>JAUMHL010000006.1:11698542-11723823 GCA_032362345.1 Sandelia bainsii | reverse complement strand
GATATAATATCACTGCAGTGTGAACTTTTTACGTTTTCCATAAATTTCACCCAAAAGCCAAATATCCCTAACTTTTTTTGAGTAGTGTAGTATAAATATTGTGTGATTGACAACAAGTGCAAAGATGATAGAGGCAGCCATGTTTAAATGAGGGTTGTGTGTTGTGCAAATTAGTTTTTTTATGATGAAATTCTTGACAGTGTAGCACTGGTCTAATGGCTTTATTGATAAAAGTTTGTGAAAGAAATAAATCATGCATGATGTATTTTCTCTATCACAGTTTTTACACCAGAACTGTCTACTGACTGTATGGGCGTATGTGTATGTATGGGGATGAGATGATGAACATCATGGTAGACATAGATACATATGCTGACACACTTCTGAACAGTCTTATTTCTTTTCCACTAATAACGTACCTCACTTTCTCCTCATCTCTTTTTATGTGTCACACACATACACACACACACACACACACACACGTATATCTGTATTCACTACTCTAGGAAGCCATTAGTGTGACCCTGCCTTTTTTACTTATTTATGAGCTCAACAGAGTAAATTGAGGGGAGTGGAATAAAAAAGGGGGCCTCATTTCAAAAACTGTTCCTAGACTTCACCACCCAGATCTCACCGAGATCTCACTTTGTTATAATATCTAATGTCAGAAAAAATAACATTGGAGTTATATCCATAACATCTAAAACTGTTGTAAGATGAGGTGGCAGAGGTTATCAAATCAAATGAGGTGGAAGAGGTTATATTTTGCATGTTCAAGGTTATTTTTTTCATCCAGGATGCCCTTTTTTATTTATTTACTTTAGATTTTCAGTGCATATTTCACTGCACAAACATCATGAACAATCTTTGTTTGTTTTCCAGACTTTGTAGGTTTCATGTGTTCCAAGAATTATGTGCACGTTGTGTTGTCTTGGTGGGGGTGTGAACCCCTGTAGCTTTACTGTGAGAATTCTGTGCAGTCACCTTGATTAATCTTGCTGTTTATCAGTAAATACTTAAAAATTATATGTTGGCTGCTTGTTAAACCTCAATGTTTTGCTTTTTATTTCTACAAAGTGCTCCTTCATACTAAGTCTGGTCTGTTTGGAAACATCTTTATTGGTTCATCTTTAGCCAGGAGGGTAGCAGCAGCCACACCACACCAAGAGGAAAAAAATAAACAAAACCAAAAGACAAACAACAACAGCATTGGTGCTTTTCATCTCATCTGTAAAATAAGTATTTCGCTCATCAACATCATTGTCATGATTATTGTTGTCGCTAGTGTTGCAACCATTTAAATAAATATCCATGAAGCAATACCAACAATGAAACAGAAAGTGTGAAATACATATTGTTTCATATATAATATATTCATTTTAGATAGATTTCTATATATATTTTGTCTGTATACTCTCTTACAACATACAAGATGCCAATTTGTACCAAAAGCAATGCTTGCTAAGACACAAGAGGAGAAGAGTAGTGGTTACAGTGGCAGCCTGTGTACATATAGCACCAGACAGGTTCCTGACATGAGCTCTTGTCTTGAGGGAGGAATGTTGGAAACGTTTGGAAAAGTTTGGGAAATCCTGGAATTCAAAGATTTGTACAGTGTATTGTAGCTGTATTTGTACATACAGATACACACAGTGCAGTCAGCAAAAATGGAGCTGAAATAAATGACTAAAATTAAAATGAACAGTGACAACATAATTTTATATGAAAATCTGAAGCTGATTTCACTTGGGCCCCAAAATAAACTACTTGAGTCATTTTGTGTGTATCTGTAGTACTTACAAAACAGTGCATACCAAAGACGTTGTGACCGAATTGCCTGTAAATATTTTACTCTGAACATGGATGAAATATAACCAGTTTAAAATATGCATTAGATTCCTCTGTAACATGATTCAGCTGAGATAACAATTACATAACTGAGAAAAACAATTCAGGTGAATAAAAGTTCCTCAAGTCATCTCTACAAGCACCAAGATCTGACTGAAGTCTTCCAGCCAGTGTAGAGGAGACAGTGTGTGCATCTATGTAGAACCTGTCTGAGGCTATGCCCATAAATATGTGGTTAGATTTGAGAACATTTTCAAAAGTTTTCTCTCCACACTACTGTTTATTATGAAAAATTACATAAACTTTTTTTAATTCAAGACATGTGCAGATGATGTTCAGCTGCTCTGCGTATGGTGATTGGTTTTCTGTTGCTTTTGAAGCAATGTCATTCACAAGAGCATGCATGCAGGATAGGATGTGGCAGCGAATTATATTAAATAGCTACCATAACAAGCATACATCAGTGTTTTTAACGAGCTCAGTTTCTCTCGCCTGGCTTTTTTTTTAATGGTTGGAAACACTTGCTAAGTGTGGATGAAATGCCAAAAATGTTTTCAAATTCATCAGCATTAATTTGGACATGATGGCAGCCTCAGTGATTTGCATTAATGAGTGTGAATTACATACATACATTCTGATTTTTGGTTGCCAATACTTCTAATAATTATAATTATTATTATTATTATGTGTAATACATAACACTAAAGGTGGTAAAAAGTTGCAACATTAAAAGGAAAAAAGTTTTAAGTTGAGTGTGTCCTTCACAGTTGCCAACCTATCTCACAGTGAAACCAGTGATGCGCACAGAAACATTTGGGACAACATTCACACATGCTGAAAACAACAGCGCATAAAAATTACTAAAACATTCCTTACCTTTTGTAGAATTAAACAATTATAATGCATAAAAGAACTAAGATTGTTATACAAGGAGTCTACACTGAAGTGAAGAACAACTTTGGTTGGTGAATTTCCTTTGCCAATAAGGCCTCTGTATGCTTCAATATACTGTTTTGTACAACATCATCCAACAGCTTCTGACTGCAAACATGTTTATACCTATTCTAAAAGGCTCCATCTGGCTGCATCCTAGTAATTCTCTGATATCTTCACAAAATTTCAGTGTCTTCAGCTAATATTTTTATGTCATATATTGGGAATTGGGCACACTCTCCTTGAAAGATTCCCCAAATTTGCGTTAATGAAGAAATGAAAAATGATGTGATTGTCTGAGAAAGTTATAAAAATTGTAAGACACATCTTGGAAAGAGGATTTCACATGCTATTAGCTAATCTCAAACACTATCAAACACTCTGTTTGAAGCCTGCTTGGTCCTTTATTATAAAGTGCATCAAGTTGTTCAGTGCAGCAAAAAGCTGTGACAACTCTCCATGATGTAATAGTGAGCATAAATGCACTGAGAAAGATTCAAAACCAAGCCATATACTGAATAATTAAGAGTGATGTAATTTAAAGAAAAACAATTTTCCTCTCTATTGCCCCAAAAGTTTCTGAAGTGATCACAAGTGGAATAAATTAAATGTTCACTATAATGGAAAAGTGGTGTAATAATATCAATTTCATAGAAACAAAATAAAGCAGAATAAAAATAGTTACACAGTTAGTAGCCCATATTTACATATAAAAATATAGCAAAGTAACATTTCAACAAATCAGGTCAATGCGTGTGTCTGTGCTTATAGTAGGTGACATATCCTGACACACACACGCAGAAAAACCCATATGCATCCAAACATTAACTAACACACACACCCACACACACTTAAAACTTGAACAAGCATACAAACAGGCATACACACACCCATGCACATGCCTCACACTGTGTATGTTTGTGTGCTGTTTTTTTGTCAGCTTTGAATTCCTCCCTTCTGGAAGCCCCATGCACTGTTGTTACAATTATGTTTTACATTTAAAACTGTGTTCAGAAAGTCCTTTCATTAGTATTTTTATCTCATTTGATCAAGCTTGATCTCCATCTGATTTAGCATCATGCAACATCAACATCCTTGCTTTTGTCTTTTCTTCCCTTCATCCAACTTGTCTTTTCTTTTTCCTCAAAGTGACCCTCTCTCCCCATCAACTGTCCATCTGCCAAACACCACAACTCCACTCATCCTGCCCCCTCTTTTCCCTGCCGCCCCATGATTCATTCTTCTCTAGCCCATTAAGAGCTATCATCAAGCTAATTGCCTATTTGATCAACTCTCTATGGGCCGGGAATTGGAGGCTTTTAGCCCTCTGAACGTAAGAGGAGAGACGGATGAGGATATATGGGTGTGTGGTAATAACACGCCTCATGTCAGCAGGCTTTTGGTGGGTTGTTTTATTTTATTAAAATATTTTTCTTTTGATGCAACGATAATCTGAAAATACTGAATCAGAAGGGAAGAACACATTCTGAACTAAATTCCATCTTTTTCCCTTTATGGGAAGATTTTAATAATAAGCTAGTAAAAAACAATCGCCTGATTTGAGGATGGGATGAGAATGGAGGAGTGCATTAAATGAGGTGGAGGAGGAGAGAGGGGTTGAGGTGGGGGCAGAGAAGGACGTCAGTTGGAGAAGGGAGAGTGGCGACATACTGACTTCAGGAGGAAACCCGACCAGAGCCCCAGAGCTCCACTGAAGTAGCACTGCTAAAAATAAAACAATGGAGGCTTCTGCTGCTGACAAAACAACATACACACAGTCTCTATACACAGGTTGTTGTACAGTAGGAGGACACACACACACAGACACACACGCTACCTAGTCACAATGGATGCACCATCCCTCTGGTTAAATCATCCCCCATTCAACTCTTGGCTGCTGAGGGAAAATTGTTCATCTACCACACAGTGCTTTTCCTTGACAAATGAGCTCCGTTCACTCAGTTTGCACAGTTCATGATCCCTTCTTTGGTGTGAAACGGTTTTAGTAGGTGTGTTACAAGTTTCTTTTCACTTTATGCCCTCTTCATTCCTGTTTTGCTCAGATAATTTGCAGCATTATTTATCTTCAGCCTTTTGTTTGAAAGTTCTGAATGTCATTTTGGTTTACAATCTCAATTTCTCACACTTCTGTCTATGTACAGCACATGAACTCTTGGCATTGACCATGCACAATGGCATGGGTGACTTTCTTTCCTTATTTGGTCTATTACCATGTCTGTGCTCTGTGCATTCTCTTTGCGTAGTGTGGGGGGGAAGGGGGTCCAAAAATAAATAAAGAGATTTTAAGACGTCCAGATGACTGCACAGAAAACAGAGAGAGGTAAGGTTCAAGGACAACCTAGCAAAGCACAACAGCTTCTTCTTCTTCAGCATGAATTTTTGTTTTTAGGCATGAAGTCTCCAACATGAACAGGCACAGTAAAGCTTTGGTCCCTCCTGAACTCAAGAAGAAGGAAATTCAAGGTACATAAGGTGAACAACACTTTATGGTTGGTTGATTTTGTTGGCTTGTCATATGTAGGTAGGTCACAATGGCGTTGTCGTCATAATGTCAGCTGTGGCACTGTTGAGTGGCAACAGCATCACTTTGGCGACATCTGAGGGGAAACTGAGTTACCTGGCCCCCATTCAAGCTTGTCATAACGGTTTCTCCAGAGCTTTGCTGCAGAATGAGGGATGGCCAGGGATTTGGTTGGAAGCAGAAATCTTGCGGCACACAGTGTTGGTGTTGCTGCACCTACAGCCAGGGCGCGTAGCTCTGTCATGGGCACACTGGCATAGGGCAAGGCACAGCCTGGCAGGGGGATAGCAGCAAAGGCAGGGCAGGCAAACTGCCAGCAGCCCCATTGTGCCCCAGCGGGCACAGGCATGGGCTGAAGCACAGGAGCATGGCCGGTCAGCACAGTTATCCTCATCATCCTGGGCGGAGCAGTGATAGAATAACCCTTTAATGCAGCATAAGCAGGTGCCATACTCCACAGCACTCTCAGCAGAGCACAGACAGCGCTGTCTACAGGCCCAGCAGGAAGGCAGGCGGCGAGGGGCACAGCACTCTTGGCACTTACAGCGACCACACCGCTCACAAATGAACAAATGAAGGCCCAACTCAGCCTCGTCCTCTGTCAGAACTTTACCTAAAGAAGCATCAGACTTGAATTCACCTTTAGGCTGAGAACGGACCACTGAACCTAAGCCAGAGTGAGATGGTGTCAAACCTGCCAGTAACCGCTGGTCTGAGGTGGCACTGGTCCGAGACATGGAGGAGCTTATGGTACTGGAACGGCTCAGGTGGGACAGGTGAGTTTGCTGCTGTAGACTTTGGCTGTGGGGCAAGGCAGAGTGGAAGGATGACTGGGGATAATGGGTGTGTGACCCATGAGGGTAACTGTCATTATGAGCAAAAAAGAATCCAGACTGAGACGCCGGTTCCAGCGTAACAGGCCTTTCCACATAGTCATTGTTGGCCCGGATGGCACGTATTTGATCAAGTGACAGCACTGGGACCTGCTGAAGGTCCATCCCGTCAAGCTCCATCCTGAAGGAATGAGCAGGGTCCATCCTGGTGAGCCAGACCAGGTGGCACTGGGACTGCAGGCCGGGGCTGGGGCAAGGTGCTCCCAACACTCACGGCACATCAGATAAACCTGCAAATGCAGAAGAAAAGAAAATGACAGTGGTTAGTGATGTTGGATTTCTGTGATTCAACCATTAAATTTCATGTCACGATATACAGTGGCTTTAGAAATTATTTCACCCCTTAACCTTTTGCGTTTTTTGCAAATAAAATTTAATTTTTAATTCAGAAATTGCAAGTGGCTGGTCTACCAAAATTACTCCAAGGGCACAACAATGATTCATTCAAGAGGTCATAAAAGAACCCAGAGCAACATCTAAAGAACTGTAGGCCTCACTTGCCTTCATTAAAGTCAGTGTTCATGATTCAACAATAAGAAAGGGACTGGGCAAAAATGACATCCATGGAAGAGTTCCCAGGTGAAAGCCAATGACTGATGAAACCGTGAACTTGGCTCTCTACCAAAAACTCCTGAAGGAGAATGTCCGAACATCAGTTCATGACCTCAAGCTGAAGCACAGCTGGGTTATGCAGCAAGACAATGATCCGCAACGCTCTAGCAGGTCCACCTCTGAATGACTCAACAAAAAAAAAAAAGGTTTTCAAGTGGCCTAGTCAAAGACGTGCCACAGATGCACGTCACATTTAAGCTCACACTTAAAAACCCTCCAATGTGGCTGAATTAAAACAATTCTGCAAAGAAGAGTGGGCCAAAATTCCTCCACACCAATGTGAAAGACTCATTGCCAGTCATTGCAAACACTTGACTGCAGTTGTTGCTGCCAAGGGTGGCACTACCAGTTATTAGCTTTTGGGGGCACTTACTTTTTCAAACAGGGCCAGGCAGGTTTGGATAAATGAAATCACCATTTAAAAACTGCATTTTGTGTGATGTTAAAATTTCTTTGATGAGCTCAATCATTTAAGTCTGACAAATATGTGAAAAATAAAAATCAGGAAGGTGGTAAATAATTTTTCATAGCACTGTAAATACTTTACACTCACAAACACATACCCGTACACAACCAGCCTAACACTCACATAGAAACTGCTGTCTTGCCAAGTGACCAACAGGGCCGAATGGAAATACGTTTAAAGCATCATGAGGTGAGATAGAGGAGGGAGGTAACAGAGAGCAGCAATTAAAAGACATCTCAGGTCTGAGATGAACATTTTCTACACTAAACTGCCAGAATAAACTAGATTATTTACCACTAGATTATCTTACTACAACCCTAAAAAGGATGAATAGATTGATCATTAAGGTGATCATTGTGTCATCATGTCTAAACATTTTCGTGACTTTTCAAAACCATTAATCCCACATTCACACCCATGCAGCGATCTGCCAGGTGTTCAGCATGTTCACATTTTTCTCAAGCTCTATTTTTTTATTCATCACACATCTACTTCACAAATTTCAACAACATGCATGCAGCCAAATGCAAAAAAAAACTAATGAGTTGAAATAGAAGGGAACAAGAACAACATGCTCATGTTATGCCCAGTCCATACATGCATGTTTTCTTACAATTATAAGGGACAGAAGAAGAACTGGATAGTTTGTGTGAGAGCAGTGGCTTAGTAGAAAAAGTGAGAACAAAACTTGGACTACATCAACTAAAAGATTTCATCTAAGACCCGGACTACTCCTTTTGAAAATAACAACATAAACATTTCAGAATCAGTGTTTAAAAAAAAAGATCATAAACAATTATTTGAGATTACTTTAGAGACAATATTATCATGAGCATCCATTTAATGTATTATAAATCCAGTGCAAAACTAATGCAAGGAGCTAACAGAAGTAGGGATAGGGAGAAGGTGGATCAAACCCAAGAATGACATAGGAGGGACAGAAACAGAGGTGATTAGCAAACTGGACCACAAGAAAAAATAAAAAAAAACCTATTGTCCTCCAGACTTTCCAAGGAGAGAGTTTTCAACAAATTGTGGCAGCCTGAGCAATAAAGGTACTCTACCCATCATACTATTTCTATTTATCTCCCTGATCCCTCCCTCCAGAGGTCTAGCCATAAAGCAGCTGATAAGGAGGCTCAGGTTGGTTAGATGAGGATGCATTTTCAAATTAGTCTGAGGAGAGAGGAAAAGTCCTGGTGACTAATCTCATCAGGGAAAGCAGAGGCCAGGGCTCGCTCATACTCTCCCTGCCTATCAGCCCATCGAATTGTTAAAAAAAGGTCTGCCGCCCTTTTCCATGACCTCATTTTTACTTACTGGTTGAGCCAGTATTAATGTCAGTTTGAGTCCGAGAATACCTGTCTCTGTGGTCCTACTATCCGCATCAGCACATGCCTTAAATGTGCAAAACTAATTGATTACCCTGAGGGTTAAAGTCATGTTTTGGGCATTGATGCTCAGTATGGTTCTGCTGGGCAGTGTCTGTTATCAATCCCCTGGCAACCACAGCTGGGGTGAGTGTGTGTGTTTGTTTGTGTGTGTGTTAGAGGGTGAGGCAGGCCCCATCTCCCATCTCACATTACATGTGGAGCTCAGAGCTGTACTGTCTTTAAGGTGGCACGTGTGTGCGTGTGTGTGTGTAGGTTCTGGGTAGCTGACTTAGCAAACATGATTTCTATGGACACATATTCCTGTAAAGAGAAGGGGGTACAAGCCACAACAGTGAATTATTTACAGTTATTACTATTAATCTCTATTTTTCTCTGATTAAAATCTTACAAACTGCAAACTTTAGAAACAAGTCTAAAAATGTTTATGCATACTTATAACTTTCTGTGTTTCTTCAAAACTGACACTCGTGGGGAAAAATAACAAGAAATTGCATTTTATTGTCAGGACACCCTGAGGAAGGAAGGTAGATAAACACTTCTAGTTTTATAATGTGGCAATTTTCTTTAAGTTTACTTGTAATCTTCCCTTTAATTTTACTACTCACTACTAATACTCACTTGTATGCCTGAAGTTGGATTTTGACCCTAGTTACAGAAAGTAGTTTTGTTTCACTGTCAGTAATTCTAATAATGCTTTTATGTACAATAATTGACTTTCACATATCACTGTTCAAGATTATGGCAAGTCGTCCAGGTCTTGAACTAGTGCTGGGCGGTATACCAGTTCATACCGAAAACCGATATTTAATTTTGTTATGATATGGATTTTTCTTATACCGCAATACCGGTTTAAATACCCTAAACAAAGTTTGGAGCATAGTGCAGCAGGAAACTGGGGCCTTTTTCACTGCTACACTGCTAAACACGCATGTAACGGAGTACCTGCATTAGTGGAGGTACTGAGTGGTGAAAATGGACAGAGAACGTTCAGAAACTGAAGCTGTAGCAGACGATGAAGATGAACATGATGACACGGATGGACTTTTGCTTGTCTGTTGTCTGGAGATACTTTGGTTTTAAAAGCTCAGACGCTCAACTATTTACTGCAAATGCTGACGAGCTAAAGTTGTCACTGGAGGTGGCAACACGAGCAATTTGCACCACCTTAGCCGCAAACATACTGTGGAGTACCAGGAATGTATGAAACTAAGATCGGCATCCTCCACATCCTCAGATAAAACTGAAAAAGCTCCACTTTTTCCAGTCAGACGCCACTTGTAGACGTGTTTGCTAGTGCTTCTCTTAGGTTTACAGCGTTGTTGATATAATGACAAGTTAACAGATTTTGTACACCACTCTGGACACAGATATTTTAATTGTTTTTCAGGTGGTTGACGCGACATATTTTCCGATGCGAGCTCTCTGTCCTCTAGTGAGAGCGTGCTCACCTGTGTCTGTGTACGCGCATTGGTGCGGATACAGAGGATCCCGCTGTGCGCAATACAGAGAGCAGAGGAGAATTGTAAATGCACGACCATGTAGACACATAAATGACATGTCGTCAGCTAAATAAGATAAATAACATTAAGGCTGTTAAGTTAGTTTAATAAAATGACAATGTATAGACCTCTTCTATAGGAAAGCTAACCTGAAATGACTTCTGTTGTGATCTGGCGCTTTTCTCTCAACCAGTGGAAAATATGATTAACACCAACACCAAGCCTATTTTTTTGCCAGATGTAACAGGATGCACACCTTCCAAAAAGTTAAATTTTTTTCTCATCAGTCCACAGAATATTTGCCCAAAAGTCATCACTGACTTTCGCCTTGGAACTCTCCCATGGACGCCATTTTTGCCCAGTCTCTTTCTTATTGCTGAATCATGAACACTGATCTTAACTGAGGCAAGTGATGCCTGCTGTTCTGTGGATGTTGTTCTGGGGTTTATGACCTCCTGGATGAGTTGTCGTTGTGCCCTTGGAGTAATTTTGGTAGTAACTCACCACTCTTCCAAATGTTACTTTATTTGTGGATAATGGCTCTCACTGTGGTTAGCTGGAGTCCCAAAGCCTTAGAAATTGGCTTTGTAGCCTTTTCCAGACTGATGTGTGTCAGTAACTTTATTTCTCATCTGTTCTTGAATTTCTTTAGACTGTTGCTAAATGTGTTGCTTTTTGAGATTTTTTAGCGTCATTCACTTTGTCAGACAGCTTCTATTTATGTGATTTTTCTGGCACTAACAGGCCTGGGTGTGGGAAATAAAATTAAACTCGGCTTTCCAAAAAATTTGGTTAATCACAGTACATTCATGATTTAGCAAGGGGGGATGCTATTTCACATAGGCCAGGTTTGGACTGTTTTTTTCCTAAATAAATGAAATCATTATTAACAATGGGTTATCTTTGTGTTATATTAAAATCTGTTTGACGAATAGAGGGCAAAATACCTTTCACAGCATTGTATATGTAAAAAAGAATGTTAGTAAAGCAAAACAAACTGAGAGCAAAATAGTCACAGAGAGCTGGTGTTTCAAGAGGCCGTCAGTGGTAACCTGAGGATGGACCTCTGTGCTGAGGGAGTATCAGTAATGACTGAGCCTCTGCCCTGGGACAGACACACATACACACCTGCTACAGCACTCTTTTCCATAAAAACACATTGTATACACTCTGTTTCTACTGCCCCAGCTACAGTTGCACTACCTGGTTTTTGCTGATGTGTTGAGTTTTAATGTCAGCATGCAGCACATGCTGTTAAGAATTACACATTAAGAATTTGTCTTACTACAGAGGCATACACCAATCATCCCCAAGTTGTGGGCGACCAGTTTGCGGCTACATAGCCTCATACGCAGTTAGGTGCAATGCACTGTGCTTTCTGACACCTGTCAATTATGTCCAGCATTAAATATTTCAACCACAAGATTAAACCACCATGAAGTATGAAAGTGGCTAAGTACTGTACAAATCTTTGTTTTAATGTCATCTCCGTTTTTGGCCTTTCACAGTCATTACCATTGCTTAAGAGTTGGTCATGTTTTCAATTAATTTGCAGTAAAATTAAGTCTGAATTTCTTTACATGGTGCACTTTCTATGTCTCTTCCGCTGTGGTGTTTATAGCTGCAAATGCTAACCTCCCCTGGCTGTTTCAAACAGTCCTCCTAGTTTATTAGCCCTATAGAATGTATCTATTTTTGCATAAATATAACCTAAAGTGTAATTTTCACACAAGTCATAAAACTAGATAAAGCAAACCTAATTAAATAAAGGGGTGTCAATTTCTAGTATTATCAGTTCATTTGAAGGAGGAAAATATGTTTTTCAGTTAGTGGCATGACATTTTGTATAAGTCTGTGGAGCCATTCCTCATTTGAAGAATTTAAATCTGGGTCTTTATTATCAAAGTCTGATCTTGACAACATAAGTTTGTGGAAGTGTGTCATCACAAAGATGATTTTAATTTCTGATGTTCAATAAAGAGCAGGTTTCTAGAAAATGTCCAAACTTAAGTTTCATCATTCTTTGTAGTCACAATTGAAAGTGGTCATTGAAGAAAGGTACCAGTAAATATTTAAGTAGAAATTAACTGATTCGGATTCAAAAGTAGAAAGTCACTAATAAATCACTAATAAATTGTGCTGATCCCTTGTCTACCTTTTGATTTCCACTACAGTCTGGACAACTAACTGACTGATGGAGTTTAATGGACAGAGCATTGCTGCATCTCTCACAGATGACATCATGGTTTGAGGATATTTTCAAACTGACTGCAGTGACCCATGGATTGAGGAGGGGTTGCCCTCTACTCTCATCTTCTGTTTCCTCTCCTCCCCTCCGCTCCTTTCTTGACATCTTCTCACTTCCTGTCCTCCCTTCATATCACCTTCATGCCTTCAGCTCCTCCCTCCTCTGTCTCCTTTCATTACTTTTGTGCTGTCATGTCCTTCACTAACCTCACTTTTCATTCTCCTTTCTGCTTGTTGGCCTGTTCTGTTTAGTTTGTGAGTTCCTCTGTCTGTCACCAAAATATTAGACATATAACAACAGTGGTAGCTACAGCCACTGTGACTGTTTAAGGCTGGAATTATGCTTCTCTGAAGACAACCCAATGTACACACTTCCCAAATCTCAGCCACGCATTGTATAAGTGCAAGTATAAAATAAACACAGTCATTTCAGAGCAGACAATTGCACAGTTTTGCTTAGAGAAGCATAACTCCAGCTTGAGATGTAACTACTCCTAAAATCAGTGTATTTTCTATAGCCCATTTTCTATAGCAACACATGCTTACAACATCTAAATGCTTTACTCACATATACAATATTTATACTGATATTTACAATAACTAAATAGTTTTTCGAGTTTAAATTCCTACTGTAAATAGAAAACATTACAAGCATGTAGCAATGAGATGTGCAACACATTAAGGATTTTTTTTATAAAGACATCATATTCTACAGTAGGAAAAGAGAAATTAAAGGTTTCATTAGGTCAGGTTGCTCTCTAATATGAGTAGGTGTATCATAGAGTGTGTATAAAACCCATTGTTCTGCAGTGGTTAGATGAATGTAACAGGATAAATCAGCGTATCTCAAGGAAATTTGTTTTTCACAATTGACATTCAATGCCAACATTAATTGCCACTGAGGAAAAGTGCTGTAGTGTGCTATTTATGTACTAAAGGCTGAAAGAAAGAGTATGTAGTAAAAGCCCAGAGCTCACCACCAGTCAAAGACAATTATTGTGTGACTTTTTAGTTATCATAACTACTTTCTGAATCCATAACAAGTGTTTAAGCTGCCAAAAGCCATAGCCCATTTATCAAGTGTAACACATTATTTCCCTAATCTAAACCATACTGTCACTGCCATGCATGGACACAAAACGTGAAATTTAAAAATGTTGGGATCAGCATTCGACAGCTGGGATAGGCTCCAGTACCCCCCCGTGACCCTTACGAGGACAAGCGGTTAAGAAAATGGATGGATGGATGGGATCAGCATTCAGCATAGAAAATACATATACTGTTTAAATATATGTGTTATATATAAAAAATAAGTTTCCCAGTATGAGAGCTGTTTGAACTTTTGATTTGTGGAAAATCTACTCAAACCCCACAAATATTGCATAAATAATTTTTCCAAATAGCCAATTTGAAATCTATGGCAAAAATAAAGGGAACCCTACCTAGCCCAGCATGTTTTGTTGTAAGTGAAAATTCTGACCAAGGTATTGCTGCTGTGTCATCACAATGAGTATTAAAAGTAATTTAAAATAAAAAGAAATTGGAAAAAACAACACATGAAATTGAGAAATTCAAATTTAGTCAAAGAATAACGTCAGCAGATTTGTGAGTTTAAAACGTTTGACTATAGTTCTGCCACCTTTGCTGCATTCATTACAGTGTGTATTAGGCTCGTCAGGCTCTAAGACCCAGGGGCCTTCCTTCTGATGCCCTCCGGGAGCACAGCAGGATTGAATGACAATAAACTGGATGAGATACCGGATGTGCCGAATCTGACCCCAACGGAAAGACTGAAATAGACACTGCAGACCAGCAAGCCCAGGCACGGGGGGAGAGAGGGCAGGAGGATGGGAGGAAAAGAGGAAGGAAAGAGGCAGTGAATGAGTGAGGGATGGAGACACTAACAATGTTAAAAATGAAAGTGTGGGAGCCAAATATAAAGAGAGAGTAATGAAGATGGTTGAACAAATTCAAAACAAGCTACAGAGAAGGAAACCAGTCATTTAACAATACATTAAATGCAGCCTAAATTAAAAATGTAAAAATGCAGATTTGTCATGTTTGCCCAGATTTAATCCTGTGTTTAAATGCATTACCGTTAGGAAATGTTAAAGGTCAGGCAATTATTAAGGCCAGAAAAAGCTATGCATATAGTTAAAAATGCTTAATTTTTGTACAAATAATTGTTGGTTTAAGATGTACTAATTCAAACTCTGCTCTCTGTTGAAAGTCTGAGTGACTATGACTATCCAACACAACAATTTTTTTCCACACAGTACAAAAAGCATACTCTACTTCTTGTCTTGATTTACAGTCCAATAATTATACAATAAAAATAATAATAATACAGTCCTTTTTTATTACTACTGAAAGTCAACTATTGTCTAAAAAAGTTTTGGAGAAAAACATTACTTCCTGTATAGACACTGGGTACTAGAACTAGAAATAACCTTGGTTTGCCAAATTAACCAGTGAATGCAATGGCGAAGCACTGACCAGAAAATTGTATTATACCTGCAGTAAACATGTTATCTTGGAGATTAAAAAATACATATTTTGTTTAAACAGCTGCCCCCCAAGTACTAAAAAAACTGTGATCCATGAGTTTGATCTCATGAAATGCAGTTCTTTGGCCAAAGGTCAGATTATGTGATTTTGTGTAACTATGCATTAAGGAAATGTGTGGTTTGTGATGAAAATTCAGAGGTTAAGGTTTCCCCTTGATGGTTTATCCTATTTCCCCAACCAGCAGACCAAACCTATTCACTGCAACTGCAAGAACTGCAACTAATCATCAATTAGTCTGCTAAACAATTCAACAAAAAAAATTACTTAATTTGTACTCAATTAGAGACATCAGGGGGTTCCCATTCACTTGAATACAGTCACTTCTTGTGGCCTTTGAAAGAACTACATCCTAAGACACCTGCACAAACTTGGCCTTGATGGTTCTTTCTTGTTGCTTAGTGGTAAATACTGCATTTTGATGTATTCTTTCTGAGACCTACAGACAATTCTGAACAGTGTCTGTAGATGGTTCTTACAGTAATTCTCCACACTGACCGTGCCTACTCATCCTGCAAATTATTCACACATTATTATTCAAACATTATGAAATGAAATGTCTTCACTCAATACTGACAAAACAGAAAGTTCTCATGGTAAAGCCTCCATCAGCTGTAAATACTGTTGTTTTCAACCAGAAACAAAGAAGCAAAACTAAACTACAGTGGAATAGCGGTTTGACTCCCAGCTCATCTGGTCCACATGGTCTGGTTACATGTCCACATGTTAGTTTTTATTCTTTCATACTAAATTTAGCTGAAACTCAACAATGTTCCTTTTCTTTTCTTTTTCTAATTGTTTTTACTGTGAATGAAAAACTCTGTCCTCAATTTTGTTGTTCTATAGTGCATTAGTCAGTAGCACATTAGTGCTTCTGCTGAGGCACTGAAAACCCTAAAAAAAAACTCCTAACTTCATTCATCTAGCCATCCATCCATTTTATGATTTGTTCATCTATCCGCCATATTCCTCCACTCCACACATACCATCCCCTCCCTTCCATCCATGCATCTCTGGTCAGCCCTCCTCCCTATACTACCACTGCTCGCATCCCATTCACTTTCTTTCTCACTCTCCATCCCTCCCATCATCATTTGCTCACTCACCCACCCCTCCAGTCCCACCCCAGCGGAGATGGGTATTGACATTCTGCATCCGACCTTGAGGACAATCAATCTGAACCCCACATGTCCCCATCACAGTTATACACATGTATACACACACACTCATGCACACACATACTCCTAAAACACACTTTTAACATGCAGCCTAACCATCAATTGATATGACTCTGATGACTGCTCAGGAATGTGCCTTTCAGTGATTCAAAATAGTTTGCCTGAAGTCACCTGAATTTCTCCAGGAGTTGGTAAAAACACAAATGTATGCATGTTATTACGGACTAAGAATCTACTAATACAAGCAATTTATTCACCACGGGCAAAGGAGGACAACATTGACGTGTCAGCAGACAGACATCTATTACTTCCGTAGCCATGTCATATCCACAAGAGATAGAAAAACAGCAAAGCGGAAAAATATCAGAGTGAGATTTGTATTTTAACACCAGCTACATAATTTGATTTGATGCCATTCAAAAGATATTTAGAAGGCACCTTCCTGTTGCTGATTTGGATTAGTTTTATCAAGACCTAAATTAATCCAGCTCATCTCTTTATCTCCAACTGGTAGTCCTAATGTTCTTTGCACTTTTCTGGTTTTTATAGCACATCTGATGAGTGGGGATGTAAACGCCATTTCAGTATGATCTCACAAGAAATTTTCTGCCAATTCATGCATATTTTGGAGTGTTAAAAGTATTTAGGCTAGAGAAAGCATGCATAACTTTACCATGACATTAACACCCAAGAGGCTAAACTAAAGCTGAAAAAATGGGACATTTTTTGTAGTATTTCAATGAAAGTACAAATTTGTTTTTTTACATGAAAAAGTTTAAATCCTTTGTTATTGATAACACATTTCCAATAAACCTCTTGAGTAATAAGTCTTGTTCTGTAGTGTAATGTCTACAATGGCTACTTAATGTTAAGAAAATAAAACTAAAATAAAATATTTGAAAACCTACAGATGCTCTTTGAATACTACCTTATTTTATTGCAAATTTCAAGTCAAACCTTTTCATTTCAAGGTCACATTTATCATCAGTAGGTGATCAGCAAATCAGATGGCAACAGGATGAATTTTTGCTTACCTCTGACTGGTGGGAGATCCATTCTGTTGTAGAGGCCTGGGGTATCCGGGGGGGTACGTGTTTGTGTGTGTGTGAGCCTGGGAGGATGCTCTCTTTCAGTATTGCACACTCTCCTCCTCCTCTTCCCACAGCTCTTCCAGGAGGAGCGCCTGGATCCTTGTCCGAAAAACCAAAATGTGTCTATTACACACGCTGCATCTATGAACTCCAAACTCTGTCCAAGTTGTAGAGATATTCAAGTTGCAAGAGAGTTGAGATCGTGTAGAGATCCTGTCGAACGACAGGCACAGTTTTGCGTTTTATTCTTATATCTGCAGCTTTCAGAAAAAGAAAAATGTCGTCAGTTTCAGGAGAGAGAGGTGGAAGCAACTTTAGATGAAATAGAATGAGCAATGTAAAATACTTGAAGCAGCACCATATGTTAGTGTGTAAAAAGAAAAAAATGATGAAAGACTGCTCAAGGCTAGAGGCTTCCAAATAGACTGAATGCAGAACTTTCAAAAAATCTTCCTTTTTCCTTCAAAAAATGTTTCCTTTCTCATGCTGTTGTAGTTTCCTCTCCTCTCCCCGAGAGATGAATGACTGAGAACTAGATGCTCTCTGTCATTCTTGCTCTCTCTCTCTCTCTCTCACTCACACACACACAAATACACACTCCAGTCACCCCTCCTCCTCCCTTCCTCTGTCTCCACACCCTCCCTCTGGCATCTCTGAATTCAATTCAGCTCTGCTTTATGAACATGACTGGGCAGCCTGTATATTCCTATACCAAGTGTTGCTCCTTTCTGGATACATGATATTATTCTTTTTAGCAGATATATTTTATTTGTAGTTACAACATTTTTCTACATTTGAATCTCAACAACAGTGTCCATAAGTACCCCTGGAACAATAGAAGGAAATCCAGGTACATTTAAAAGCATATTACCTTTATATCGAATAAGTACATTTAGAATTGCTATAGTTTTGTCATTAGTTCAGTAAAAACTAACTAACTAACTAAAGCCATTTTCACATATGAACTCCAATGTGAGCAGAATTGGGTCTGGACATTGTGTGGAATTGTGCGAGAGAAACAACACATTTCGGCAAGGGGAGTAGAGAGTGCAGAAGGCATGACGTGACAGAGTGAAGATCACACTCTAACTTTAACCGGACTTTGTATTAGGGGGCTCGTAGGATAAAGTCCGGACTGTCTGACTTGGACATTTGCATTCTCATAGGTGCCAGTGTGTTTATCCTGATTGGGCTATACTGTTTCAGTAACAGAAAGTGGCAGAGGTAAATTAATTTGCACAACATAGACGTTTGGTGGCATGATAACTATTTGAGAGGATAGTTTCCAAGCTAATTGGTAAAATTCTACTGCTGCTAACCAGCTTCAGTTGTCTGTTACTCAACTTAGTGTTAGGGTTAAGGTTAGGGTTAGTTAACTGCCAGATATTTGCTAACCTGGTCTTAAAACATGTAAGTAAAAAATGACTGCACAGATATCGACAAACGACAATAAAAATGTGAAGAGTTTGGAAAAGGGAAGGGACTGCTCATACTTTGAAGCATACCACCTCACCTGTAAAACATAGTGGATGTAGTGTTATGATCAGGGAGCCAATGGAGGGAAGCTAATGAAGGAGAAACATTATCTCTCTTGCTAATTCTGGTCAATATTGTTGCATTTTGGATTAATTGGAGGCTTTCAAGGGAGTTATTATGACATTTTACCTTTACTCTAGTCTAAAAATAGCAAATACATAGCTTTTCTGTATAACTTTGATACAGGGTGATCCTGATGTTGGCAGTATAGCCCCTGTTTTAGAGATTTGTCTAATGTGTGAGCTAAAGGACATATCCTGGTCAAAAATAACTCTAAGGTTCCCCACACTAATGCTGTAGGCCAAAGCAATTCCATCTAGGGTAACTGTATGATTAGATAGCATTTTTCTGAGGTGTTTAGGCCTAAATACAATAACCTATGTCTTTTCTGAAGTATAAAATTATAGAATGTCCAGGCCTTTGTGTGTTTTTAGACATGCTTAAAGTTTGGCCAGTTTCATAGTCTAGTTTCATAGATAAATATAGGTGGGTGTCATCTGCAAAGAAGTAGAAATTTAGTTAAATTGAGTTACTAATGATATTGTCTAAGAGAAATATGTATAAAGGGATAAGTGTTCATCCTAGCACAGAACCCTGTGGACCTCCATAACCAGCTTTTGTGCACTTGGAAGACTCATCTTCAACATGAACAAGATGGAATATCAGTGATAGATTAGATTTAAACCAAACTAGTGTTCCTTTAATTCCAATGACATGTTCCAGTCCATCCATTATTTTATTTTTTAAAATAAAATAAGACATTTTATGCATGCACAGACTTGTTCTTGGGTTAGTGGGCCAGCCATGGATGTGACACCTCTCAGTGGGGGCACAAAGTCTTGATGACTTATACATGTATAAAGTGTTTATTATGAAGGCAACAGTAAATAAGGGAGTGACATAAAATAACACATTGGTTTGAGTTTATTATTGGAATTGTAGTTGCCCCATCAACCTTTGCCTCACAACTGACTGCCAACCATGCTGTGTCTCTGTTTATATACTGTAGTGTTGTAATGTGCACATATTGTGCAGTATTTCTTTACTTAACTAGGGTTAATCTACTTAACAATATAGAAGAGAGGTAAAGAGGTGATTTTCATTCATTTGTTCCAAAAGGATGAGTGACATCACTGACAATATGCTGCATGATTGTAATATGAACATCTTCCTTTGTCTGTGTGTGTGTGTGAGATTGAGAAAGAGATTATGTTCATGAATGTGTGTGTTTGTGTGCACTTGTGTCTCTTAGTGTATGCTCTTACTCAGCAAGTTGCTGCTATAGGAAGACACACTAGTGTAGGCATACAAACATGCACGCACGTACACACATTAAGGTAACCGGACACTAGTCCCTAATGGGGGTGGAGGGAGCTCTGTTTCCTGTTGAGGAAAATATCTGAGATGAAACAAACTGCTGATAGAGACAGACTAAGGGAAATAAAGACAAATGTAATTGCTGAAAAATCAAAACTACCTTTTCAAGTTTTTCTTCTTTTTTTGGATAAGGAGTAAAGTGCATTATTGAACAGACAGTTTACAGATAAAACCCCAATGCAAATAGAATACAAACAATATGCAGTCTGATGTCTGTTTGCTTAAAAAAGGTAACTTTGATACAAAAGCAATATGAAAATTACAAAATAGTCGATTATACATGCACCTCCAAATGCATCCTTTGTCCTGTGTTTTGTCTTGTGTGTGTGTGTGTTGACTCAGACTACTTTTGGGGACAAATACTGGAATATATAACAGTCAATGGGCCCCGTATTTTGAATTGGAATAATTTTAGACGTCTTTAGTTATACTTCAGTAAAATCACATTTAGCATAGTCTAAAATGGCTTGTGTCTCAAAATCTCATATGTCCTCACAAGTCACATTTTTAAGAAATGCCCCTAGTGGATGTATGTGGTACAACTGGTCATTTTTTTAAAGTATGTTCCCAAAAGTAGAGAGTATAGAAGCCAAGTGGCAACTTGTGCCATTTTGGACTGAAAAAGCCAGCACAAAACCTACAGACAAAGAATTTAAATCAACACAGACATGACTGAGAAACTGATAAAGTGGAATAAAATGAAACAGTGTTCAGCAATCATTTTTTAAACAGTGTGACAATAAACAGCCTAATTTCCACTGTTTCACCAAAGAAACCACAGGTGGTAGTAACTAAGTTCATTTCGGCAAGTACTGTACCTAAGTATGATCATCATGAGGTTGGCTACTTGTACTTTACTGAAATATTTACTTTTACTGTTACTCCACTACAATTCTAAGTGAAATCTTTTTTCTTTACTCCACTGCATTTAAAATATTTAGTTAATTTGCAGATACAGCTTCTTAAATACAAGACATAATCAACCAATAAACTATTATGCCTATGTATTATTATAAATTTGCCACCTGGTAGTACAATGGGTTACAGTTTACAGCAGAAATGTGAAATTAGTTCACAATAAATATTTTACATGTAAAACACATCTAGACTAGACTACGTTGATGTTATCAACCGCATCAAGTTCAGTATTTTAAATATTTTGTTTTTCATCAGTAACTGATGCCCAATGAAATTACTGTCTTAGTGGAGTACCTGTACTTTTGTACTTAAAAAAAACTCACAAAGTAACAAATATTACGTGCTAGGCTACTTTACCTGTCACGGAGTACTGTTTTAAGCAAATTAGTACTTTTGCTTGAGGATTGACAGAGGTGGGTAGAGTAGCCAAATATTGTACTCAAGTAAGAGCGGCATTACTTCAAAATAATATAACTCAAGTAGAAGTAAAAAGTAGTCATCCAAAAAATCACTCAGGTAAAAAAGTATTTGGTGAAAAGACTACTCGAGTACTGAGTAACTGATCGTAATGTCAGATTTATTTTTAAAAAATGATGTAATCAGACCGACAAAAATATAAAATAATGTGAAAATTCTGGTATTTCTGAATAATAACATAAAGTTAGTAAAAATAAATAACATCTTTACAAAATAACAAATTAAGGCACAAGAAACACAAATTTCCAAATCTTACTTTCTTACAACATAAAGCTTTTGAAACCAATACCTACAGTAGGTAACGTACGTATGTTTGAACTACGCCATTTCTCATGTGTTTTTTCATTCACTGTCTGCTACGTCACGTAGACTACGTGTGAACATATCTGGAAGTTTAGTCCTGGCAACTGGATTTCTTTCTTGTTAGGTTGAAACGTTTCACTACTCGTCCAGGTAGCTTCAACCTACCAAAAAAGAAGTCCAGT
This sequence comes from Sandelia bainsii, assembly GCA_032362345.1. NCBI lineage: Eukaryota > Metazoa > Chordata > Actinopteri > Anabantiformes > Anabantidae > Sandelia > Sandelia bainsii. The sequence goes on along the minus strand of JAUMHL010000006.1, from coordinate 11,701,762 downwards.
TGCCATGAGTTTGAATTATTGTGAAATATTGATTATAATTTTATTTGACATGTGTGGACTAGATTTTAATGTCTGATGTGAATTCATACAAACATTTCACAAGGTCTGCTTTTATAAAATTATATTTTGTGAAAAATCTTTCAATTGGTGTAAATGACATCAATACACTGTATGAACTGTAACTTGTTTAAGGTTTTTGCTTAGATAATTTAGGTGATCGCTTTTGTTTTGTAATTACCTATCAAAACGGAAGTTTTATTTGAAAGGACGGTCAACAATCGCGGTACATCCACTTGACGCTAAAAAGTAAACAAGGGAGAAACGGTAAAGGAGATAAAAACAAGGTGTTAAGTTAGACAAAACTCTGCTTATATTTAGCTTGTTATGATTTAAATACGGTCCTACATGGTTTTAATTTGTTCTCTTGTCCTTTATTTGCTTTCTTCTAGCTCTTACATTGGTTGGTTGATTGGTTTGATGGCAAGTTATGTGCATGTGAAACAACAACAAAAAAGAACGGCTCCCAACCGTGACTCGGCTCCCATCATTCGTGTTAAAGCATCGTTCAATAGATTCGGTTTGTTTGTGAACGTCACAACTCTAGACGGCAGCTCTCGAGTCGAGTGTTGTCAAATGTAGCGGAGTAAGAGTAGCATTTCTTCTTCACAATTTACTCAAGTAAGTAAAAAGTATGGTGCAGTAAAACTACTCTTAGAAGTCAATTTTATTCAAAAAGCAATATATATATATATATACATGTATATATATATATACAAATACATACATATATATATATATATATATTGCTATATTGCATTATCTGCTAAAACATAGGTTTTCTAATTGCTAAGCTTTTGGAGAGGAGCTTTTTCAGGCAATGTCTCTGCTTTTTGCTTTCCTCTCGTGTGAGTGTGTGTGTGGTTCTGTATTTGTGTGCGTGTATTTGTGAGAGAGATGGAGAGATGTTCTGGGTCAGGCAGAGATCAATTCCAAATGGCCTGGTTAACAGCATACAGCTGACAAAGTCATCCATTTCTGCCAGTGCTCCACACAGGACACAATCTTTCCTTGTGTGTGTATGTGAGCGAATCTTTCTGTAGGATCTCATTGTGTGTCATTGGGCTGCAGTACCAACGCCTGTTGGAAGGGGAGGAGGCGTCCCACCCATGAAGTGCATGGGTGTCAGTTTACACAACACATTACAGCATGTTTCTCACGTGAGCATCGCTACACACACATTTCTGTGCACACATACTCTTGCTTTTGACTGGATGCTTTTATCTGTGCTTAGCTGAATAGTCAGACAGGAAGTGAGGGGAAATTTCTCCTCACTTTATTTGCCTGTGTTTAGTCTCAAAACTTCACTAATGACAGGTTTGATGAATTGATGTGATGCAACTGACAGTGGCAGTGTAGTTTTAAGAGTTTTTGTAGATGCCTTTTTTGGTTAATGGTGAGAAAGTGTACATGTTCTTGTACAAAAGCACAAGAAACAATATGTGTTGCCCTTTTCATTGTTACATGCCACTGGCCAAATTGTTATCAGGTGAACTCAGCAGAATTTTAGATGGTAAGGGTCATTTGGCTCTCACAAAGCTCCCACCCTAGTCACCCCCACACAGTTTCTAATTGTTGCTGATATTTGGGTGTAGAAAAGATTAGAGCCACCGATCCATTAACTGACCAGGCCCAGCTTGATTGGCTCCGGACGAACCCCTGAAATAGCAGGATTGGCTGTCGGCCAAGCGCCCATTTCCTGTGTGTCTGAGAGGAGCTCCAGCCACCGGAGCTCAAATGCATTTCCTGACTGTGTATAAAACTTTTATTAATGACCAGGAGTGCATCAGCGGCTATGCCCGCTCGCCCACACTCACTTGCTCACCCACTCATTCACTCATCAAGGAAGAGAGAGAGAGAAAGGGTGGTGGGAGTTAGAATGAGTTGCAAAGAGACATGATGTGAGACAAGCAGAGGAGGAGCAAGGAAGAGGGTGTGTGTGTTCCTGGGGAGTGTGTTTGAGAGACACTGATGGATGGATCAGGAGATGAGGAGATAGAATTAAGTGAGACAAACCAAAGCTAAGACATTAAAAGAGAAAGAGAGATAGGGAGGAGGTTTTCTATAGGCTGACAACCTACAGTCTCTCTTACAGCTTAACTCCATTATACACAAATACACTGCAAGTCACTCGGTCCACCTTCCCTTTCATTTAACCCTTGGCCATCTTAAAATGGCTTGCTTTCTTGTAGTGTATAGTAGTGATACATTGTGCTATTATAAAGTGCTAAATATCCTGTTTTTAAGCAGACGTTCTACTTTCATTGAACTATGTGTAACAGAAATGATTTTCACATTTTTATTACATAAAACAAAAAATAACAGATCAAAACTATATGAAGTCAGAAATATGACAAAAACTTTTCAAGTCTTGGGAAGACTTTGGTATCAACAGTTTTAGTTCTATTCCTTCTAGTTTCAGGATTGTCTGCAGGCATTTTCTGTATTGATTCATATTTAGTGCTGGTAACAGCTAAACTAGCAGTTCCTGTCCACTGATTTTTCTATGGTGTTTTCCTCCTACACATAATACACTGTCTCATTTTGACCCTAAAATAAATTTTAAGAAACACTGGCATTTCATTATTTATATAGGTTTACCAACAGGGACTTGATGTGGAGTTCCCCGTCAGCAGGGTCATCCTGGGCATATTTTGAAGTGTCCCAGGATGTTGAAGATGTTGAAGCCCCAAAATGTCCACAAGACCCCAGCCAGTGAGGTTGCACAAGCCAATGCACTGTGTGGTGTTGGTTCCAAGCCCAGTGAAATATGAGGGAGGTTGGGTCACGATGGGCATCCGACATAAAACCTGTGTTGGATAAATGTGCGGACCACAATCCACTGTGACAACCCCCATGGGAAAAGCAGAGGTAGCAAGCGTGTGAAAGGAACTAATAATTCAAAATTGCTGTGCTCACTCAAAATGGGAGAAAATTGGGCTCAATATACACTACTCACAAAAAGTTAGGGATATTTGGCTTTTGGCTGAAATTCATGGAAAACGTAAAAAGTTCACACTACAGTAATATTATATCATGAAAGTAGGGCATTTAACTAGAAGCATGCAATGGTGATTTCCTCATCACAAACAATTTATTGAAACAAAAGCCAACAACAGTGGTGAGTATACCACAACAAAAAATGTCAATGTCTCAATAACGT
>JAUMHL010000006.1:11651362-11678665 GCA_032362345.1 Sandelia bainsii | reverse complement strand
TTCTACTTGAGTTATATTATTTTGAAGTAACGCTACTCTTACTTGAGTACAATTTTTGGCTACTCTACCCACCTCTGCTGAAGTCCTTAAAACTCTCAAATATTCTAACAATTATGCCTCCCAGGTACTCAGGGTGACAAAAGTGACAAGCTGAGCTGAGCTGTCTTTTGTGTGTACTCTTCACACAGAAAACACCTCGACTCTCTGCAAATACCTGCCTGTCACACTCTTTGTGTTTGCTGACACACAAGCATTATTTCTCGTGTTTGTATGGTGTTCAGACCTCCTTTCATCTATTTTTACATTCTGGGATGCACTTTGTGATAAAGCTGGTTGTCAAAAAGCCCTTTACAAAACAATTTCAACCTCATCTCTCACGCTTTTAGCAAAAGCCTGAGTCTGATTAAATATGATAATTAATCATTAATAAATTTTGCTGCTTCTCTTTTTGCCTCACATCTTTTTCAAATTTATTCAAGGGCCCCCCTTTTTTTTCTTGCAAGTTGTGCCCTGGGCCGCTATAGGGCTCTAACCATCCCTATAAATGCAATATATCATCAAGGTAGTATTACTTTATAGCTGTTAAACCTGGATACATTGTTATTTGAAATAATCTCAGAGTTAAGCTAAAGAGACATTTCTAATGTTGTATTGCAAAAATACAGACACAAAATAAAGGCTCTTAGAGTGAAAAGGAATTATACAGTGTGATGAAAAAAAAAAACACGTCAGTTATAATCCTTTGATAATTTTAAGTAACTGAGAAATACAGGGAACTCTAGAGAGAGAACCGAACTCAACAAGACATCCATGTAAAATTGGATCATGAAATGTTTGAGGCGTGTTATAATTTGTCACATGGTTTCACTGTTTCACTTCTGACTTATAGAGACTGACGTCATATTTATGACTAATGTCATATATGTGAGGGCTGTTCAGAGGGGTCGCGTCAGATTCCACAAGAGTCCAGATAACTTTGGGAGACATAATTTCTGACCAAGTGAAGTTTACACTATTGTGGTATTGGAGTGCCGCCAAGAACCACATGGAGCCATTGTGTGATGTTTTTGGGCTGTAGTCAGCATTGTACTCTACTGAGGGGTTTTAATATTTTTTACAGCCTGAAAAATGCCCACAAAGTTGAGTTAACTCCTCTCTGATACACTGCTGCTAAAATTGCAGATTATTCTGTATAACTGCACCAGATTAATGCAGATGTTCTTGATAAACTTTTACTTCAGAGTCTTATGGAAAAAAAAATACAAAAAAACTCCAGACTCAAACTTTCCCTGTCTCTGTTGTTCCTAAGTGCCACGGCACTTTGACCTTCCTGTAACCACCACCCATACATCAACCATCCAATGTATGAAAGACTAAACGACGATGTCATCACTGCCAGGAAACACCAGCCAGGAGTTGTGTTTTTGTTTAAACAAGAAAATTAAAAAGTCTGGAAAGATCACAAAATTAACTGAATCCAAACAAGGTCAGAACTTTTGTGATTAGAATATAAAATGCAAGAAAAACATTTTTGTCATTTTTGTGTCTATGACACCTGAGATGGAGTATGAGCAACAGGAGTGCATGAAAGCACCACAAAAATGATAAATTGTCACAATAAAAGTACATACCTTATACTCCATAAATGACAACTCTGAAGTTATGTGAGAGATTGAAAAGTCAACCCCTGTCTGGATGCAGTGGAGACGATGTGAAACCTGGAGTCATGTTTATGATCTTGCAGAGGTCAAAGGTCACAGTGGGACCAAAGAATGGCACTTTCAGAGCTTTTATATTTATTCTTAAAACCTAAATGTAAACAGGTGAGAAACAGACGAGTGCAACAGGCGGGATGAGCTACATGGGTGATCCCTAGGGGGTGGGCGTGTGTCTCTGTGTCGTGGGTCTGTGGCTGCTAGGGTAACATAGCTGTCATTCCTGCAGTGAAAGGGAGAGCAGTGATGACAGACAGACTAATAGATACCAGTCCTGACAAAGAGATTTTTGCACAGTTGACATTTATCTCCAATTTGCATGTTAAAGGAAATGTTGATGTCTTCACAGCTAAATACATATTGGACCTGGACCTGAATGCAGGTGGACAACATGGATAAAATCATCTGTTATAGTGTATGTAATTTTACAGTATTGGTTATCTTTATGTTGTAATACAATAAATTCAACAGAAAGAGTTAAGATATAAATATGTTTTAGTAAATCTAGTTTATTAAATAACTGAAATATCAAAGTATTCATCACATGGATTCAAAAGTCCTGTAAATCCTATGTTATCATAATCGTTTTCAGTGATTTGAAACATTGTCCACAGTTGCCTAAAACAATTGCTGATATTAAAAGGTAGAAATATATCCGTAGAAAGACTGTATAGCGAAATCTCTGATGATGACAAATGTTCTCATGGTATACAAGGTATACAAGTTTACAATAAATTACATTTATTTATCACAAAATCTAAATCAGTTACAACATTTGCATACAGCATACTGCATCCTCTACTCTTAGACCCTTGATCAGGATAAGGAAAAACTAAGCTGAAGAACTACACAGAGACTATGAGTTTCTCTGTCATCTTGTTCCTTGAGGTAAATCTTCTTGTCAAATGGGATCAAAAAGTAGCACCTTCCTGTTCAAGTGCAAACAAATATCACTCAAAGTCTTTTCAGCATCAGTGGCTGACTGATCTAGTTTGACTTCTACCTGCTGTGAAAGGAGACGAGTAACCCAATAGCTAAACTCAATATAACATCCCATCACCTCTTTACCATGACAGGCTCTCTGGTGTGTGTGTGTGTGTGTGTGTGTGTGTGTGCGTGTGTGTGTGTGTGTGTGTAGTGATGTAGGTCAGTGTGCGAACCAAACTCTCAGGACTCTCTGTCACTGAGTAACACTAGAGGTTGTTATTAGAGAGAGAAGAGTCACCTTACCACACAGGCTCTTTGTGCAGCTCTCTGTGAGAGTCTTTGTGTGTCCTGCAAAACACTTCCCTCTTATCAAGTCATTTTTGCGTGTGATTCGGGCTGGCAGTGCAGTGAGAATATTTCAGTCTGTACTGTATCACTACCCTTTTTTCCAAAATTAAGTTTCACTATGTTTCATAATCTCTATTATGGGAAAATAATGGAACTCTTTAAAGTGAATCTTGAAACAAGTTAATTTATACTCTTAATTTATAGTCAAATCACTTCACAGGATTAAGATCTTATAAATGGATAAGAATAAGAACGGAATTAAGATAAGAAAGATATGAGAGTTGACTGAAAATAAAGTCTGACCCCCTCACTGTTCATCAAAGACACATATCAAAACCAACAGCTGTCCCTGAAACAGCAGGAATTAGTTTAGGACAGAATACTCAAATAGTTTACTTAAATCAAAATGCAAATCTGAGAATAAAAAGCAAAACAACCACTGCACAAATGGAGTGATGGTTTACTCTTTATCTTTTTTCATAAACTCCTGGAGTCGACTAAAAGGTAAATAGTCAGAAATGACATGTAAAACAGGTGTTACAGTAACACCTGGACGTAACTGCTAAGATAACGCTTTAAATTTGGGTCTCACCACCAGCTTCAACACACAATGAAAATTTGTACCAACAGTTATTCACCACGTTTATCTAGAAATAAAAAATGAACCAGACGAGCAACTTGAGAGTCAAGCTGAAAGTCAGTGATGAAATGCTAAGCAAAGTCTTTCCAACAGTCATTATGACAATTGGATGCGGTCCAGACGTCACCATAGCAACACAATCCAGCACTGAAAAAAACAACATCACATTTAGAGGAGAGGTTCTGTGTGTGAGAAAACCACCTTTGATGTGATAATGTCAGACGTAGGGCAGCAGGCTGACAGGCTCTGAAGCGCATAATATGTAAAACTCTTCATATACACATAGACTGAGCTGCTGTCTGGCTGCTGCAGCAGTAGCAGTGGAAAATAAATACACTTTCAGCTAGTATTAGATTTTTACATACTAAAGTAATTTTGAAGATTAGCAATTAATAATCTTTATACTTGTCTATACAATCTAAAGAAGCACAAAATGTATCAATTCAAATCAAATCAAATCAATGAAATAGTAGCATCAGAATACCAACACACTCAGGTTCATTTTTTATCAAAACCCAACAAATATCTAAATCCAACCCCGCAGAAAACCATGTTTTTGGTGCACAGCAGTGGTACCAATCTTCTCATCTTCTAAAAAACATATTTCCTAAGGTTTAAAAATATTCCTTCAGGCTTTTCTTTACACGGTGGAAAATGTTTCGTGAGGTGATTAGACCTGGCTTTATTTTCATTAATATCAATTTCCAATGACATTCATGTTTTGTTCCCGCTCTCCTACAGAATTGGGTTCTTTCCAGCTTTTCTCCCTGTTGATACTGTGTGACAGAACAACACGAACAAATTTTTTACCAAACATTTCCCACATATAGCATGTTTAACAATGGATAAATTGACTTGTAGCAAGTCGTGTGGCTGTGACCCATCACTTTCTGACTTGAAAGTGGTTTATGAATCACCACTGGTCTGTTCAGCAGTTTTAAATGTTTGTAAAAACAACCCAGTCAATCATAACGGTACAGGAGAAATTAAGAATGAAGATGATATCTGTCTGTGCCAGAGTCAAAAGACTGATGAAAAAAAACATTTGACAGAAAACGACAACATGAACATAATGTTAGACTGAATAATGAAGTGAGGCCAAAATGATTCTGTTTATCAGGCTAAACTTTCAAAACCACCCACATAACTAAAAGTAGTAATTGACCAGGGTATATAAATAAACAAATGAAAATTTTTGAAAGGATACTACTAAAGCTTTTCCTGCACAGCTGTTAGGACTGTGTAAAGCTACAAATCACCCTTCAACAGAGTCTTGTTCTGCTAGTGAGAAGGAAAATTTTTATTAAATAAAGCTGGACTTTCCTGTTTGGCTCAGAAACTATTGGAAATGCTGCGATTTCCTCATAGTAAACATTTAAAAGCATAATATCCTGTTTAGTGTTCTTGCCTCACCACACTGTGACACCAACCTTCACCGTCTTGTAATTAAGACTAAATACTTTGCATACCCGACAGTGGTGAGAAAAATGAACAACACTGGAGCTCAGCTCTCAGTTTGTCATAGTCACATAATCCTTTAATCTGATCTGTGTTTAGATTCAAAGAGATGACAGATATCAGTCTTACAGCAGTAAAAATATCTGTCAACAACCACTCTTCTGAATCACACCTGAACTTGACATCTCTCACTCAGCTTGTGTCTCTGAGAATATACTTTGGAGCGCTACGGCTTTGACGTCCTCGAAAGTTGTTGTGATTGTTTACAGAACGCCAGAGATCTAGAGGTTCATGTCTGCGTGTGTCACTCTGGATAATAATAGAACAAATGTCTAAAATGTAAAATGTAGATGAGTCACAGCTCAACACTAAAAGTTGCCTCAGACAAATATTACTCACACACCATTACTACATGTTAAACTGAACATGAAGAAATAATTTGAAGACGAAATGCTTCAGTGGTTTAGCAAATTTTAACAAGCATTTTTCAAAGATTTATCTAATTTGATTAACTCTACAAACAGTCAAATGGTATTACAGTTCACTAGAACAGCTGAATAGAGGTCAGTTCAGGGTGTTGCACAAGACAATCCTCCACATCAAACTGGGAAAACTATTTTTTATGGACCTAGATTTGTGCACAGGGGCACCGTCATGCTGAAAAGGGACAAGCACAGTTTCCCTGCATTGGAGCTAAGTTGAGTGCATGTGTCTACATATGTTTGGCTATGTTGTTCACAGAGATAAAAAGCTGAGCCTCAGTTCTGTAGCACTATATGAACATTTTACAGAATCCATAGGAAAACTTTTCACATGATTAATAGTCTAACATATACTGCATAGCTGCACCTCTGGCCTGTACAAACCTGTATGTGTCTGCTAACAGCTGCAGGCTGAGCTACAGACAAATCTATATGAAACGTTTGGACCAATCACTGAAGAGTCTGATTGTGACTGTGAGGGCACGTCACACTTAATTTGGCTCAGTGAGTGAAGGTTTAAGTTTTAAGACAGTTCAGAGGCCCCATCCCATGTGTGGGAATATTAAATCTTAATCTCATTGCATTTTTGCTATAGTTGACTGTTGTTGTTGTTTTTGCTCTGTCTCGTCCATAAGGGATCTTTAGTAGAGAATTAGGTGATAGGAGATATAATGCAAGTCAGCCCAGTATTTATTTTTATCTCCATTCAGGTTTGACATAAGAAAATAATTCATTGGTTTTCTGGTGTCAGTTACTCAGTTAGTTTTTGGCTTTGTTCATTTACCACACCTCTTACTTTGACATTGATCACTCATCCTCATTGTTCATAAGTCTTGGCATGTGCCACACAACAAGAGGCACGCAAGACATGGCACCAGGTGCAACTTGAGGTTTAGTGTCTTGCACAGGGACGCTTCAATATGTGTACAGGACAAGCCTGGACTGATGCATTGATGCTGCAATTAGTGAATCCATCCTCTGATCCACAGCCCATAAATAGTTTTGTGTGTGTGTGTGTGTGTGTGAGGGTTAATACTTGAGTTTAGAGTTATGATTAGAAGTAGGTTTAGGTTACTGTAGGGTAAGAATGAGGGTTAGGTTTAGCGGTGATGGTTAATGTTAAGCTAAGGGGGCTAAGGAATGCATTATGCCAATGAGCATCTTCAGAACTACAGAAATACAAGCGTGTGTGTACTCAGAAATTTTTCCCTCAGGCTCACTGCGTCTCTGTCATTCATCAAATAGCAAAGGTCAAAAAGCAGAAATTCTCTTCACCTAAGACGTCACTGAACACATAAATTAATTTTACCTATTTCCCACCCACATACACATGCACGCTTTTAGTAATTTAACCCTGCCGGCTTTACCAGTGCAAAATAATTTGGTTTGTTTTTATTGCACATGCTGTGAGATGACAAATCTCTAAAAAAGTTTCCAAAACTAGCAAATACTATGTCATATGTCAAAGCAATGTTAGCCATCAAAGTAGCTGCTGAGAAATTCAAAAGCTACAAAAGTGATCGTTAAAAAAGATGAATAGAGAAAGAAAAAAAGAAAGAAAAGAAAGAAACATAAAGAATATAATACATTATATTTCTTCCTGTAGGAAAACACACAGACGGGTGTAGTCAACATGTCGCCCTAATAACAATTTACATCTGACTTTGACACCAAACAATCTTGTCAAACAATTTACGCTACATGTTTGAGAAAAGGTGAGTAGGTGGTGACAGTCCAAATTATTTTCTGAGGTTGCACCTGGCACAAGACTGAACACATGCTGAGCAAGTAGCTGCACACACTCTGCAGATGGTGTAAGGGAAAAGATTAAAAACCTCACAGTGTGATTACAAGACTATGTTTATCATTTGTTGTTAAAGGTTTGATTCTCAAAGGGCTAAGGTCAAAAAAAGAAGAAGTGGAGCTTTTAGACCACACACAACACTGCAGATTTCTCCTGCTATGCAAAATCCTCCAGACCTCCTTTCCAAGGAATCTGACATCTTTCCAACAGTGTGTTCACAGATTATAGCTTCTGAATATTGCAAGAGGTTCAAATGCTTATTTATTCCAAGTCTAGCCCTGTATTATCCTTATTCTTATTTGTTGCATATTTTACATTGTGTTGTTTAAATCATTTTTTCATCTGTTAGTGATTTTTATGCTGTCATTTGTAAAGGAAAAATATCAAAAAGTAGTGTTTGCAGCAACTCAAACATGGTAATTTTATGCTTTTCTCTATTTCATAACTGTTAAAAAATAAATATATTCGTGTTTTGTTTGGGCAACAAGGGCAATATAAAGGCTTCACTTAGGGCTCTGTGTAACTGAAAAAATAAAAGTCCCACTATTAATGAAAATTGCCAGTTAGTGCCCTCCAGGTTAATGCAAGTTCAAGCAGGAAGACAACTGTGAACCAGATTATCTCATCATCATGCTAGGACTCCACCTCTCTACTCTACCCTCTCTACATGTTCTGTGCGCGGGTATTCCTATCGTCCAATCATCATCTTACCTGAAGAAAATTTAAACCACAGTGCCCATGTCATCTGTGCTGCATCTCAGCTTCACCCTTCCACCACAAGGCCCCGTCAAGGATCCAGGGGATGTCGGCCTACCTGCTTATAACTTCTTTAAATGTATGCACCTCACTCAGGCAAACATAGAAAGAGATGAGACTGAGAGTCAAGAAATGAATAAAAACTAATTATGATTATTCTACATTAAATGAGGACTTTCACAGGTCATGCCAAGAACGGCATCAAAGCACCGTCACCACCACGATAAATCACAGAACCTCCCTGTTTTGACAACAGCCAAATGCATGACGCTGCAGGTTCAAATCTAAGGAATGCACCCACCCACAGCAAAGACCTATGAGAAGTGACCAGACACACCCCAATTTAACAACCACTCTGAATGGTTTGTCAGCTCTGTGACAAGGTCCTGTGATTATGAACAAAGTGCTGTTGTAACAGTGTGAATGTGGAGACTGGGCGTAGCTGCACACCGAGAGCACGTATGTGCAGCGAATCGCCCCTGGCTGAAGTGAGAAGGGTTTAAAACAAATATTAAAAAATAGAAGACACTCATTATGCTACTGTTCTTTCACACACTAACATGTTCCCATCTTGAAACTGAGGTTTCATGTTGATAGGTGTGGCTGCCCAGATGGACTCAGCACACCCTCTGCATTTTTTTCCCCCCTTTTCTTTGTCGTGACGTTTAAAGAAACAACTCCTTATTTAATTTTGATTCATTTGAGAGTTGGCACAAATCCTTCAACAACACTGTGGTGATTTTACCTAAATGAAGGCCGCAGACACAAAGTCCAGAAGAGGTAAAGCTCAGCTTGTACAGGAATCCCATTAAAAGCACATTGTTGTTGATTTGCAGGTGAAAAGACATCTACACATCAAGCTGTATTAATATCAAATCTACAAAAATATATTATATAATGATATATTAGAGGAAGAAAGAAATGGCTTCAGTGAGTTTTCTCGGGGTAAAAACATCTAGACTTCAACGTTTAATTTATTTATCTAAAGTTTGCCTATCTAGATAAGTAGGTTATAGATACAGTAACCACAGATCAGAATCAGAATACTTTCTAGTATCAACCAAACTATGTCTGTAGCACCAAATATCAAAAAGCCAAATGTAACTTGGTTTTAAGCCTTACAGATGCTAGTTTTTATATCCACTACATCAAACATGGAGGCTGAATTGATGTTAAAATGATAACTCTGAACCAAATGCTGAAACCTTTTGAGATTGACACCTTTGAGAAACGTTTAAGATGTAAATTATGATCATAGCTATGATGGTTTGGTTTTCTGGAAGCTGTATTTAAATATATTTGTTGATATTAGTTCCCAGACTAATTTAATAGTTCTATCAAGTTTATTTTTGAATACTGAGAGAATTTTCCTTCCATAGTCTATACCCAGTGGACTAGACTGCAGTGGAGACTGCAACAAGTCAGTGTGTTTCCTTACCTCCTCCTCCTCCTCCTCCTCCTCGGCACTTGGCTCGGGGCTCTTGATGGGACTGGATGACTGGCTGAACACTGATGAAGACTTCCTGCTGGCACTCTGAAACAGCAGACAGAGAAGGGAGAGAAATACTGTCAGATAAAATCATCATCGTCATCCTGAAATATTGTCATTAAAATATCAGGTGCAATTGAAGCTGTATGTTTACTGCATAGTAGAATTAATTAATTGGGAGCGTGCAGACCAATGAGCCATTAAACACAAGCTGACTGTGCGAATCCTCCTGTGTTAAACCTGCAGTGTATCATACGGGGTGACGGTAAAAATGTGGTTAATTACTGCAGAGTGAATTATAACATCCATTCATAAATTGCTGCAAAAATCAAATTTCTTTAATGACTCAGGGAGATGGAAGCACCGCAAAGACACTTCATGATCCTAAGTGAGCTATGGCGGCTTATGAAGTCGTGTAGACTCAGCAATTGTGTCATCAGGTCTGCCTTGGCACACTCAACTCAAACTTAAATCCTAAAATGAGAACTTGAGACTTGACTGTTCTAAGCAAAGAAAATGGCTTTGACCTGGTAAGGTTAGAGAACAAATAAGAATTAAGATTAATAATCAAGAGTGGTAAGCCTTGAAATTGCAATTTGCCTATGAAGACTTATGATGGTCATAAAGTCATAAATTTAGCCATTTGGTAGATACTTTTATCAAAAGCCACGTAAAAGCAAACACATACACCAGGAACAACTTGGGGTTCATTGTCTTGAGGCCAAGGTCAGAGATCAAATCACATTTCAGGTGATTAATAAACAATCTACTAATGGACCTGGCAAAATAATTCTTAATACAACATGCTACAGTGCTGTGAAAAGCATTTTCCTCCTTCCTGACTTTTTATCTTTTTGTATATTTATCAAACGTAAATGATTCAGATCATCAAACAAATATTTATAGTCACAAAGCAATCTGTGACACAACTGCTGTCACAGTATTTTACTCTGACACTGATTTGTCCAAATTACATATTACAGTGGAGGAGAACTGACTGTTTATAGTGAAAAATAACATTTCAAAAGTCAACAAAAGTCCTCACCTGCAACAGTTTGCACTGGGAACAAAACCGCCCACAGCAAATAATGCCTCTTATGTGATCTGTCAGTAAACTCTTTTACGAAATTGATAGACGTAATTTTACCCATGTTTTTTGTACAGTGTAGTGCAGTACTGTTTCCAACTGTGAAGAGGATGTTGGTACCTGTCCTTCTGCCTTGATGCCACTCTGAAGGTATAAGTAAATCGAAAACTGAATCTGAGCCAACAACCAGTCCAATAAAATCAGATGAGGTAAGATAACATGTTTATTATCCATCCTCATGTGCAATACCACCCCACCAGATTTGTAATAAAGCAGTCGAGCAGGTTTCCCTCTAAAACCAACAAAGAGAGGTCAAAAGTAATCAATTGTATTGATATTATTAATTAATCTCAATATTTGTGTACTAGTTTGAGACAGTAGCAAAGAGCCCTTGGTAGCCCTCAGCAGACCTCAGTATCAGTTTTTGCTGATACACCTGAGATATTACTGTATTGTAGATTATAGGAAAATAAAGGTCATCATCCAGCCAATCACAATGAAGTAATAAATAGGTGGAATCTTCCATCACATGAAGATTACATTTTCGCAGAGCTAAAAAATCTAAGACAGACTAATGAAACCAAGACAAGGAGCATCCAAACTGTCTGACCTTGCATCAGTGCACTTTCATTCAACAGGACTGATCCAGCCAGGTGGAAGAATGTGTTTGTCTTTAAATGTAAGGGTGTGTTGCGTCAACACAGTCAGATCGGGTGTGGCACCGTTTCTCTATCAAACATGTCAATAACTTTTAGCTCTGGGTGCAGTGACTCAAACAGCAAAATGAACTTATATTAGTAAATTACCAGGAGGACAAAGGTTCTGAGGGAGTTCTGACAATAGTCCACTGGACCACAGAGAGAGTTCAGACAACTAGGAGCTGATGAAGTTAACAGAAATAATATCTTTATGAAGGAGATAGAAGAGGAAGATATTCAAATGCTTTCATTTTACAGTAGAGACCTTGTGTAAACCTTCTGGGTTGGAAGGCCAAGGCTTTCAGGAAGTGGTAGTCAGAGCAGGAAAGACTCTGCTGGAAACACTTTAGCTTGTGCAGGACCAGACTGGTACCAGACTGGTAAGAAGTAATTAAGGAAGGTAAAACTCTGGTAAACCAGGAGCTGTTTGTGTGTGTGAGCATAACAGGTGACAAACTCTGAAGCCTGCAGCACAGTTTGCACTAATCAGAGAGATGAACAGTTAACAATGCCACATTATACCTTGGCAATGATACAAATATTAAAGAGTCAAGTGGCAAAGGGCACGAACAATAGTTTCTTAATCCTTCAGTGAATAAGATAGGGTAATAATAACTTCACTAGAGCTCATTCACTCATCCAGGGAAATGATGGCAAACACACACAAAATTTCTGGTACCCATGCCAATAGACTACAATATTTTTCAGTACTATGACTACAAAAACAAAACTATTTGTATAACTTGTATTAAAGAATATGAAAATGTTTTTTTCTGCAAAACCTGTTAAAACAAACAAAGCAGTCGTGCATGTAACCCCAGCTAGAGATATATAGTCTAAAATGACATAAATACAAAAAAACACAAATAGACAATTCAATTATTTTTACACATCATTGTTCTTTGTTCTTTATTATGTCTAATCCTATTTAGTGACAGACCAACAAATAAGTGATTTGCAGTCTAGAAATGTCCTGCATTCATTCATTTATCTGCAAGGTCTCTGATTATTCACAAAAATATTTTAAGTTATGAGGCGATTTAAATGTGGCTGCCTGTTGATATGCACTGCATTAGACCAATGTTAAGGTAGTCAACTGCAGGTGTTACTTTAAGTTGTTTGGATGCTTGTTTGAGTTCAGTAAACATTCCTTCTGTTGTCTTCCAAAATGACAGCTTGATAAGTTATTAGACTGTGGCATTTTTCAAATAGGCTATTATGAGCTTTGACGCTGCATGTTATGCTGAGGGTGTGTGCATTATTCTACCCTGGACCCCAGAAAGTTTTGCTCCAGCTTATCTTACTGATCATGTTTTAAAGAGCCTTCTGATCAGGAGAGGGGGGCTGAACAATGGCTGCTCACCTCCAACGTGCTGTGGTGGTACTGCAGGTCGGACTCCTGGCTGCTGACGCTCAGGTGAGGTAAACTCTGCAGGTACATCGGAGACACCATCTGTTGTACCATCGGCTGCACCATCGGCTGCACCATCGGCTGCTGCATCAGGACGTAGGACTGCTGTGGCATGGCCTGTTGCACCGGCACCAGGTAACGCATCGACTCGTAGCCGTTCAGCGCGTACGGCAGCTGACTCACGGACCCAGCCTGGATCACCGTGTTGGTCGCCGGCTCCGAGGGGGCCACGTTCACGGTCCGGTAGGTCACCGGCTCCGAGGGGGCCACGTTCACGGTCCGGTAGGTCGCCGGCTCCGGGGAGGTCACGTTCACGGTCCGGTAGGTCACCGGCTCCGAGGGGGCCACGTTCACGGTCCGGTAGGTCACCGGCTCCGAGGGAGCCACGTTCACGGTCCGGTAGGTCGCCGGCTCCGGGGAGGTCACGTTCACGGTCCGGTAGGTCGCCGGCTCCGGGGAGGTCACGTTCATGGTCCGGTAGGTCGTAGTCGTAATCTTCTGGTTCTGGCTCGTCTGGAGAGACATCTTGATTGATCGACGCCGTGGATCAGCTCAGACTCCCCGCAAACCCGAGAGAAAAGCAGCAACACCAGAGAGCTGGAAGTTTCTCAAGGCGGAGAAATCGCTGCTGGAGAAAAACACGCAGGTTCTTCAAGATGTTTTGTTGTGAGGAGTTTTTTTTTTCAGCGGTGACGGAGCAGAGAGGTAGACCGCCCAGTGCAACTTCTTCCTCGGTTGGGCGGACTGGAGAGGAAAGTCCGGTTAGAGGACTTCTTCCATAGAAAAGAGAAACTACTGGGGGAGGCGCTGCGCTGCTCTGCATGCAAATACTGCTCTGTGCATCAGGAGGTGGGAGGGCTCAGAGAGAAACAGATCAGAGCTGGCACAAAGTTAAACCAGACTGTGAAAATGGGCAAGAAAGTGACTTTTGGTACCGTGTCCTGTCTGTGTGTCAGTGTGACTTTACCGCAGGTGCTCTGGTTTCCTCCCGCACTGCCAAAAAAGCCTGTAATTTCTCTCCTCTGACCCCCCCTCACCCTCTGCTGGACAGTTTATTTCCTAATCTTCATCATGATTTCTTTTATTATTCAAAGAAATCCTGTATTAATATTTATTTCCTCTATTAATCTTTATTTTTCTGTAATAATCTTTATTATCTCGTATATTTTCTATATTGTTCTGTAATATAATATTTAATAAAGTATCTATCTATCTATCTATCTATCTATCTATCTATCTATCTATCTATCTATCTATCTAATACAATCTAATAACCATCACTTAATTTAGCTTGTAATTAATTTGAAACTTGATTTATCCAGTTGTTTGAACAGTGCTTACTCATTTAAAGAATTCATGTTTGTAAGTTCTGAGGTGGTCTGGAAAAAAAAAACAGTTGTTTGCATTGAAATAAAGGAACTACATGTACTTCCTCCACCATTGTTAAATATGAGTGTGTGTAAAATAGATAAAGAGACAAAAAATTTATTTTCTCAGCGTTTAAATTAACATTTATTAAGAATAAATACATATATTCATCTACTGTATACGTATGAAACTGGCCTACCAGGCAACATTTATTAGACTGCCTGGAGGTTGTGAGGCTGCGGATTTGATACTACTAACATGTCATTTTGTCAGTGAAACATGAAGTTGTGACACATCTGTTATTCATAAATGTTGAAAGATTTTGCCAAAAAGATTTGGAGTGCTAATAGAGTGCAACATTATTATAGTAATTTTAAAATCAGGTTTTATAGGCTACATTATAGGGATAATAGAGTACAACACTACACAATTAATTTCAGATTTTTTGTCAAAGCAAAATGTTTAAATGTTAAAAAGCAATATAGTTAAATGAAAGACATTAAGAAAAACGCTGTACAGACCCACTGCATGCTGTGGAGGTCCCCTCCTGGACAGGTTTACAAGTCTCCTCTTGACAAATTTTGAAATAAAATTAGCTAGTAATTAAAATCATATTATTAAAGAAGATCGTGTTTGCTGATCTTCTTAAATTATTACTGTCATTTTTATTTTTATTCTTCTTAGTATTAAGGTTATATTCAATGACTAGGAAGGGAACGTGTTTTAAACTCCACTCTCGCGATAAACAGCGAGAACAACGTAATGAAGTATTCGATGGAGGAAGAGTCTTTTATTTATCGGACTCAGTAATGGCCGCTATACTACAACTCCATTGTCTTCTCCTCGGTCTAGTCGACATCGGAGGATCGGCGATGTTTCTGTTGTCGCTCTGAAGCCGCTTTTTACCTCTGGTGAGATGAATATAACAGACTAAAGACAATACAGTGTTGTTGTGGCTTTTCGCCAGCTTTTTTCGCATCTTTTTGTCCTTCATCCCCGACTGCTTCGGCTATGTCGTGCAGGGAGACCGACCACAGGCCACTGAATTACACTCAGAAAATATCTAATTTTAACAACCTGACCGTTCTCTGCCGATGTGTCAATACTAAAACTCATCGTCAGACATTTTTGCGATTGTGTAGAAGTCAGTGTTCATTTCGGGTTGAGTTAAAACACAACAAGCGTTACTGTTTGAGTGAAAATTGAAAGTGAAAAACGTTTTTACTGCAGCCCCTGATTTCCTCTAAATTTGAAAACGCGCACTGACGTTGACATTGAACACAAGCTTACACGAATTGCTTGGAAATAATTGATCACAGAATTGATTAATTGGGTGATGCTGATATTTGCTGAATTTATGATGCTCTTATGTGAATGTCAAAGGGGTCACACAGTAACATACTTACTATACTATAAAATTCCTTGAAATGCAGAATGTCTGAATGGTTTACTGTGAGAATGGGGCAGTGGCCTCTTTCGTGGACAGTACTGTCTGAATTTGTTGTATTATTTGTTGCACATTAATGGTTTAGTGAAGGTGATGGTCTATCTATATATCTTCATTTCAGAGATATAATTTGGTGTTTGTAACGAGAATATATATTTCTGTTTTAAAATTAAACTCGTGAAATTATATAGAATGTTTAATTTGAACTGTGAGCAATTTGTTTAACAAATTGTTTGAACAGAAAAGCCATATAGTTTCTAGTTGCCAATACCTCTACTGTATAACTTGTAGCCCAGAAGTCAAATTATAAGCTTTTATTTTGAAGTAAACCTCTGTGAGTGATGCAGGCCTCTGCTGCTGCAGCAGGAGTTATGTAATCCATCCTCTCTGCCATCATCCTCTGGAGTAATCCTGCTGTCATCTACTGGTTATAACAGAGGAGGCTGCTTACATGCCCACTTTATCTTGTTCCCTCTTTAGTGTTTTCAGTGGAACTGAAACTGTTAAAATTTGCGAAGATGCCAAGGATGTGATTAAATGTGTGTAAAATTATGCATATTCATTAACATATTTACAGTATTTAAGTGTGATGCTGTGGTGCGACCATGCAGAACCTGGTGTGTTGAGCTTCCCTGAAAACAGGCTAAACATCTCTATTTATATGAAAAGCATAGCACAACTCAACAAAGTTAATGTGTAAAATGGAAAAGTTCTGTTTCCAATTTAAGTGGACAGTATTGCCCTTTGACCCCTGGTGTATCCTTAGTTGCTTGCGTGGCCTTGCTGTTCATCAGTGATGCATTGCCAGAGGCTTTTGTGTGTCTCAGACAAATCAGTGTACCCAACACCACAGCAGCACAACGGAAAAGTGGGAAAGTGTTCACTAGATGTGTCACTGAATGGACCTGTACTACTGTAGATTTTTATAGAAACGTGCAGGATGAGGATGCCAGCAGAGACTCCTTTATTCTATTGTTATTTTTAATTCTTTCTGTGTGTAGGTATAATATTTCAGCTCTGTCTCTTTCAGGCCCTGTCCTGGTTGATCTTGTTCATTGTCTCACTAAAATCATGGCTGGCTCGGGTGACTTACCAGGTGAGTATTTCTTGAATTTTAAGTCACAATGTTTTGGTCTGGGTTTGTTTTTTTTAGTTTGGGCTAAACCCTTGGTTTCAATCAAGGGAAGTCTTAAGGCTGCAAACGATAGTCGTGCTTCAGACAATAGTGTGCTTCCAACTTCATAGCAACAGGAAAAGGTCTTTCCTGCTTCAACATGTTCAACACGTAACTGTAATGTTTTGAGTGTCCACATACTTTGACTGACCTCATTCTAAAACATTCATTTAAATTGTTTTTTTGCTTAGTTCTTATGTTGTTTCACTAAAGTCTTCAGTTTTTTTCTGTGTGTTAGAGTCAGAGGTCAGCATCCTGACTACTACAACTACAGACTGGAAGCAGACAAAAGCAGAAAATTCTGACTAACATGTTGAGTCACACATGCTGTATAACGGGAGATTACACAGATTGTTTTGTGCTGAACACCAGACAGTTCTGAGTGGAGTGTTGTCACACACGGTCTCGCATTCAGAGTCATGAGTCACACTGAATCACACATTGTTTAACAAAATCTATTTAAAGTTATAATTACAGCCCGAAATGAACAGAAATATATGTTCCATAGTTACAGGAATACTGCATGAAGGAGCTTTAAGCCAATGCAACCACTTACTTTAGTCTTTCAATACTTTCTGACTTCCCTATAAAAAATACTGGCTTACAAAAGTCCAGTCATTGTTAATTCCATAATTTATCAATACACAACTCAGCGTAAAACTGTCTCAGTGTCAGAAACCTGTTGTTAAGTTGCTTTTGTCGTTTGTGTCTGCAGCTATAGAAGGTTCCGGGATGGGCGGGATGAAGCTTCCTGTCGGGATGACCCGGCGAGCCCTCAGCTACGATGATAACCTCGAGGCTCCTATGTCCACACCGCCCCATGATATCAGCATCAACAACCTGTGGAGACGACCCATCATACCAGAAAGGAAATTCACACACCTTGCTGAGGTGAGACAGCACCTCAACAGCATGCACGGTTGCTTTATTCTCTACTCTCTACTGTTCTCTAGAGCAAAAGTGTTGTTTTTGTTTTTCCACCAGGAGGATGAGAGTGGTGCAGTTAGTCAGCCTACGCTGTCAGACAGCACCCCCTCCAGGTCACCAAGTGTCGTGAAAGCCAAGGCCTCCTCCATCATCATGAATTCTCTCATCACCAGTACGTTAGACATAATAATGGAAATAATGCTCTATTTAAGTAATTCTGTGTATAAAATATACTAAAACAAAGTTATTAAAAAAATCCAAATTCACTGTTATCACTGGCATGCCCATGACACTCTTAAACATTTCTTTCTTCTTGTCTCTCTCAGAGCAGACCCAGGATAGTATGTACAAGTTTGAGCAGAGGGCAGGGCTGACTGACAACAGCTACACTCCCCACAAAGGCCTCACCGCTGAGGAGACGAGACATCACCACCGAATGCCCGAAGCCATGCAGGTTATATGCAGACTTTAATAGACCACACTGGGAATGTTGATTCAGATACAGATGAGATTACAAAATATAATACAGAAAGTGCGAATTTCGGAACGAAAACTCCCCATACATGGAGGTAACACTGTGTGGCATTGGAAACACTAAGATTATTCGTTTTGTTGTTGCTGTTTAGAAACTGCAGATTCAGAGCATGGAGACCAGAGAAGAGCGGCAGAGCTCTTCAGCCCAGTCCACTCCATCCAACACACCACACAGCTCCCCGAAGCAACAACGCAGGTATGCACACAAACACACAATGTCCTGTTTGAGTGTGTCCTGGCACAAAAATAGGATAGACACTGAAAATCTACACTGTGGTTAAGATTACAAAATGTTTGTGTGTTTGTGTAGGGGCTGGTTCAGTAGCACAGGTTCAGAGCTCAGCCTTAGCTCCTCCAATAGCAGTGTGGACATGGCAGGAGGAGACTCGTCAGTGGGGGGAGTAGGGGGTACCGTTGAACGGTGGAACGCATTTGGGCCTCGGCCAGTCGTCCACAAGTCGACCTCAGACCTGGGGTCAGATTCTGCAAATACAGGTAAACAGCTTTAGTTTACCGTGAGGCGCTAAATCCTGACAAAGGTACCTGAACTTTGATTTGTCGGGTGTGAACAAAGTCACACAAAGGTTCCCCTCTTCTTGTGCTGAAGAACCATGTTGAAGTTCTCTTACAGCAGATCTTTCGTTGCACCTTTTTTTCATTTTAAACAAATAACACAACAAGTACGATTTTTTACATTTTCCTTAACACTCTCTCCTGTTTGTACAAGGATAAACAGAAAATTGATTTAGTTTTGTTTTTTTTGTAGTTGTTGCATCACAACACAATAGTTACATCCAGGATTCTGGTTAATGCATAAATGAAAGACCTTCAGACTTGGAGTAAACAATAAGTGTGTTCATTTATTGGTTTAGACATTTTCTGTATCCCAGTGATATAAAAGTCGAATCGGACTCAGATTTGTTGAGGCTGCTGAGAAACAACATTTAGATTTTCACATGTGGGATGATCCGGTCTGTTTGGAAACTATCAAAATCTTTTTCCCAGGATGACTTTAGGTAGGTCATTTAAAGAAAAGTGATAGAAGTTTGTTTAAGTTCAGAAGCTGTTTCACTTAAGAATTGTTGATCTCTGTTGAGAAAAAGGTTTGTAGACTTTGAAATAGACCAAATCAGCTGCTTGATTATAGTTTATAACATGGACATGATTATTATTTTAAACTGTCTGTGTGCTGTTTAAAATCTACATAAATGTGCCTTAACATTTATAACAGGCTGCTGCAGTAAAGTGACGTACCAGCTTTCTACCTTTAAACTAAACAGAATGTTTCTGGTAAGGCAGCTAATATGGTATTGATTAATACTGTTTCAAATATTTTATTATTTAACTAATATTAGTTAACTTTTATAACTTTTAATATTAACATAATATTAACATCCACATTCACTTCGTTTTATTGGCTTGACCACATCCAGATATAGTATTACCACAGAGCTGTGTGAATATTGACATGCTAAAATACATTCAAAACTCCATTAGGCAATATCAGTTTTAAGTTGAAGAAACAAAAACAATGCCAAAATTGTTTAGTATAAACATGTATGAACTTCAGTTAAAGACCAGTTAAGTTGATTAGTTCTGGTAGTAGTTTTATACAATTCAATTAAATGTACTCTTTAACTCTTTAAATAAGCAAAATGTTTCTTACTGTAATCCAGCTACAGTGTTTCCTACTTATCTTATGACCTAGTTATAACTAAATTTGTTGTTGCAGTTTATGCCTCTTGTAATCACAAAACACTGGACAGAACACACACAATCACACATTCATTCAGATTGACTGTGTTTCTCCTTCCTGGTGATAAACAGGATGATAAAATAACCTCAGTGATGACTGAGTCACAGTACAAACTTAATGTTACAGTGTCGGAACAATACACATTTGCTAGTGTGTTCAAACAGCTAATAATGCTTGAGTCAGATGATATTGTGGAGTACAGACCTGCACCAACAGTTTTGTTAAAACCAGACAAACCTTTTAAAACGTATTTTTAGAACATTTCCAATAACCTGATTCTTGAGATGTGAAATTGTGAATCTGTGACGGCATAACTTAATGGCAATTCAAAAGTAGATTTCTGTAAATCTGGATCACCATCTTTATCACCATCTGTAATTTTAGGAGACCTAAGTTGCAAGTTGGTCACAGCGGATGGTCACAAGATCCCTCTCAGGAGGAATGGTATCTGTAATAGCTGAGACAATGGAAGGCTCACAAAGGCACACAGTTAAAAAGTTAGATAAATGAAAAGTATAATATCCTTTACATTAACTATAATATTTAATTAGACCCTATGTGTAATAAGTTAAAGAGCGCTAGGAAAAGTGTGAAAGTGTCAATCTGTCCAGTAGAAATTATTAAAAGTTGAAAAATTGAGGTAGTCCACAAATTACAGTAACAGACTGTAAAGAAATCATCCAAAGCTGAGAAAATAGAATAATGGATGTCAGAAATGAGATGTGAATGAACAATTATTAAGCTGATTTTGTCATTTTATCTTTTCTATATTTGATTATTTAATTCCTTTTCTTAATTCCCAGTAGGCTTTGCACTGCAGGCGTACCGCGGTGCACAGAAGCCCAGTCCCATGGAGGTGATGAAGTCACAGGCCACACGGCTGGGTGAGAACCCTGCCATCCAGAAGCTGGCCCCTCCCAAAATGGAGATTCCCACAGTTGAAGGCCGACGGCAGGCAGCGCGACCGCACAAGCTCAAACACAGAGATATGAACATCCTGACACCCTCTGGCTTCTGAGGGGACACGTGACACCCGTCAAAGCCTTGTGCCACACAGACACCAAAGGTCCCATGAAATAAAATCCTCTGTGTTGTTCCCTCGTGTCCCCGTGTGAACACAGTCTGTTGTAAAACGTGTCAAAATGCATTTCATTCATTTGAAGTTGTCTAATCTTCAGTTGCTTTAGCATTTAATTAGATTCATTATAACTTGGGCCATATTTTTGTGTTTTGTACATTAGTAATTATTAAATTCACAAAGTTAACTGCGCTTTAGACGTTACTAAAAAGCAGTGACACGGCCACTTTAGTCCAGTTAGTCAAACTTATTTGGAAGAGAAAACAAAGGTGAACAGTAAAATTATTACTCAAACGTGTTTGTGCGTAAACCTTGCCTAACCATTTGACAGCCTGTCTGGTCATCTCACTCTTTGCTTCTTGCCCTGCTGAACCTAAAGTGTCATAAGTTGTAATTATAATTTAAGATATAACTTTAAGCTAGCAGTTATGACATTGATCATAAGTTTGTTTGTGTTTTTGGTCATTTTGCAGCAACATAACCATTATTGTTAGACTCTTTGTCTTCTCCTCAAACCTGATTTTGGACTCTCTTTTCCCTGTGGAAACTTGTTAAACCTCAAAACCTTTTCATGGGACCTTAACAGCAGCACCATCATTGCACCACTGTACTTCGCCACAAAGAATCAGAAAATATCTGCCCTGCTTTAAGGCATTTACTGCATTGCTTGTCTTTAAATCAAATTCTTGACACTGTTTTGTCTTTTGCAGCAGCGTGCTGGCATCATCAACTAACACTGAGCATGAATCAGCCCTCAAGCTCAGATGACATAGAGTCTATAGTCAGATTTTTTAGAGCTTTGACAAGTGAAGATGATGGTGATGCTGGTTTAAAATGATCCTAGTAAATGCACTTTACTCCACTTTTACTGCTTATTATCTAATCTAACCCAACTCTACCGTGTTACAAAACGTCCAGAATACTAACAGATGAGAAAATGTTCTCTGCCTCTGTGTTAATAGTCATTACAACTTGTCTGTATCTAAAAACCTGTCATTCATCTTCACTAAGCAGAGGGAGAAAAACAAGTCCAACCAATTTATTTAAGCAACTCAAACCAAGAAAACAGTTGTAAAAGAAGTTGTACAAAGTTTGTCTCAGGAAATTTGGAGGACTAAACATGAAAATATTCCACTTATTTGTTTTGCGTTGGATGTTTTAATATATAGATTTGATTTTTTTTTTCTTTTTCTTTTAATCTCCTACTGGCAGACACATCTGGCTTCTGAGCACTGGCGTCAGTTAAAGTGGATGAACATAGTCTCTTTCTGTGTGCTCAGTCTACAAGGCTGTCTGTTTTTGAAGGTGTTTTGTTTCTGATTAGTTTTGCAGCTGTGTGCACATTGGCTGAAGCAAGATATTTTGTGCAAACTGGGCACAGCCTGCAGAAACCTTGTATCGCTCAGAGAGAGAATTGGATTTAACAGAGATACTTTTGGTTTTGGAAATTAAAGATTGAATGCATTTAATCCAGTGCAGAGAAACATTTAGCTCCCCTAAGGAAAAATTTCACAATAATTTAAGTGATAAATGAATGAAAATGCAGGTTTTATATTAGACACTGCAGCAAGTTTACATTGGCTTGACTTGCTATAGAGGTGTCACATATGTATACACTGCTAGCCTAATGCTAATAAATGGCTTTTTTATACAAGGTGGAAACAGTTGTTTGTTGGTAATAGAGTCAATTTGTAATGTAACCCAGGAGTAGAAACTGATTTTATGGAGTGAACATTTTAAGTCCATGTCATTTGCTATCAGTGACTCTCCTGTGGTGTTAGTTAATGTCCTTTTCGCTCTTCATTCAGAAGTGAACACACTCTTGCAGTTTGTGGTTGTAAATAAGTGAATATGATGTCAATAATGTTTTTGCTCCTCTGTTCAGTTTTGTTATGTTAAAATGTTTGAAGTGTGATGGTGTTCCCTTTAAATTTCTCCTTGACTGAAGCATCACATTTGTGTCCTGTGTGTGTGACTGTCACTCTAGTGCAGACTGACTGAGTTTCTTGTTTTTTCCAGTTATTAAGATGAGACTTTTTTTAAAGAGTTTTTTTCTTCTATTTCTCTGTATAGTTTTTAGTTTTCAATACAGTTAGGAATTTGAAAATAAATGTTACATTCTCCTCATAAAAACAAAAGTCAGTGCTTTATTTCTGGTATGGAAGAGGTATCTTTTGCAACAGAATATTTGTTCACTGTTTCCTTTTATAGAGTTTGACAAAGCAGAACAGTAGAAATGTAACTGTTTATTCTAATAAATATTAGGCTTTAAAGGGCATCAGTTTATCATCCAGCAGCAGTTCCCACTCATTGCAACAGGCAATTAACAGTGGAGTACAAAATCAGTGTATTTATGTACAAACTGTTTCCGTGATGAAAGGTACAGAATAACAAAACTGAAATTAGTAAGATTGTATTTCTCATCTTGACTAGCCCGGCACACTTAAGTGAGTACCAATTACAGCAGGTAATCTGTGATCTTACACTGGACACATGCATGTTCATTTGCAGAAAAGTAAAGGTCTGTGTATTTTGAACATAATAAATATATAAAAGGACAGGCAACTCAGGGTTGAGGTATCCCATGGAATTCAAAGAGTTGTTCTTCATTAAGATTGTAGAAAATCAAGGTCTACACCACTCTGGTATCACTGGAACATACTAAAATGTAATGTACACTACACATCTCTGGCCATGACTTGCACACAATTTACCAATCATACTGGTTTGTCTGGTTCAAGCCCCCCTCACGCCTATCAATCTTGTTGTGAACTTTCCCAGATGCCACCATAGGGAGGCAGCAAACACTCCAACACGATGTAAAAGAAATTTAAATGGCTGGTATCATGGCCCTTTTTGACTCTTTTTTTTAAAATGCTGACTGTATTTTAAACAAATCTGTATTTAACAGGAAAAAAGTCTACGTTTACAAACAGCCCAGACTCTCCTCTGTCGTCAAACAGGCGGATTTGGAAACTTTTTACATAACATTTTTATCATTCATGAGAATCTATATAGGTTGGATGTCTGGCCCCCCCAATTCCACATCTCAAACTTAGCTACGAGGCATAGCTAGCTTAGCTTTACAAGAGAAAGAAAAATGTTCATGACAGTACTTGTTTTAAACAGGGGCATATATGCAACATTTTTGATTTGAGTTTTGAATGTGATGTAACAGCAGGTAGTGTCTCAAAATCATTTGCTCATTTGAGTTTCAAAATTTTAAATAACTTAAAACGACAGTCATGATAGAATTTGAATAATTTTACAACACAGGAAAGCACTGATCGTCAACTTAATCCATCCAAAGCTAATTTGTCCTGTTTCCCACAATACCAGCCCGTTAAAAATGTACAGCATTAGTGTTCCCTGTGTTCCATGAATTCCAGTTGCAATTCTCTCCAACTGGAATAATGTTGGAATTACTGCACCTTCTCTGAGATCAGTGTGGAGGTTGTGAACCTCCATGTCAAAATGACAATAGCCTGTGATTGCTTGGCTTTAATGCCCAATCCATCTAGACTATGGTTGTTAAGATATCGATAATCGAGTTTTGTTTCTCAAAACAGACCTGGATTTGTGTTTGAATAAAACCTTATCTCAGGCTTCCTCCAAAGACACAGTTTGGTGACAAGTTTGAATAAAACATGTAACATGTTCATCAGCTGCTCTAAGAAAGCATCAATTTATTTAGATTGTCTTCTGGATTGGACAATTGTTAATCTATTGTATTTCCCTGATTGTTTCCCTTCAGGATTTGATGGCTTCACAGCCTGCCTTAATGTTAAACTCAGAGATTAAATTCTTCCACTACCTCTTTTACACTGTGTATCCATCCATCTTTTTCATCAAGCTCTATGCAACAAACCTCCCTTTGTGTCTAATACTGCTGTAATCTCTCAATACCTCTATTTCTTTTTCTATCCATCATCAGAGACTCCCTCCTCCTCTTCCTCTTTCATCTCCTCCTCTTCGTCTGATCTCTCCATACATCTGGAAGAACACCTCCATCTCTCTCTGCAGTGTGGTGTTTCGGCGGTCAGCGTTGGCTTTGGCTTGCTCCATTTTGCGGATCTTGATCTCGGCTAAACTTCGGCTGCGCTTCTGCTGCTCCAGACTGACCTGCAATATCGCAACCTGCCTCTCGAGGATGTCATTACAGCGTTCCAACCTGCAGCAAACACATACACCGAATAGTGCATACACAGGCTTTGAAAAAGCACTAGCTATTTATTGCACTTGTGAAACATCAGAAGGCGATTTAGAGTATTTATTGAACAAAGTTGGAAAAATCAGACTAAATAACAAAAGAATGAGATATTCAGAATGTTTAAGTTAAATGTTTGTGCACATTAATAATGTGGTACAGTGTATTAGTATTAATGAGGACAAGAAGTTCTAATCTCCCCCCTTGTCCTTACATCTCACCTCTGTAACGTGGCCTGATATTCCATTTTCTGCTTGAGCATCTGCTGCTGCAGCTGAGCCAGGAGTGACTGAGCATCTCTAGGCT
Source organism: Sandelia bainsii (assembly GCA_032362345.1). Taxonomy (NCBI): domain Eukaryota; kingdom Metazoa; phylum Chordata; class Actinopteri; order Anabantiformes; family Anabantidae; genus Sandelia; species Sandelia bainsii. The sequence continues at coordinate 11,653,053 of JAUMHL010000006.1, read as the reverse complement.
GTGACAGAGGCTCAGACCTCCGGGTATCTGAAGGACCTGAGGGAAGGAACACCTCTGAGCTGCCTGTACTGAGAGGACTGCCACTGAGTACAGAGCAGGAGGCTGGGGAGTTAGGATGGTGGATGCTATCATCGTCATCATCATTATTGTCTTCAGGATCGTCATTATCAATGTTTTCCTCTTCTACTACCTGACTTGAAGATAAACTTTTAAGTGTATTTGGTGACATATCAGGAGTAACATCCCCCACTGCATTACTCTCATCCAATGGTAGAACCTCGCAGGAAGACCATGAAGAGGAGGAGTGCCTTGTGTCCCCTTCCTCCTTTTGCTCAGCCTCTTCTTCACAAGTTCCAATATGTCCTACTGGATTGTGGATCTCAAAATGTCCAGTAATGTCATCCTCCATCTTCTGACATGAAGACACTCTGTCTAGGTTGTCATAGGCAGAAGGAGTGCTGTCCTCCTGAACCTCACTGCTGTTCCCACTGACTGCACCTTCTTCCTCTGCAGCACCGGAGCTCCAAAAACTAGTGCCTGCCTCTCCTGGGTCTGGCCAGGCCTTTGCCCAGTCTCTAAGAGTCAGTCTGGGCTTGAAGGTGTCTGGCAATGGCTCTTGTAGGCAGAGGCTGGCTGTAGAGGCTTGAACATTTGCAGAAGATGATCCTTGGCCAGTATGGAGCTGGTGATAATCTATTTTCTGTCTATCCGGAAGTTGTTGAAGGGGCTGACTAGAGGGGGGCAGGGGGTAGAAGCAGTTCTCTGGATGGGAGGAGGTGTAGCGATGGCCAAGAAGTCTCTTCTGGCAAGAGGACAAGTCTGATTTGACACCAGCAGAAGAGATACAGCTACAGAGAGCAAGGAAACTGTTATACTTTCAAGATAATGGATATTTTTTACATCAATCAAATGCCACACATCAACAGTATGTGATAAAGGTTTACTGTTGTCTGGTAATGTTGGGCATTGAGAATGTATACATGTGAGAAAGAAATGAATGTAAGAAGAAAAAGTTCTCATGTAGGCAAGTCTTCAAACATACTGTATGTAAGTTAGCAGAGAAATGGGAACAGGGTAGCTGGTCATGAACTAAAAACAAAATCTCGGGAAACTATGTCATAAACTGAACTAAAATAGTAAGTAAAATCAAAATGATGACTTCCTCCGTATGTACTGTGTAAACACCACTTAGGTGATTATCTGTGTAAACAGTGTCTTTTTCTCCGTTCCTTCTTGTGAACCGTGTCATTCTCTTGCCTCCCTCCGTGTGAATGGTGTCTGTAACTGTCACCATCATATTTGCAGCAGAATTAATGTGATTTGTTTATTCTTTCTAAGGTTAATGTCGTTATTAAGTGTTTAAGCTGGATTTGCTGTTTATACTTACATTTATGTGCTTTTATTGTGAAGTGACTTTTATTTTGAAGTTACAAAAAGTCTGTTGGCCTGCTGTCTGCAGAAAGGTAGGTTGAAGATGAACCACTGAGAAGATCAGAAGAATATTCCCTTTGCTAGCATGCATCCAACGAGGTATTTAATTTATTTATTTGTTTGTATTTTACTTTGGTAAAATGTTATTCCACATGCTGTACATGCTATTATTTTATGTTAAGTTAATGTGATTTATAATTTCGTCAATACTGTGTGTGTTTAGTTTTCACGGTGGATTTGGAGAGAAGTCTGCAAATAAA
>JAUMHL010000006.1:11617773-11651262 GCA_032362345.1 Sandelia bainsii | reverse complement strand
GGATTTGGAGAGAAGTCTGCAAATAAACCAGTAGCAAGAGAACCACTTGTGTCTGCCTATGCTTCGGGGGAATTACAGTGTCTTTGAGTTAAACATTTTCATGTTCATGCTCACATCCTACCTGTTTTGTCAGCACCCTAAAGCTGATAGTTTAGTGCTGATAGATCACTAAAGAGTATAAGTTAGAATTTTATGTATTTGTATAAAATGTTGGAGTGTTGTTTGATTGTTATGCTTTGCTAGATCAGGTCCGTTGTACCTGGGATTGTCTGTGGTGGCTTGTCCTGGGTCTCTGGAACATTGTGCAATGAGAGGCAGAGACAACTGGCGAAAACAGGGCAACGGGTGAAGATGAGGATGCCTCAGAGCACTTGGAGATGCATGTAAACCTTCAGGTGGACGGGCAGAGATGGGCAGTGGGACTTTGGCAAAAAGAGACTCATGCTCTCTGATTAACGCCAACATCAACACATGGACTAAAGCTGCACCTACAACATAGATAGAGAGATTAAGATATTATTCAGAGAACCATTTATGGTTCTCTCAGGTTCTTGTCATGCACTAGAAAACTTTAATGGACTTGTGAAGGTAAATTTTGATGCAAATAGACAAAATCGCAAATTCACAATATAGAATCTCAGTGAAACAACCTGGGTGAAGCTGAGGCAGGAAGAGCAATTGTCAAACATCACAACAGAGTTATTTGCACTGAGACTGAAACATCTTTTGAGTATAAAATACTAATCCCCTCGTGATGTTTGGACCTACCTATTTCGGTTGGCATTTGGCACTTAAGAGCATCATGTGACCTTTTTTATTTATTTATTTTATTTATTGTTAACCAGGCTTTCATTGGGCTTTTTAATTAATAGTTTAATTATTTTAGTTTTCATGTGTTCGATTGCTATTCTTATAGTCCATGTTCAGCTTTCTTTTGTTCTCAATGTTGTGAAGCACTTTGTTCAACCTTGGTTGTTAAAATGTGCTATATAAATAAAGACTGATTGATTGATTGATTGATTGATTGATTGATTGATGGTAAATGTAGCATTAAAATGCTTTCAGCTCACTCAAAATTGAAATGATAAACCAGTGTCACTGAAAAAGATTATTGTATAGATCCTACAGATTGGATCACTTTGCCTATCTACCTCCCATGATGCTTTGTGGATCTTCAGCTTTGGCTTGGAGGATGTTTGGCCCAAATACAGTGGCCAAGTTCTGATCACTCATTTTGTTAATCTCAGAGTAAGTCTGGACCTCATTTAGAAACCTGCACACACAAGCACACACACACACAAGTCCTATGAATACTTTCAAGTTGTTCATAATAATGCTCAAGAATTCACAGTTTAACATGTAAAGCATACAAAAAGTCTCAGTGCCAACATTAAAGAACCCCTTTTCTATTTGTTATTTCAAAATACAAAACAAATTCTTAAATGAAAATCTGCAGATGGTCTAAAATACCACTCTAGTGGTGGTTTTGTGTGTGTGTATTTGTGTGTGGGGGGTCTTACTGGCAGATAAAGTTGAGCAGATTGAAGTTTGCAACTGGCAAATCATGAAGTAAATTCCTCAGTTCCTCCAAACCCTGAGGGAGGAAGAATATGATGATGATAGTCAGTATGGTGGGAAATAAACAAAGAAGAAGCAGCGTTTGGACTCCTGTAGGCCTACTGGTCCCAGCAGTCTGTTGCAAGTTAAATATAAAGGTGTAGTATGAAGAATGGAACGTTTTGATGTTTGGAACAATCTCATATTGTAATTTCAAAACAACAACCAAACACGGTGCAAAGTGTGCCAGAGCGTGGCACAGCAGAGCAGGGATAGGGAGGGCTGGTTGGAGCAGATTGATTTTCATTCTCATCCTGGAGCTAACTTAAGTTGCAGCAGTTGTAGCTTTAACATATGAATGTACACAGTGCAATGTACGCAATGTAGCTACCCTCTGTAGTTTTTAAATAGTGGCAATTTTTTGAACATTTATTTTGTGAATGCACATATGGATCATCATGTGTATGGTGTGATGCACATTTCTGCTCACATCAGCAGTTGTTTTTAGAATTGTGCCAACAAATGTTAAGAATAAGAACAGCTAATATAAACGTTGAAATATACGGAAGAGGATTAGGGCCACCATGAAAATATTATTTGAGTTCTGACTTTATTCTCAGAATTCTGACTCTGAAAGGTTTAGAGACAGCCCCCAGGAGACCCTGAGACCGCTGTACAGACTAAGTTGGCCTTGCTACTTTGTGGATGTAGTTAGTCAGAATTCTGAGAATAAAGTCAGAACTCAAATAATATTTTCATGGTGGCCCTAATCCTCTTCCGTAGAAATAAGTACTGCAGGTTTAAAAATATTTAAATAATTGGTTTTGCAATTTCGTTAGGCCTCACTGACAAATATTGAAAGCTGTGAAAGATTTGTGTTTTTACCTCTGAAGAGCAACTTAACACTAGGATGAAAACAATGCTTTGCTGCCCACTGTGGAAGAAAGTTTAAAGTTATCTGAGCTGCAAACACACCCAACAGTGATGTCACAGGGTCCTGGAGGACATTTGTATATCACTGCAGCAAGGTGATATGTGAAGTCACTGGAGGTCAGTATAGACTTTAAGTGGGCTGTTAAGTTGCCTTTAAAAATGAACTGTTTGTCAGCTTTGTGTACAGAGCTGCAGTTACCAATGTGTGGTCACTCTGTAGCTTCTGTGCACAGAGCAGGAAGTCCTGGTAGCGGCTGTAAGGAACCAGAGGCTCCGGCAGCTGTCTGAGGTAGAGCTTCAGCAGTGATGCCACCGTGTGGACATCTGTGCTACTACAGACAAAAGACACAGCAAGCAAACTTTTTTCACAAAATGCTTTGAAGAACACGTGATCAGAAAACTACAGGTAAAAATTTGATGGACTATACCTGTCAAAGGAGGGTCTCTCCCCTGCATCGAAAGCCTCCTGCAGCTCCCTGACCTGACTGGTCTGTCCTGGTTGACGAAACAAGCCCACTTCATGTAGGCCACGCTCCCGGATAAAGTTCACACACTGCTCCACCACCAGAGGAATCAAACGCATCCCATAACGTCGCTCATATAGTACTGTCTCCTCCAGACGCTGACCAAAGACCCCTGCAAGGGAGGGAGATGTTAAAGTGGCCATGTTGTAATTAATTTAGGGTTTATATTTTATTCTGGGGCTTCATTGATAAAATATTACAGAATTGTCAAGATAAAAAAGTGCAAATCTATGTTATAATGTGTCTTTATGCAACAGCTTCTCTGGCCTTCAGAGTGAAACGGCTCGTTTGAGCTCTTCTCCAAAATGCATAATGTGACCCTTTAATGAGATTCTTCTCTGGGGCCAAAGTTCACCTCGTCCAGTTAGAAAGGCAAGAAAATTTTCAGGTAAGATAAGCTTTTACACTGTGAAAAACAGTTGTGTATGCATCTCTACTGCTTTCTGTGTAACATTTCCAGAAATAATAAGAGTCCTAACATTATTTTTTTTATACAGTAGTGCTTTCTTACACGTCCAGCAGGCATAAAACCAAATTAAATTGTGTGAATTATGTAAATCCAGTAAAAACACCACTGCAAAAACACTTCTGGGAAAACATCCACACAGTGAGATTCTGTATTTGTGTACCTGTAAAAGGGATCCAGACTCCCTTGTTGAGGCTCTTCAGCCACTCGTCACCCTGACCAGCACTATTAGACAGGAAGAAATACGAACCTGGACTGGCCAACACGTCTCTGTTACCTACACAAACATGGTTATTTTAGGGGGGTTGCCCAAGTCACATGATACAAGTCTGTCATCGTCTGATACAGTACTAATGTAGTCAACTGTATCTGTTCAGAGACAGTAAAATAGCAATTAATATAATTTTATATAGAGCTAGACCTAAAATTTATATCAACCATGTTCTTTTAACATACAGTATTTATTTAATATTTATTTTTTATATATATTTAGCGTCAGCTGTGTACTTTGCTTTTATTATTTTATTATTAATACTTAAATTTAGACATTTGCTTAATACCATATTTACCTTTGTTCTTACTTTATTGTTACTGTATAACTCACATAGTCCATTTTTTTTGTATCGTGTTCTAGTTTGTTACTGATATTCTCCTTATGTTGCTGTAACAAATGAATTTGCCCCGTGGTGATCATTAAAGTGTTATCTTACCTTATCTTATTTTAAAATATTTGAAAGTAAAGCTTTGCAAGCCACCAACTACTTTACTACTTCACTCTGGACAACGTTGAACTACAGCAAAAATACACTAGGCAGGTTAAGTAGAAAAAGTAGTTCAAACTGCTTTATTAAAACAAAAAGAAGAAAAAAACTCAAATTTGGCAATGTTAATTAGGAATACAAAAATATGATATACACATAAATAATAAACTAAAATAAATATAATACAAAATAGTCATGTGCCACTCAGTTGAGTTTACTGTAAAAATGGGAAAGTGCAAGAAACTCAATCATGTCAACCTTGGTTGGTTTGGTTGGGAGTACTGCACCAAAAAGAATTAGCATGCAGTAACTTTTTTCATTAAATAACAATAATCAATACTATGACAAATTGACACATAATACATTCAAGTTTAGTTTTATAAGTGCACATGCAAAACAGTGCAGCACTATACTAATACTTTAAGCAAGTATTTTTCACAAGTGAGCTGAAGCTTCAGCTCCTTAAACTTGTCCTAAACAAAACAATGTCATCTCTGTTTGTAGTTTCAGTACACAAAAATGGCAAATAAAATATTTTTTAATTACTTGATTAAGAATGCAAATATGAATGTATGTGGACTACTAGCAAGCCTACTGCAAAATGCAGTTACTCTGGTTTAATAACATGTACTTCACTACTCCCCAACCCTGGCAGCTACTTGTGAATGTGTAAAGCTGCAATATGCAACTTGAACTTGCACTAGCATGAGACACAATCCATTCAGCTCCACTCAGCCCTCTCTGTCCTTGCTGTACTTTATAATTTTAATTTACGGCCTCTGATTCTTTAGTAGGGTGAGCCTTGCTCAAAAATTTATAGAAATGAATATCTCTTTACTGCTGCCAGGCTGTTGTCTGTGTCGCAGGAGGCTTCAACAACAGCGCTCCACATCAGAAAGAGTCTGGTGTTGGTACCTTAGCCTGCATTTTTATATAGTGCACAGACTTGGTAACACACTGTCGTCTTTCCCATGTCACATCATACTCCCTTATCTGTCCTTCTCAAAGTCACATCAAACACACAGACACATATGTATGTATGAAGCACATACACACACACACACACACAATGTCATCTAAGATAGGAGCCAAACCTGAGTCAGCATGTTACGGGTCCTATCCGAGAGCAACACACACAAACTCACATTTCTAGAGGGATAAATAAATAATATATTGATGGTCTGTGTGTGTCTCACCTTTGTGTCCTGTACTGTCATGTTTCCAGGACTTGAAGCAGCTGAGTCCCATGCTGCAGCACTTCTGCTCCACTTGCTTGGTTTAATGGTTGTAGATGCTCAGTGCAAATTACAGACGATGTGATGCGATGTGAACAGTTTTTTTGCAAACCTTTCAACATTTAAAAGTACTCTTTCATCTCAAATCTCTATCACCACCCAGAGTTTTAGTTAACAGAACCTAAAGTATGGGAAGCTCCTGGATTTTAACATCCTGGTAGTGGTATGGCCATGTGGAGGTGTTTCTGGGAAAACTTAAGAAAGAGGCATACTTGGTGGGTATATGGGTCCTTAAGTACAGATTCCTAGACTTTTACATAAGATGAATTTAAGTAAATGTAGTTTCTCTTTGGTGAATAACTTTTCAGGCTATGTTAGGAGAGGTATAACTTTAAATTTAAACGATTGTCTTACAATAGCTTCAAAAAGATGTTCTTAATGTAGTACTATAATAAGTAATTAAACTTATAATACCATGTTGGAAATGCAGCCTGTAAAAGAACTGTCAATTTCTTAAAAGGTTTCAGATGAATCCTTGTGAATATTTAACTTTACATTTAGGTTTCTGGTGGGTATGTAAACTTCAAGTAGGTCTACATGGACAATAAAGCCTTAAAGGCAAGGTTGTGAAATCTTGAAAATAGTTTTTTTTGTACGTTTTAAATACACCAAAGCGAAGTGTAGAAATATAATGTAGAGCAGTTCCTGGTGAGTAGCACCAGAGGAGAGATTCTTGGCCTGTTGTAAATGAAGTCACAAAGAAAGTAAAGTCCAAGGTCCCAATCAGCAAACACGCTCCTATTATTCCAAATATATATTTGTCTTGTTTTCATTGACTTTGGATGCCCAGGCACTGGTCAGTCCATCCGTTTCCAGCTGAAATTGCGCTGCCGGTCTTCATTTGTCCTTTTGATGCTTTAGAGAAGACAGACTTTGTGGAGAAGGCATCTGTTCACAACACAACACAAAGCTGTCCGCTGATTGTGAAGCACGAGGAGTGACATGTCTATGCTTCCTATCTGTGGAGTGTTTCATGGATCAGTATTATTCCACCTGTTCCTATATCTATAATTGTTTCAGTATATTTAATACCTTTTCTCAGCAGCTGACAAGAAGTAAAACCATCGACAGGACATTTTATTCTTTTGTCTTCCACCGAGCGGCGAATAAAATTACTTCATTGTCCATAAGCAAAGAGACAATCTCAGTATTCCCTCCTGCATCATCTCTCCCTCCTTGTCTCCCTCTCTATGTCCTTTGCTTTATTAGCTCTTTAACTGGACGTCCTTCTGCATTACTAGAACACAGTCTACACATAATGTCCACATCTTCATCTCTGTTTCTTATTTTCTTCCTCTCTGCCTTCAATACGTTCCTTCTTACTTTCTATATGTCTCTCCAAGTGTCCCTCTTTGTCCCTCTGTAGCTCGTCCTTCTCTCTTGTTCCAGCTATCCTCACCCTCTGTCTCTCTCTCTCCATTTCCCAGCAATGTGTGTGCCCCCTTGTTGCCCCCCTCCCCATTTACCTCATCAATAACCGTGCTGTGTGTGTGTGTGTGTGAAGGCTGTGCATTAGGAAAATTGGTTCTCTGCGACGCACCGCTGTTTTACCAAAGTAATCACAGCTGATGGTGAGAGAGAGAGAGACAGAGAGGAAGTGAGAGAGATGATCTGGCTCAAATTCTGCTACTGCTGAAGTATGGTCTGCTGCAGCACGCGCACACACACACACACACACACTGCCATCATGATTCAAGTGGACATAAAAGCAAGAGAGGCTGGTCGGCCCAGTCAACTTTTGAACTCAATTAAAGTATGAAAAACCTCTCTCTCTCTTGCAGTACTGTCCAATTCATTAAGCCTCAATGGCCTGAAGTACAATATACTTTACAGTATGTAGCTAAAGCTTTGTTATTAATCACGAGAGGCAATATCAGCCCACAGGCTAAAATATACAGAATATGTGGACAAGTGAACGTTACTCATATTCATATTCTGCTGCCTCCACTCTTCTGGTTTCAGTCTTTTCACTTGATTTAGGAAAAAGAGTGATTAGAGAGTTTCACATTGTTGCAACCTGCTGCCTGTCAGCGATTAGTTTACAACAACACTGAATGCGTGTGTCTTAAAATGGACGGGAGAGAGACACAGTCAACAGTTATTTTCTCTATTTACCTGTGTTTTTATTCATATACAGTATGAATTTATTTATGCATGTATTGTCTTTTCTACCACATTTAACTGTTCTCAACAATTTTCCCACCATTATTTCTTTGGGACAGGGACATGGGTCTTTCCCAGTTTCCCGGTAGTAATGTCTACTTGTGTGACATATTTCTGGTGAGAAGTGCCTGTTAAGACTCCTAAGGAAAACAGAAAACCTAAAATTCAAACAGAGGACCACCTACTTCAGAATTTTGATAATTTAGCCAAGATTATTCATTTGTTTTTCAGTATTATCATGGTCATGGTTAGAGGAAACCCGTGTGACTGTCGGTGAGAGGCATGGTTCAATAGCAGGCTCTGAGGTCTACGTCAGACCAGTTCGTAAGGATTAATAGCTCAACAATCCACCTTGACTGTCTTCCTTAGAGGTTTTGCAGTGCACTTATTACTACATTACATAGTACTATAGGTCTTTGTTAGCTAAATAAAAAACAGGTACTTTCAAGTGCAACAGATCTGCAATGCAACAGATTTTAATGTTGTCTTGTGTATCTGCCTGTTTGTGTGTCTGATTGACTGAATTCTAATCACAGCTGAGAGCTTTCACATCTATCTGTCAATACAACTCGCACTGGACAGCATGCTTGTCATTATAAAGTGCTGTGTAAATGTGTGTGTGCATGTGTGTGTGTGTACTCTCCACTAAATTAAATTTTCCATCTAGTCTTTTCTTCACTTGGACTGCATGTCTGTAATAAATCACACGCATGGAAGTATTAGTAACCAGAGGCAGTCTGTCTCAGTCAAAAAAAAGAAAAGAAGACTGCACTGCTTTCATCTTATGGAAAAAAAACTGTCCAACAGCAGCACCCCCAAGTGATCACACATGGTAACTACAATTAAAATGTCCAGCGTTTTGGTCCAGTATCACAATATCTGTAAACTGTAAACACTGCACTCATTACTTACAAGTAAATCTGAACTTTAGAAAGTACCTTTTACACAACTTATGTGTAAAAGAGATGTATTCATCTGATATCCTTTAACTGACAAACTATCATCACTTCCTCACAAGGACAAAAATGTACTTGAATAAAGCTCCTCAGCTAAAAACAGCAGGTTACACTTCAGTTTATCTTGTTTGTTGTTTAGCACTTAAGAAGAAGCGTACATTTCTGAGGAAAAAAACAGGAAGAAAATAAAAAGATTGTGATTATCTCAGTGAACTCTCATCAAAATACATAGTGCATTAAATATAGTTGTACAAAGTTGTACTATGATATGTAGTCAGTAAATTCTACAACATGCACTGTGGTGCTGCCATTGAAACTACTGCATTTGTGACCAAACCCAACAGTGATGTAACTGCAGGAACTTTGAACTTTGGCAGCTGATAGAAAACACTGTAAAATATTTGGTGTGAAGATCTGTGATGTATTTGGCTGCCTGTTTCTCATCTATCTCAAGTCATCAGTTTACTCGTCTACCATCTCTTACCGATTCTCAAACTGAAACTTTAAATGCACGTCAGACACAGAGCCTTAAAAACACACTGTCACACAGTCTGTGCTGTCTTAAAACTTAAAACTGGTGTTTATTCCTGCAGTTTCAGTTTCAGGAGGATCAATACAGCTGACAGGATGCTGAAAAAACATACTTGTTGCACTTGGGTAACATATTCCCTCAGTGCAATAAACATCCTCCCATGTATTAATCAAATTATCTAAGTAGTGGACACCTCTAAAAATGATCCTTCTCAACACATAACTACTATTCAGGTAAGAATAAAGATCACATTTCAGGTTCAGTTTAAACTTTTATTACCAAATAAGAAATCCCCTGCAGCTAACAATATCAAAGAGTTTTTAGCTTCAGCTGCGAGTAATGAGTAATGCCAATGTTTGGACCTTGTGTGAGACTGTGTTTACATGGAAACAATGATCTGTAGCATCATCTCCCACTTCATCCTGCATCCGCAGTGTCCAGGTCAGACATAGTGCACTATGTTTTCTCTTGCAGGGTGAAAGAAGAGCCCCTTCTGGGTCAGGCCAAGAGCTGAGGCTCCCCGTGTCCCTTTTCACTGCAGTTGGCTGAGGATTTTACTGCTTAGAAGTATAATATTTTAATGCACCACAGACAACCGAGAGGAGACCAGACAGCACAGAGCCAGTGGAGCAAAGCAGCAGAAAACGTCACACCTTCAGTGACAAAGACAGGTAAGCAGAAGCAAACTTTCAATAACCACATGTCCAGTAAGAGCAGGAATATGTCTTTTGTCAGCTAGGATTTGATCAGTGTGTGGTTCTGAAAACTGAAAGAGTAATTTGAAAAGTGAAGCTGCCAGTAACTATGTTTTCTATATATAAATAAATAAATAAATCTAAATGATAAAATAACCCCCTCACACATGACATCAACTGGCAAACAGTGATACAGTACCAAAAGCCAAACAAATTAAATCTAGTGCTTAAATAAAAAACACAGGGCAACAGGAAGAAATCTGTTGACGTAGAACAGATTTTAACCACTAAAAGATATTAGCAAGCTTAACAGAACATTTAGAAAATTCTGTAAAACAAACTGTCACCATTTCTATTTACTGCAGTGTACATTTACCCAACCTGTCTATTAAAAGCAGTGACTTTGTATTTTGACATACATGTGGTTTTGAGATTTTATTGATGTTGAGCGACCTGTAGTACAGCTTTGTGCTTTCGCTTCTAAACTCTGATTTGGTTTCTTTAGTATGGTGCATGAATGAACACAGTGTACTCTACAGACTCCAGTGTGGTTGGCATAGCGCTCGTTCTTGGAGATGTGCGTGTGGGTCAGTTTGAGACTATTGTTAGATTTCATCTACAGTGTCACAGAAAGACCACTATAGCATAGTAGAGAGATGAGACTGTGGACTGGGACAAATTTCTATATTCACATATTGCAGATAAAGAAAACCAAGGAGAAAACCAAGCTCAGATTGGGATCTTTGCATTCCAAAGAGTAAGACTGCCCTCCAAAAAGCAAAATGACAGCAAACATTAAGGGGACAAGAACTGATCCCTGTAGGACACCCTACAAAGGAATTAAAGAGAATGGTGACTACCCCAACAAAGCAAAAAAAAAAGTTTATTATTTTCCAAGTAAGACTAAATTCATGTAAGATAACATATCATAAATCTTGCCAGGCTAGTTTTGAAAGAATTCATGTAAACTGTTGCTGCAGTTGGAATGAGGTCTCTATCTCCAGCTATATACTATGAAGATATATTCAAAGTGAACCACGCTACACTCCTGGCAGTGGTTGCTGAGCAGCGATTGCTGGAACATCTTAAGTGAGTGACAACAGCCCTGCATGTTGTCAGCAGGACTGAGTCATCCTCAGCCCTGATTTACATTCAATCAGAGACACCTGAGCCTGAGATCCATTCCTAAATGAGGAAGGAGGAGGCTCTGGAAAGATTAACACTCCTACACATTATTGGCTATAAAAAGCAAAGTCCTTCAGCATTCCTTAAGCCAGCCAACAAAAACATGTAAATCTTTCAACATTAAAAATACATTTTTGAAGTAGCTGAATATTTCAACAAAAAAAAAATCATTTGTGAAAGACAAATTCCTGCTAAATCTTTAATTTATTCCTCTTGACACTAATATGGGCAAATTAACAAATCTGTAACTTGTAGCTGTCACTGATTTTTAACACTTTGACAAGTGTAATTCCCATGGCCCAGTGAGTATGATACATCTGCATACCATCACATTTATTACTGTAAACTGTAAGCTTGTGGACATGCTGTCAAAATGTAAATCACTCATAAGTTTATTTTTTTTAGACCAAAACCAACAATGTTTACAAGTATTAATAGATACTGTCCAGATAATCCACAGTCTAATGTGTTGCTCACTCATTTCTGCTGAAGATTTCCACTGTGTAAAAAACTAATACAAACGCATCAGTGACCCACGCTGTTGCAGTGGTGGCATGTTCCTTCACTGTCATGAACATGGTCGCACTAGTTTATTTTGAGCCCCATATAGTACGCTGCCCAGCTGACGGAAAAACTCACTACAGACCAAATGCTGAAAATAATCCCCTCAAAATATGCACTTGTGTTTCAGTAATTCTTGCTCAGTGCCTAGCTACATATGAAATTTACTTAGCCATTGAAAAAATATATTTTTGAAAAGTCTCATCTTCATCAACCAGAGAACCAGAGACAGCAGAGAGACTAGGCATTGTTGGCTTTTGTCTTTTGATGACAAATGAAAAAATAAATAAATAAAAATAGGCAATATGCTTCAGTATATGTAGTACCCCAATAGTGTTTGAAGTCTAGACCCTGTATTTTCAGTGTTAGTATTATGTTATGTTATGTTAAGTTAATCAAGCTGACTAATCGACAATAGACATTTGATCTGTCAGACTGAAACTTTGTTTTATCAGTGCTTTTTTCTAATGACTTGCAGGTGACACATTTAAAAATAAATACAATTAAATTCCACCTATCATTCCCTATCATGTAGCCTACAACTAATTGCTATAACAGTAGAATAAAAAATCCAATTCTGTATTTCAGAAGCATATAGCGTAAATACAGGTGCAAAATGTGGTATTTCTGGTGTAGTGATACTCCCTGCACTTGTTAAATGAGCTGCAAATGTAACTTCAAATCATCAAATCACATGAATAAATCAACATAATCCCAGTCAATCAAGCAAAAAGACATTTTTTCTACTGATATACCATGATTGCCAGTTACTCTTGTTACTCTACTCTGTCTGTTGCCATACTGTATCTTATGACAGCTCTAAAAATCAAATTTCCGCACAGGGATCATTATAGTTACATGTTTTCTTTTCACACTTGTGGAAGTTTCCCTGCAAAATATGGGGCTATAAGTAAAGCTTCAGCAGGGAAAGCCCTGGAGATGGTGACACCAGTTGTTTTTTAGGCTGGAGCAGTCTTAGACTATGTATAGCTTTGAAAACAGAGAAGAGGGCATCAGGGGTTGAGGAGACAGGGAAAGCTTTGCCCTTGTGGTTCAAGGGCTGTTGAGGAAGGAGGGTTTGAATACCAGGCAGAACACAGAGGCAGAGCTGTGAAGTTCCTGCATGTTTCTCCACAGCAATGTTTTTCAGTTGAATTTATTTTTGTTCCAATTTAAACACTTCTATCTTTACAAAGTGTCAGATGAGCAGAGAACAGAGGGAGGAAGACACTCGAGAGTTTCTTGATTCAGGTACAGCAACAGATCTCATGACTTATAATGCTCACCCTACTGTTTTATTTTACTGGCAGTAAAGGGCCATTGCTGAGTCTATCCAGCTTGATCCAGAATTAAGCATCAAAGTGTGTCAAAAGTTCAATTAAGATTCTGTAAAAACGGATTAAATTCCTGTACACGGTGCAGGTTAGCTCTAATGTTAGCATACACACTGTTTGCATGCTCAGGGGATTTATGTCATTGCAAAATGACATATTAACTGTTTGGTTTAGTTTGTATTAAAAAATGTTGTATTGTGCAAAAAGACACTAGATACTTTGAAATTAGATTTCCAGTTGTAAAGAATCATCAGTACATTAATAGATCAATATATTTTTTTTCTGATAAAAAGGTTTGCAGTAACAATTTTTAAAATGTATCTTTAATTATTCACACACCACCTCCACATCTTTCTTTCTGCTGATAGACAGTGAAAACTGTAAAACAGAGCTCCACACTGACAGAAAGACTGAAAGCTTCAACCAGTGTACACACAGCACCTCCTCGGAAATGGGTAATTTGGTATGATAGTCCTCTTCCTGTTTGTCCCCCTCTTTTGATCTGATTCTGTTCTGACCATTTGTTTAAACCAGTGGTTCTCAAACTATGGTACGCGTACCACTTGTGGTACGCAGGTTCCCTCTAGTGGTACGCAGGAACACCTGAGAATTTTTTACGAAAATTAAATAATAAAATTAAAGACATAATACTACTATAGTTTACAGGTGAACTGTTTCTGCTCACTGGACAACGTCAGACTTTAATACACTTTACATCTCCATAAACATTATTAACAGCATTAGAGTCACAACACAGCATCCCGAATTAGAAGTGTTAGTCTAAGTTAACTATACAGTGTTTTCATTTACATGATGTTGTAGCTGAAATCTGGTATCTGAATGTCAAAAATTAGAACCATGTCCAGTTTTGTTGGAGACGTTTAATTCAGACTTTTTCTACGTCTGATTGGTGAAACTAATGTGTAGAATAAATGGTAAAAAAAAAAGTAACGAGTCGAGTGTTGTCCAGTGTAGCGGAGTAAGAAGCGTTTCTTCTTCACAAAACTACTCAAGTAAAAGTAAAAAGTATGGTGCAGTAAAACTACTCCTAGAAGTACATTTTATCCAAAAGTTACTTAAGTAAATGTAACGGAGTAAATGTACCTTGTTACTACCCACCTCCACTAACAGTGGTACTTGGAGAGCCAAATATTTTTTGAGGTGGTACCCGGTGTAAAAAGTTTGAGAACCACTGGTTTAAACTGTCTCTCTTTGAAATTCAGTCTTTTTTTGTGATAAACAAACAGTTGTGCTTTAAATTGTCATTCCTGTCTTTCTCTTGCACTGTCTTGTCCATATGTCGACTTGTCAACTTGTTTGTGTCAAACACAACCTCCACCATTGCATACAAACCTTCATCACTTCATCATCCTTGTGTCCGAAACTCAACTCAGCCTGATGACAACTCGATCCAGCTAGAATCTCCTTTTCTTGACAATCCTGTCGACACAGATGATGATGGAGTAAAGAAGCGTGACAACGGGAAGAGCTGTGAGGATGAGGAAGACGGTCACCTAGTCTATCACATCGGCCTTGTGCTGAAAGAAAGATGTATTTAAATCCTACTTACATGTTTTTTGCCCTTGTCATAGCTTCAGCATGTTGAATTTCTAACATGGAAACATAAAGGTAACTTTGCATTCACACCATCAGCAACACTAGAGAAACATTTTTCTGTCACAACATTCGACTTATTGGCTTCACAGGTGCAAAAGGTGGCTAGAGGGAAAGCCTGTGGTGACACTGATTGATTTCCTCAGCAAATTAGTTTTTCAGCAAAATGGCAAAAGTTGGTGATTTATAGGTACCAGCGAGATTAATAATGGTGTGAATACAGAGACAGTTTGAGTTTGACTGGAGGCTTTTTGATTCTAATTCAAGTGTGTATTTCAGTTGTGTAGGTCAACTGCAAGAAAAATAATTATGCTTATTTTTTGTTTATGTTGTTTATCTTTAACAATAAATTAAAACATCACTGTTCATGAAAAACATGAAAAAACCTAACTTCTTTTTTATTTTTTAAAAATTCTTTTGGAAGCATTTGCCTTTGTAAGAATAGTCATATTGTATTGTATTTGTTCATCTCAGATGAGGTTGTCTCTACGCTGGGAGCAGGAGCCTTTGGAAAAGTGATGGAGTGTATTGATAGAGACAAGTAAGCCTTAACACTGACCATGGCTCCTAATTATAGGATGACTTGTCTGTTTAATCTTCGTGATGAGATTCTTTATCCAAATTTGTCTGTGGTTTCCATTAATCGTGGCAAGATTATTAATTAGCCAAGTTATTAGCCAACAGTCAGAATGCAGAAACCTTTTAACTGTCGTGTAAACTGGATGCAGGTTACAAAAAAAAATGCTTTGTAACATCTGTGTGCATTTGTCTGTATGTTCACCAGAAATGAGCATGTGGCTGTGAAGATCATCAGGAACTCTGGGTGTTTCAGTGAAGTTTCGAGGTCTGAGATCTCGGTGCTGGGTGAGATCAATAGCCTGGATGATGACAACGGATTGTGAGTGTAGCTGCAGCAGACAGATAAAATCCTGGAGGTCATCTAAAATGAAATAAAAATATTAGATGTAGCTATTTATCCTTTATTGTATTGTCCATAACAAGGGTGTTTTTGGATTTAAATTGACATACACGGAAACGCTCATGCCTCATGTGTGAATTGCTTCTTCTCTGCTGCCAGTGCCTGTGTGAGGATGCTGGACTGGTTTGAGCACAAAGGTCACATCTGCATCGTGTTTGAGTTGCTCGGCCTCAGCACCTTTGAGTTCCTTCAGCAGAACGAGTTCCTGCCGTTCAGTGTGGAGCAGATCAGACACATGGCCTTTCAAATCTTCAGAGCAGTCTGCTGTAAGTTAAGTGTGTCTGTGTTTAACAACTATTCTACCAGTCCTGTGACCACTGACACCTGTCCTCATCATTACTATTAGCTTGTTTTCTGCTTTTCGTGTTGGCGAACGCAGAAACTCAACTCATAGCAACAGTCTCACCAAACTCTCCTCTTGCACACTAATTACAATAGTATGTAATGGAAACATCATGCTCACAACTCACTTGCCCTTTTTCTGAATTTTTAATGACATTTTTAACAAATGCACTATTATAATGTGTGTTATTCTGCATGTTTTACAGTCCTGCATCGTAACAAGCTGACCCACACAGACCTAAAACCAGAGAACATCCTGTTTGTCTGCTCTGACTACGACCTGGAGTACAACAATGAGACGGTAAAAGTTTTGTAGTGTCTGCAAAAAAAACTAAAAACATTTGATCTGTGTGAAAAGAGGTTTATCAATGTGTGTGTGTCTCAGAGATGTCAAATGAAGAAACTGAGGAGTCTGGATGTGAAAGTGGTAGATTTTGGGACCACTATATTTGACCACGAACACCATGAATCCCTAGTGTCAACACGCCACTACCGAGCTCCAGAGGTTATACTGGGTACACAAACATATACACAAAACTACTAAATGAAAGTGTAGCTGTGAGAATATAATGTAAGTATTTTATTTTTATCTTTGTGTGTTTGTGCTTAGATCTGGGCTGGAACCAGTCATGTGATGTTTGGAGTCTGGGCTGCATTCTAATGGAGTTTTACCTGGGACGGACTCTCTTCCCAGTACACACACAGACACACACAGACACACACACACAGAGCAAGAGAGACCATAGTAAGTCCTTCTGACCTGCCTGTCTGTTCTTTCAGACTCATGACAGTGAAGAACATCTAGCCATGATGGAGAAAATCCTTGGACCAATCCCCCCCCACCTGCTAAAACAGACACGGTAACAAACCCACACAGACATTTATTATTTTCATTTTGCCCCCAGCCTCCACAGTTTTGTGAATCTGCAGTTAAAAGTGATGATTTTCATGTTTTGTGTTAATACTGCACCAGGTTTGTGGAATGTCACATGGTTAATTATCACTCATAACACAAAGAAGTAGCAACCAACTCTGCAACTCTAGCCTCATAGTCTCCAGGATCACTTGTTTGTTTCATGTGTTAATTTGAGTAACATCACGGTCCAAACAGATTTTATGTTTTTGTCTGAAATCATTTACATAACAGATGCTTTTGGGTTATAATGATGATGATAATAATAATAATAATAATAATAATAATGACATTTGACACTTAATGACACTTTATTGATCCCCTTGGGGAAATTCTTGTAGGACAGCTGCTGGACATATAACCATAGGTATAATCCATGTCTATTGTGTGTGTAGAAAGCAGTGTTTTGTGCACAGCGAGCATCTGAGCTGCAATGAGAAGAGCTATTCTGACGATTACATTGAGAAACACTATAAACCACTCAAGGTACACAAATCACCCAATCAGCTGCAACCATGAGGTACTGGTGACATCATCAGTCATAGTAACTGTTTGTCTCTCAGCAATACATGCGGAGAAACAGTGAGGAGGAGGTGCAGCTGTTCGACCTGCTCAGCTGGATGTTGCAGTATGACGTCACCAAGCGGATCACCATGGAGGAGGCACTGTGGCACCCGTTTTTCAGCCCGCTGAGGACACAGAAGCATCAGTGCAGTTAGCACACACACACACACACACACTAAATATGATTAAAATAGCACATTATATTACTGCATTACTATGGGAAGTAATATTCTGCAACATGTTACTTTGACAACAAGTTTCCCCGAACACTGGACGTACTGTACAGTATACTGTATAATATACACATAAATCCTGTATACATATACAGTATATTGTATACTATAAATAGGAAAAACATAAATAAATGAATGAAGAAGCATAACAAATACAGATACTTCCACACAGGTGCACTGCATCGTACAATTCACTAATTACCGTCATATAGCGTGGCAAAAACGCTGAGCAGATCCAATTAATTCTGATTATGGGAAACATTGGATTGATGTCTAAGACAGGGCTCTCTACCAAAACACCAAACAAAAGAATATCTTCTGAAAGAATGGTGTTCCTGCAATATGTTGACATGTTGGCCCAGCATATTACTAAGACAACTTTATGTTAGTTTTGTCTTTCATTTGTCACCTGTCTGTATGTCTCTATATACTGCATCTGGCTGTAATTTTGCTGATTTGTGTGATTTTCATTGATGTCAAGATAATGGAGAGCATTCCTGTTCATCTGAAATACATTCATTGACATCCCATCATGATCAAACACTCTGCATGTCATTGTATAAAATCAAGTTGTAGAGCAAATCTGTCTTTCTTTCATTTATTCTTGGTCATTTTTGTCAGTAGTTTAATAAATATTTAGCATGTTATTGTGTCTTACTTTAGTTTTATACAATTATTTACTACTACTGCTGTATGAGTGCAGTGGTGGCCTAGTGCTAAGCAAAGTGAGCTTGTACAGTAACCAGAAGGTCAACAGTTCAGTCCCCCGATTTAATCTGGTTGGGACCAGTGAAAAATCAGTGAAACTCAGTGAAACTACTCTGAATAAACAAACTTCTGCTCAAAGAGGTGGGTAGAGAGCCAAACTAGTTAGTGAGAGTATTACTGAAGAAATTATGAGCAAAATAAAACCAAGAAAGATCTTGATGTATTGATACATTTGATGTATCTTGCCCCTAACTAAAAGGACACCATGATGTTTAAAACCACAGACCCTTCTTAATTGTAAAAGCAAGACAAATGATCCTGCTGGGCATCTTGCTCAATGCCTGTCAGCATGATGACACAAGCAAAGGTAACTTAGCTTTATTTCCAGCTAAGGTGATTGGACTTTATGAATTCACTGCAGTCTGTTATGCTAAAGTAAATGTTGTCTATCTAACCCCACATAGAAATTCCAGACATCATTTAGTATAACTGCTTTGTCGATAAAGACTGCTGACATATAAAGTGAACAATATTTATCAAGACTCAAGCAGCCGAGGAAGTTTCCATGACTGAATAGTTATCCAACTATAAAATATTACATGTGCAAGCAGCCACTTAGATAAATAGCAGGCTCATCTACTATCTCAGACCCATCAGTTTAAAGCTACTAAATCACATGGATGTAATAAAGTAGTATAAAGCAAAGTGAGTCAGAGTGCCAAGGCAGACGATTTATGTATAATGCCATGGGTTCCAGCCTGTCTCATTACCACTGCTGCATGTTATCTGAAATTGTTCATGCTTAATTTACTTGGCACGGAAGAGATGTCACAAATCTAATGACAAGAAGTGTGTTTTTCAGAGAAGAGTTGGGACTAAAATATAAGAAAATTAGTTTCTTTTGTGGTG
Source organism: Sandelia bainsii (assembly GCA_032362345.1). Taxonomy (NCBI): domain Eukaryota; kingdom Metazoa; phylum Chordata; class Actinopteri; order Anabantiformes; family Anabantidae; genus Sandelia; species Sandelia bainsii. Next base: position 11,632,038 of record JAUMHL010000006.1, on the reverse strand, counting down.
ATAAACACACAGTGGTGGAAATTTCTACCTTCTGGAGCTGATGAATTCAACTTTTCTTTTTTTTGTTCTATTTGTTGAATGCTTTCCTTGTATTAATTAGCTCACTAAAACAAATCTCAAAATGTCAATTCAGCAACTGAATCTTGAATCTGAATCTTCATCTCCTGTAATGTCTTTTAGCATGTGAATGACCAGCCTATAACCCTGAACAATGTCCTGAACAATGTTGCCAGGTTGGAGACTAAAAGCCTTGAAACTGTCCATTCATCATAAATTTAATTTTCAAGTAAGAAAGGATTTTTATGTCCTATCCAAGGGCAAAATCTTCCACAAAATACAGCAGAGTGATACATCTTTACTGTAAAGGATCTTGTCAGTTTGAGATTTATCATCCCAGTTACTTTTACATTCATCCATTCATTATCCTAACCGCTTGTTCTCGTAAGCACTGGAGCCTATCCCAGCTGTCATTGGGCGAGAGGCAGGTGCACTCTGGACAGGTCGCCAGTCTATCACAGGGCTGACACACAGAGACAGACAAACATTCACACCTATGGGCAACATATAGTCTCCAACTAACCTAACATGCATGTTTTTGGATGGTGGAAGGAAGCCAGAGGACCCACGCAGACAAGGGGAGAACATGCAAACTCCACACAGAAAGGCACCCGGCTGCCCCATGGATTTGAACCTGCTGACAGGCAACAGTGCTAACCACTACACCACCATTCATATTCATATCAATGAGCTGATAAACTTTGTGTTTTTGAACCAACACCTCCTGGATTTGAATTTGGTAGTTCCTAAAAAAATAAGGTGTGTCAATATGACAGAAACAAACAGGTTTATTCAGATAAAGCAGTTGTTGCTGCTCTGAGAAAAGGTGTCTCTGATCCAAACTGATTACTGCAGTAGTAGTATTTTTGGCATTTTTGTCATCAAGAGAAAATTAAATTCATCATGGATAAAATGCACAGATTACAATATACAGAAGTCAATTATGCTTGATGTGTAAATACAGTTTAATCAAACACTCCCCAACTAATAGATGTACTTAAACTGGATCAAATTTAAGGTTGATGTGATCATATAAAATGTTCCAGATTCCAGATTTACATTTTTTATATATATCCTTGGAGATTGCATTTAGTGTTCTGTTGTTTCAGTGTTCATGAACCAAGTATTTTACAGTATTACGGAACTTCTCAATTACTATAAATGAAACACGGATCCACATAGCAATAATAATAATAACAACTAATAAAATTCTTGTGGACAGCAGCCACCTTAAACGCTAAGGTTCGGGGTTCAGTGTCTTGCCCAGGGACTGTGGCCAGAAATCAGGGAGAACTGGGCCACCTCATCACCTTCTTAGGACAAATTTGCAAGTTTTTACCTATACCTATAAATAAGCCTAAAAGCCTACATCCAAATTCCAACATTAAAAAGTCTGATATGCTGATGTGTAGCAGGTATAGTGTTCCCCAAATTATGTTTAGTGGGTTAGTTTTGTTAATCAGAACTAAACACAAGGTATATCTAATGAGTTTAGGAAGGACATATGACAATCATTTGGTCAAAAATCAAATTACTGAACAAGTTAATAAAGGGGACGTACTGTACATGGCAATTCAATATCTGTTGAAACATTTTACAGATAACCACCAATGAAATAGGAAACGTTCACAATCACTACAGTTTTTAAGATCAGTTCTCTGAGGATAATTAATGTGTGCAAAACTTTCATGGCACACAGTCTAATAGTTGTGGTGGTCCACTTTAGTCCAACAGACATACACACAGCCACAGCATGTTTAAAAATAAGCCCCAGTATCCCTCAGTTGTCCCTGAATGCCACATGCTGTTTGTTTACTGACAAACATATTATACACCAGTACTGAATTAGTATTGAACAGCAGTTTATGAATAGTTCAGAGCAAAATTAAGGAAGAGAAAATTCTTTAAGACATTAAAACTTTATTAGTTGTCACACGGGGCTGAGGCCCCTGTAGCACTGAACGGCAACAAAATGATTCTGTTGCAAAATGGTGTGTGTGTGTGATGAGTGACATATGGACAAAATTATATCAATAATGGACAGTAGTGTGCCACTGTACATTAAGTAGTTATATTTTTGGCATCTGTTGTATTTGTATTCTGTAATCAATTTTGGGGTATGATCAAGTCTTTTCTGAAAGCACCATTTGGTGTCTCTATGGTTTCCCAGTTTCTTTCACAAGCTAGTTGTAGCAGATAGTGGCACAGTGTGAGACTCATCATTACAGGTAATTGGCTGCGACTTTGAAGGGTTGAGGGCATCTCCACCAGGGACACATGTCTGAGTCACTACGGGTAGGTGCAAGTCGCTTTCTGTGACACCTGGTGGTCCAGAAGCCAATGACCTCCCCGTAAAGCAGGAAAACATTAGTGCTAACTGCAGTCGCACCTCCTTTTGCCAAAAGGCGTATACTATAGGGTTGATGAGAGAGTTGGTCAGTCCCAATAGCCACAGATAATTCTCCAATATACCTGTGAGTTCACAGCTTTTACACAGAATGTGCACTATGCACACCACAAAGAAGGGGCACCACAGGACTAGGAAGCAGCCCACAAGCACTGCCACCATCCTCAGGGCCTTAACATGACTCCAGTAACCGTTCCACAGTTGCAGAAGCTGGTGATGATGCTGGTCATGTTGATGGCCATAGTCGTCAGCTGTCCTGGAGCCTGCTTGTCTAACTTGGCTGATCTGCTTCTGGTGGCTGCAGGCAATCCTCAGGATGTCCAGGTAGATGTAGACAAACACAGAGAGAACAGGAAAGAAGCATGCGCTGAATAAGACAATGATGCCCACTTCTTGAATGACGGAGAAGAAGGCACAGAAGCCATTGTACCCCTCCGTTTGCAGCTGCTGCACCATGACTGAGGGACAGAAGATGTGTGTTATTACACTGTTGTTACATACAGAGGTTGTCAGAACAGTCTTAAAATAATCATTCACAATTTCTCCTGCTTTTTTATTCGTCTAGTGTAAAAGTTTTTAACGGCAACATAATTGTTATTCACATAGTCATTCAAGTATTTACTACCACTGGTACAATTATGCTAAGATGCAGCCTGCATGCATGTTTTCTTTCCAGTACATTTAGCAATAGGACATGCCACAACAAGAACTTACACAGCATTATCACCAGCACTTACAATTGTTGAATGTAATGGTATTTCTGAATTAAATAATCAGTCGTACATTTGTAGGTTTACAATTCTCACCTGGCAAGAATCCCACAGCAAGAGAGCTGATCCACAGAGCTAGCAAGGACCCAACTGCTGTCCCTTTCCCAGAAAGCAGGGAATATCGCAGGGGCATCTTAATTGCTGCATAGCGATCAAGTGAGATCAGGAGCATGGACATGATGGATGCTGTGCACGGTGACGCCACAAAGGCCATCCTCATCAAACACCGAATCTTTCCCTGAGCAGAAAGCGTGGTATTTGTTGGAGTGTCAGCAGTGGTGTGGTTGTGCTGGTTCTGAGTGAGATGGTTGTTGTTGACATTGAAATCCTCTGTGGCCAGGCCAGTAATGGCTACACCCACCAGGGCATCAGCAAGCGCCAGGTTGAGGACAAAGCACCAGCTCTGGCTGCTCTTTTTGAGGAGCAGCTTAAGCAGAGCAGCTGCCACCAGCAGGTTCGTAGAGATGATGAGGCAGGCAGCAATGCTCAGGATCACACCCATCACATTGGTTTGTGTTGTTGTCCTGTTGGAGTCCATGCAGTTAGGAGTCGTGCTAACTGAGGTCTCAGTGCTTGCTGGTCCAGTCAAATACGACATGTTTATATTTAAAAAAATTAAGGTGAAATTCATAAAGCCTGTGCGCAGTTGAGATGGGTTGAGATGACACTGCTTCAATGAGAATCAGTGTGTTATTGGTTACATCCGTTGTCCGTCATAATGCTAAATTTAGTAAATTACCATTCAAAAAAACAAATGCTCAAAAACAAACTAGATTAACATCTAAAAACTAAACTTAAGAAAAGTTGAGTCTGTAAAAATATGTGCAAAAATATTAAATATCATATCAAATAACTTGCTCAAGGAGCCAAACCTGTTACTGAACTTAAGTAGCAAAGAGTTCAAGCATGAACTATTTAGACGAAGAATCTCAAAAACTTCCTGTTATGTTAATCCAGTGTCTCTTTCCCACACCGAATGATGTCGAGTTGTTCCTAAAACATTCATTCGATCTCAGTCGTCTCATCTGTGTCCCTAAGATCTGTTCACCAAATGCAGAAGGACAGAAACACTCACAGCATTATCTGCAGGTCTGACTTGTCTCCTCCCCTCATACACACACATATAGAGCATACAAACACACACACACACACAGAGCATAAAACACACAAATACCTTTCCACTACTCATCTGTTGCTGTTATTGCCTCCATAGAATTGGCCCCCTTCACCTGGCCTTTTGCTTGCTGGCCCTCTCAATAAATATTTTAAAGTAAGATTTGATTTTAGTTCATGTAAAATGGATTACCAAATCTTACATAACTGGGGAATTGATAAATAAATATAAATAAAGTAAATTAGTGCTAGCCCTGTTCGAGATTTCTTACAAAACCACAGAAATTCTTGTTTCTTGAATAAATTTCATCTGCCAAAGTTCCTTTTCAAGTGTTCAGTGTGTTTAGTGTTGGTTCTTGTGGCCATTGGTGTTTTTGATCTCGGTTTTGGCCCTTCAGCATCAGAGGGCAACAAAAAGGTGAGAAAGACGCTGCACCAGGAAACTTATTACATTATAAACTAACCATGATTTACTTTGCGTGATATAATTTGCTTCCCTACAACAGGCAAATTTGTCTTTTCTATGTTTTTTTCTTTTGACAAATAAATTTGTCTCTTTTGGTCCATATTGTGTGCCATACACCTCAAGTGTTTTTACCATCTGTTATAGAAACTATATAGAAACTAGGAGTGAATGTAGCAAAGGTGACCATCGTAGACTCGAAAATGGAGTCCAGTGAATAAAATGTGCATGAGTCAGAAATGTTTTCTCTTTTTTGGGTTTGCTTTTGCATTGTGTGGCCTATACAGCTCACTTTATTAGGCTCTAGTAAAAAGGTTTAGAAATATGAAACCTTTATGGATATAAACAAGGGTAAATTGTAAAAAAAAAAAAAAAAAAAGTATCTTTTTAATATCATTTTTTTTACTTTCTGGTGGAGTTGCTGTAACTTCACATGACAGTATTCCATGAATGTTTGGGTTAGGGTTAGTAAAGTAGAAGTAGAAGTAGAAGTCCAAAAAAGGTGTGATCTGTTTAAAAATTCTGTTCCCATCAGTCTTTTGCTTTTTTAAATATGGTAACATTTCCACTTTGTCCAAAGGTAACAACTTTGCAACTCTTTCTTTAATTTCTTTTTCTTTTAATTCTCCTTCAGATTTATCTGTGTATATTGACAATGCACATAAAACAGGTGGATGGAAATGTAATACCTTGAAAAACAATATGTTTCATACAGTAGCATATATCCACCGATGACAGTCAAAGATAAAGCTACTAATGTGAAATTAAAACTCTAAAATAAACATCTTTTGTCTGCATACACACAAAATAAACAAACACAAAACACATATTAAACCCAAGTTTAATCTTTTCACTGTGTGTATTCAAGCAAACTGCGCTCTGCAAAGCAGTAATGTACAGTATAGGGACATGTGACAGTGGAGAGGAACAGAGATATATGGCTTGCATTCAACCCTTTATCAGTTATGGTATAAATATTTCCATGGGTTCTCATGATTAGAAATAAACTCATCTTCATTTTCCTGAGGACAACTTGTAAATCTCTTGAGGACTCCTTACAATTCTCAGACTACTGTAAAATTTGCTAAACATCATTCAGCAATATAAAACACACGCAGTTATAACTGTGTAAGTGCGCAGAGCTGAAGGGGCTTAGTTAAACTCTAACCCTGTTGGCTGTTGTCTTGTTCTGGCCTTAGAGTCCCTGGGAGAGACATCTGGCATGATGGGACCATTTTCCACCAGGATACACACACAAATAGATCTGGCTAATGATGCTTTCTCGCTGCACACACTCAAAACATCATCTGGCGTCACAGCAGCTTCTGAAAATAGCAGCAGCTACAGGGCAGAAAGAAAATACTTATAGAAAAACAAAAAATGAAGTGATGTTAGGCATCTCCACCTAAATTTAAACTGGTTAATTATTAGTCTTGATTGTGTCCATGCCCATGACTTGTTGGCTCCTCTCAACAATACTGCATTTTACTATGGGATGAACACAACTCAAGACAGGATTAAACAAACAGTCAGAAAGTATAAAATATTTTACACTACACTCCTGGCCAGCCAGGAGCACCAGAGCACAGTTTGACTGGGTTCAGTATGAGTCCACAGCAACCTGAGAGGGAAGATCCTCTTTTTATTACCACTTATACCCCCTCCCTCCCAACAAACCAGAATAACTCCAATAGACATACAATGTAGGGATGTTATTCACCCCTGCTAGACCTTTCAGGACCTTTCAAAACAAAGCGTGGGTCAGCAGTAATTGTGCACAGTGCTCAGCAGCACCCAGGGAGCCTAAATCCTGTTTACACCTCTGCCAAAGCCATCCTCCACCCACAGTGACGGATTCTTGTAACTCCACCTGTGTCTGGAATTTGATTTGAAGGTGCTTCTCAGTGTTTTGACACAAAGCGAGGAGTTCTCCAGTTTTGGAATCACAGCGAATCCGGAAACACTTCTTCTGGGCAGGATTGTTAAGGTGATGATGATGGTGATGTCGTTAGGAGAGTTTGAATTTTGTCAGAAGTTATCCCTATTTTGTGACAAGATTTACACTAACAACAACAAAAAACGTTTATTTAGTTTTTAAAAAAAGTTTATTTTGCTTTATGATGTATCTCAGTTTGCTTTAATTCAGTTTTTGTTACACATAAGACTGTAAAAACTAAACAGCTCAATAATCTTAAATATGTTTTTCATTTCAATTTAATTTAAATCAAGTATACTGTAAGAGGTCATGTGAGTGAGATTGACCACAACCTTATTTAGCAAGACAATGACAAAAAATGTATTGTTAATTTTAGTAAACAGTGAGACCCCATGTTGTTGTGTTATATGCTGTGTTAATGTGATTTCATAATGTGACTTTCTGGTAACTGTGCAGCCATTTTAGCCACAGCTGTAAAAAAGCTCATGAGGTTAAGTAGAGGGGAATTAAAATACATAAATGTAGTTTCCTAGCCCGCTCAAGAGATATAATACATCAAATGTACTAGATGTCAAAAATTAAATATTAGGTTGTTATTTTATTGAATGTTTCTCAGGAAACACTCCACCTTATAATTTAAATCTAGACTGAAGAGTCTGCTTTGCAGGGACTAAACTGGTATTACAAAATCTAAATGTACTAGTACATCAAAGACTTGTTCAGTGGCAAAATCTTAAAGTTTAATACCAGATCAGAAAAATAAAAATGCTTGTTATTCCTCTGTGCCTTGTGTCAGTGTTCCAGCCACAGTCAGCAGGTGAGTGTGCTCAAACCAGTGTACTTACTTTTCACACCTGCTCTATGGTTGACAATGTGAAAGTAAAAACAGTGAAACTGACTGCGTCTGTGATTGTGTCAGACTGAAGATGTCTTTAAAAAGACGGCTGCTGTCCATGTTGATGTGCTGTGTTTACTGCGTGGCTTCGCTCTTCTGCCTCCATCCAAACCGCAACAACTGTTTCTCTCTCGGAGCTCGGTGAGTCTACGTGCGTCAATATATTAAATGTGAAGGAACCTTTGAGTTACAGTGACTTATATTCTAGACACCTGTCATTATTGTAAAAATTATTAACAAGAGGAGAAGTAGATAAGAGAATATGGAATTTATTTTTTCATTTTAGTATTTGTATGCATACAGTTACAACAGACAGTGGAAAGATTACAGGATAAGCAAGAGAGATGAAACAAAGGCCCCCAGATGGAGTTGAACCAAAGATGTAGTAGGTCTACTGATCAGTAGCCCATATTCCTAAAGAGACACAAACAAAAACATACTACTATTTACTAGTACCCAATATGAGTATTATTGTTTAGACATGTAGCATACCTTTAAACATGTAAAATGAAGCTTTTCACCACAGTTGCTCTGTTGCATTCCCTTCCTTTAGGAATCTGGTGTCGGTCGTCCATCAGCTTTACCAGCGTGTCATTCGACTGCTGCACACCACTCTGTGATCCATAGCACTTCCTGTGTTTGAACCACTAACCCTGAACCTGCCCTCTTGCTGTGACCACTCTAGCCGTTGACAAACATGCCCCCCCAGTAGTGCAATGCCAATTAAAAAGAAAAAAAAGACAGAGGAAGAGGAATGATGTTGCTCCACCTTTGGACTGTAGAGTTCCCATCAAGTCAGTAGTTCACTACTACTACTAGTTTGTTCATTACTGCACTTCTCTGACTATATTTTGGCTGAGGAGTAAATTACAATGACTGTTTTTGTACTAATGAAGGTTAACGTGGATATTTGCTGTGTGGTGAGTGAGGTGAAAGGGCTATCAACAGAACTCTTTTTAAAGTAGTTTTAAGGTTTCCCTATGATCTTGTCAGCTCTTCTGTTTGTTGCACATACTGAAGTATGAAATGCACAGAAATAACTTACAACTTGCAGCAAGGAGTTTGTTGGATGAAATTGAAATTCCTGCACTGGATAGTTGGTCATAGAAGGAACAACCTTTCTTAGTTTTGTCATTCATGTGGAGCTGCTTTGTGGCTGGCAGTGTTCATAATGTAGTTTGAGACAAACATGGGTCCACGGTCTGAATTACACCTGAGGGTAATCAGTCCTGATCCAAAATGTGGTCAACCTGAACAAACCCAAATGGATGGAGTACTAGCACTGGCAGCAGTAGGGTGTTCCACCAATTAAGGAGCCATCACAGTCAGCCATACATGTGGTTATGTTGCAGTGCTCTGTTTAAATTTGATAGAGTAAAATTACACAAAACATTTGTTACTTTCCTCATGCAGATACTGTTTTGGTTTTGTTCATGTAGTTTTTGAGATCTCTCTGAGATTTATACCTCTACGCCATGTACAGGGGAGACAAATGGAATTTTACAAGAGGTGCTCACATTATTGAAAATTTATAGACATTCAAGTGCGAAATGCCTTTTCAATCACGTATCAGTGAGTTTGCCTGTCAAGAAAACATCATCATGAGTTGTTTAAGCTGTACGAACAAAATGCTGATATTTTGTTTTGACAAGGAGAAGATATCATTTGAGTTAGCATGCTTGAGTGAAGTGAATTAATATTATTATTATTCTGTGCTTCTTGAAAATTTGTTGTACTCTTAGTTGTGGACATTGTTTCTCTTTCACATTTTGGTATGAACAAAGCGACTCTCCATAGAAGATGAACTCTTCCACAGTAGATGCTAAAACAAGGTCTTCTTTGTCAAGATGTTTGCTCAAATAAATTAAATTTAGAAAGATCCTGTGGCTGCTGAACAGTGGAGAATGGAGTGTAAACACTGAGATATGACAAATGTCCATTGAGACAATATAATCTTAAAATTAATATAATAATACTTGTAATACATAAGAAGGTGTGTGGAGAATCTTAGTTACTTAATATCACTATTTCAATGTACTGTAGAGAGATTCACCACAATAAAACATAATACATTTTCTTAAAGGAGCCTGTCGTGTCTTGTGTCATCTATCTATCTATCTATCTATCTATCTATCTATCTATCTATCTATCTATTATTAATACAGTTTAGAGTTTAGATGATTAGATTCTTATCCATTATGCAATCAAGGCAGCATCTGGTTACTCTCAAATTCATTCACAATGACCCCATACATGCACCCAGAGTCATAAAAAATATCTTCAGTGACAAAAACAAGATGACCTGCAACAGACCATATGGATCCTACAGAGCTCTAATCTCAAAATCTTGAAGTCATTCTTAGATTACATTAAGACAGATGATACTGAGACATTGTATGAATGGTCAGGGTTGTAAAGAGAGAGAGTGAGCAAACCAAATATCAATTTAACATTTTTCTGATTTTTGATAAATAAAAATTGTGCAAACTATCAGTTTCGTCATCACTATATGATGAATCCATTTCATGCTTAAAACACCTGCACAGTCTTCTTCAATATGTTCCTGATTTTAAAAACTGTCACAACTTTATTGGCTGGCAGAGGATTTTATTTTGAAAGATTACCGGAAATACAGTTTCTATCCGTTCTGTGGTGTATGTACTTGACATTAGCTGAAATGGGAAGCTAACAGCGGGCGAGAAGTTTTCTGCTTGCACTTTACCAAAGTCAAGCCACCCATACTTATTAGGTCATGGAAAACCAAGCCAAATAGCAGGTCGCGGATTTTATCGACACCACAAAAACGTGACGTCTCGGCTGCATGTAACGGTAACTAGCTGCTAATCAGTAACCTCGCTAAGAAGCGGGCTAGTAATTTCCAGAAGTGTTAGCTTACTAGTTAGCTGTTAGCCTAGCTGTAGCCATCTGTTTCGGGCTAACCGTTCAAAACAGTTGGTATGGCCTTCTTTATAAGAAACACTATAAACAAAAACTGTTTTCTGTTCTTAAAATGGTACAACAAGCAAGATAATATATCCTTTTTTTCGTTAATGAACTATCGTCTGTTTTGAGTATATGAGTAGCGCTAACGGTAATAAATAACTTAATTTCATTTTTCTAACACTGTTGCTGTCCCCGAATTGTTACTGATGGTGTGACGTCCCCGGTACACCAGCCAATTGAATCGCTTCGAAGTTTGATTGAAAGACCTCATAGCCAATAAGCAACCACACAGCCAATACGATGGCTCTCCTAGCGGTGTTCGACACAGCGGGCGTCTCTTTCCGGCGCAGTATGCTGGGATGCTGATGCTGAGGAGTCTCGTTGATCTGTAGCATCATTAAATCTCAATGTTTCTCGAGATGTTGTATTGTCTCAAGTTGCAGCACTGTGTTGACCTCTGTCTGGGGGGCCTACTCTTGTTTTTAGCGGGGCTGCAGCAGGTGGAAGCAGCCGCCGCCTCGGAGATGTCTAACTTAAACTGGAAACCGTTTATCTACGGAGGGATGGCCTCGATTGTCGCAGAATTCGGTACGTGATGCACCACAACATGCAGACGCTGTTCATATATATGTGTATCATCTGATTTATTCTCTAATATGGTGTATATTAGCAAATACATGTTTATGCAAATAGAGATTTACATTCCCAGAATTCGCAGCTGTAGGAAAATTCTGCACCTGCATCGGCTGAGTGACGGTAGCTTCAGAAAGGGAACGATGCATCCAACTGAATAAATATCAAAGCTGCGTGGTTCATATTTCATGCATTGCCCTGCAACTGCAGATTCACATGGTTCATAAAGTTAGAGTTCAGTCAGGATTTTGAAATTTTATAATACTTTATACTTTGCACAATACACAATAGTCTGCTAATTTTAGAGACCAATTAACCTGGCAGTTTGCCCAGGTTTATATTTCTTATGTGTTGCTATCACAATTGAGTCACAGTGTAAGGAATCAGTTTTTCTAAAAAAATCATTGTAAACAGATCTTCTGCTTAAGGGTAATTAACTATTTTCCCAAAGTGCAGTTATTTTTTCCAAATCAGCGATTTGAACCAAAATGTTGATACCAGGATAGTAGTGGCAATTGAAGATGGTGGTTAAAAATCTTACAAATATATTGTTTCTAACATAGCCATGCTTCCCATTCCTTCATTACATTACATATTTTATCATCAGCATCATCACTGTTACAGCCATTAACATTATAAATATTCTTGCTGCCTATGTTATCTGTCTGTCTCATACTGCCCTGGTATTATTTGTTACAACACATATACTGTATACCCACAGGGACATAATTTAAATTGATAAAGTTAAGATATTTTGCCCATCACACTACACTAAATAACACATAATGACAAAATTAAAAAAAAATTATTTTTTTTGATAATTCTGCAAAACTATTAAAGGGCTTCTTCATATACAATTTGTTTTGGCTCCAATACCTTCATTTACTTTTTTTCAGTTTATTGTTGTTAATTAATAAATATTATTTATTATTCATCATCAGGGACATTTCCCATTGACCTAACTAAGACCAGGCTTCAGGTCCAGGGTCAGTCCCAGTACATGGAGGTGCGCTACAGAGGCATGTTTCATGCCCTCTTCAGGATTGGCAAAGAGGAGGGAATCCGGGCCCTATATTCTGGGTATGGAACAACTTTTTAAGGCTCTTCGCACACAACACATTCTGTGTATAGCCATAATTTTACCAATAATAAAATAGGAATAAGAATACCTGGTTTTAAGTCAAGTAAATCTAGTAACTTCTTCTTGCTACATGTTCATGATACAGTATGCTCCATGCTGTTAGACACAGCATGTGTTCAACACAGTGTGCAGCTTTGTACAGACAGCTGCTGAATTTTGTGGGTGGTTGAACTGTGATATTACTGATTATCCAACCACAGAAAGAAGCCTAGTGAGATGGGAAATGTATTCCATTTTGTAACTGGATAAGAGGGAGCGTTTCTTTTCACTATTATGGCCAGTGGGTGTGATTTAAGTTATTCATCTCTGCTTTTGAGTAATAATCAGTAAGCCTGAATTTAACACTCCTCAGTGAAACTTGGTAAGGAGAGTTATTCATTACCTTATTTTCTTCTGCACCTACCTTCACTTACCCAGAGGCTGAAGGTGAATAAAGTTATTTTCCCTGTTTTCTCAGGATTTCCCCTGCTCTGTTGAGACAAGCATCTTATGGGACAATCAAGATAGGAACTTACAACTCCCTGAAGAGGCTGTTTGTCAGTCGTGCAGAAGGTGGGTGTCACGATTTCTATTTCTTGTCTCCTATCTTTCTGCCAAGCCTGCTTATAAATTGTTTCATCTTAAGGGTCTAAATTTACACTCTACAAATATGGTTTCAATTAGTTTATGTTGCAGACACCACTTAAAATCTTTAAAGCATTTTTTACAAGATATTTATGTGGAAAACATTCAAAGAAAATCACTTGAGCTTGGCTTCTGGCTACACAATTTATTCAGGAAAGTGGGGTGAAAACTGACAGCAAGTTGCATTTTATAAAAATTTAGATGCATATTTACATAGCAGCTCTGAGTTGTTTAAGGCTTATTTCATTTAATTAAAAAATGCATTGAACCAAACCCCAATCCTATCAAAACTCATTATAGTCAACTTGTTTTTTTATGATAAAGACTGCTGACTGGTGAGAACAGACAACTTTACCAGCAACAGCAAAAAAATGGCAGTAGGAGTAAATTTTCTAATGTTGCTATTTGGGCTAGTTAACTGATATTGTTACCAAGAGTCAAGTATAGAAATAATGTGGTTGGAAATCTTTTGTAACTGTTGACATTTTAGAGCAAGTCACAAAAACCTATTTCTTTCAGAAGATGAATGAAATCCGAACATGGCCTGTAATATGACTGTAAAAGAAAAATAATTGTATAAATGCATCATCGCGTGAATATGACAGCGTAGATAATTATTCACATTTTAACATTTTAGAATATGTATTCATGAAATAAAAAACAGGCCTCGAGCATGAACCAAGCTGTAGTAAAATAGTTTAGTTTAACTGGTATTGAGTCTTTATGTGGTATTATTTATGGGACAACAAACCAAGCAGCAGAATGTGGAATAATAAATAAGTTGAACATTTAAAGTCAACCTAAATGCTGTTTCTAAAATTGTTCTCAAATCCTTTTAGGCTTCAGCAAATCTTTGGTAATATATGTTTCTAAACTTTAAAAGTTTGACAGACAGGTAACCTAAGTGTTTGTGACCCTGCTTTTGTTGCATTCTGCTTCTTTGTTTCTTACTTCTTTTACTTCTGTTTGGATAAAATATCAAAATATCATTTATACTTAAAACAGTACAAACTCCTTGCAGGCCTTCTCTGCTGTTTGTTTGTTTGGACACTTGGCATTAGTGCTGGGCGGTATACCGGTTCATACCGAAAACCGGTTTTTATTTTTGTTATGTTATGGATTTTGCTTATACCGGTATACCGGTTCATACCGAAAACCGGTTTTTATTTTTGTTATGATAAGGATTTTGCTTATACCGTAATACCAGTTTAAATAGCCTAAACAACGTTCGGAGTGTAGCGCAGCGGGAAACTGTTTAAGGGGGGACCTTTTTCACTGCTACA
>JAUMHL010000006.1:11577852-11617673 GCA_032362345.1 Sandelia bainsii | reverse complement strand
TAGTATTGTCTTCCAATAGCACATTATGTTTGCTAATGGAAGTTTATTAAATTAAGAGGATAACTGATCATTATAAACCATTTTGCAATGATGGTAACACAGCTGAAGACATGTATCTTTTCATGGAAAAGATGGTTAAGCCTATGTGTGTCCAAAATTTTGAATGGTAGTGTACATGGGGAAAAAATACCGTTGAATACCGTGAAACCATCATAATTTTGAAAAATACCGTGATGTAGAATTTTGGTCATACCGCCCAGCTCTACTTGGCATGTATGTAGGATCTTTTATTGGTAGGTTGCGTCTGTTTTAAGGTTCCCTCTGGAAATAATCAGTAAAGCATAGTCATATTAAGTAATTGCACCATCAGAATTATTGTGGTAAATAATGTGAGATCAGTGCACAAACGCACGAATTGCACACTAATTTACTGTGACACTGGTCTTTACCAGCCAATTTTCATTTTAGAATTTACATTTTCATAAATTTCTTTGCACAGCAGAAAAACTGTGTGCAGCTTTAAGTGTATTGCTGTACAAACCGCACCCACAAATAAGAGATTGACTCTTGTGCATGATACTGTATGTCATGTGCCAAACCTGCCTGGAAGCAGAATGAGTGTTATCCTACCAGCACTAATTTGCAAGCAAAATAAGAGACAAAGAGGGGAGAGGGGGGGACTGGAGAATGAGATTGTCAGTAAGGCTACATTCACACTAAAGCTGTAAGTGACAACACAAGATAAGGTGTCTGAAGGCAACTTCAAATGCCTGCAGAAATACAACACATCAACAAAATGATTAATTAAACAATAATCATCACATTTATTATTGATTTATTGATGGATGACTGAATTGGAGTAGTTAATTGTAGATTAGCAGAGGTGAGGTTTTTTTGTGTCCATGAATAATAGTTGCAGTATATAATTAGTAATGTTGGTAAATTTGTTTCTGTTTTGTAAATCATGTCCCTGTCCTATCTCAAACTTTAGATTCACACTATTTACCACAGAGCCAAAACTATCAAGTTGAAGAGGCAGTGGGCAAACCTCACATACACCATATTTAAATAAAGACATAGAAAGAAGTAAAGCAGACACGAGTAATGGTCCTCTGTGTTGACAGACAAAAAAAACCCACTTCAGTTATTAGCCAAAAAGGGTTTGTGCTATATTTATCAACAATTGGCTGGTGCCAGCACAATTCTGAGATTCAGGAAGTTTGTGACCATAGGCTGTGTCTCTTCCTCTATTGCCTCTCTATCTGCTATTTTATTTGACATATCACTCCTCCCGTTGATTGGTTCCTTCTTTAGCTGGTACTAACTTTCTCAGGGTCCTCCGCCTCTTTGTTTCCTCTCTCTTAAAGTGCTTTCTCTGTTCAATTGTTTCTCTCTACCCCCCTCAATATTTAATGATTAATATATTAGTGTACATAAGCTAGATTATATGAATAATAGAGTAGATGAAGGTAGGAGAACAGAAGTGAGTGAGTGGATGAAATGATGGACTAATAAAGGGATGCAAGTGCTTCTTACTGAGCTTGAACTTATCCTGTCTGGTTATTTGCCAAATACAAAGCGCCACTTTTTGTTTGTGTTGATTATTTGCCTTTCCACTCTGCATGCCCTGTGCCACGATGGCGCCACTGTGTTTTGAATGCTTGTTTTGATGCAGGCTTGGGTTTGCCCTGTGGTTGTGGTGGGATCGAAGGCCCATTCCCCTGCCAAAAAAAATTAGAGGCACGAGGAACACCACTCTAACTGGTGGTCATGTTGATCAAGGATCACTGTAACTCAGTCCATTATTATGTTGTCCTTCTGTTTCTTTCTTCACTCTAGACACCATACTGGGTTACTATTAATGTGATCTGCCACTTTCTAACACTGAGAGACTCTGCCAAGGCTAATTTCTAACACTTGTTCCTGTTTATTTAAAGCCAGTGCACAGAGTGTGCAGTAAGAACAGAAATTTCAATTAATTCCCTGTGTTTGTTTTAGTCTGCTTGGAGTACCAGGCAAGTGCAGTATGACACTTCATGAAAATACAAGTGTGAGAAAGTTTACACTGTTTGAAGGTCCATCAAGTCTAGCTAGTTGATCATGATACAGTAAACGCCACCCATGTAGTACTCCAAGTGGATTAAAGCAAAAAGTAACAAGTGTATGCCAACAACATTAAATTAGACATAATCATTTCTGATTGCTGACAACGATGACATGAATTAAATAGTGCATACTTGTATGAAGCTGTAGTTAGTAGACAATGAAGTCATGTCTTTGTTGAAAATCATCACTTTCTTTTCTGACTGTCTCTTAGAGTTATATTGTCCAATTTAATAGCGACTTTCAATTTGTAGCTTAACATGTCATTTTCAACACACTATAGATTGTGTCTTGTTTGGGTCAGAGCAGACTGTACATTTAAAAAAAAATTCTTCTAAGCACAGTATGAGTGATGCTGATGTTGAGGAACTTATACTGATATAAACATTTGACATTTTAGAAATATTTAATTAATAGATATGTACTAAGCAATTTTACAGTTCAAATGTAAATGTCACTGATCTCAGGTGGGAAAACTAAGTAACAGACATGCTGTTTATAAATTTACTTAAGTGTTTGTTGGTTAGAACTATCTTAGCACATGTCCACTTATTAGCTGATTTTGATTATTTTAGTCATATTTTTAGAACTGCCTATAAATGACCTTAAAAGGGCACTACACCCTAGAATTTGATGCCAGACACATCCACAGGATCAAGACCTACTAGTGTGTTGAAAATTACAGACAATTTTTAAAAGTGGACAGCATGCATGATTAATGTTATGTAGCACAGATGTCTCCTCCAGACATCTGTACATAGTAAGATATGGGTTAATGTTAATTAACATTGTGTTGTGTTTTTGGTTGGTTGCAAGTGTGAATGTACAACATTTCTTGTTTATTTCTTGACAGACGAAACCATGGTCATCAATGTCTTCTGTGGTGTCGTCTCAGGAGTCTTGTCCTCCTCTCTGGCCAACCCCACTGACGTCCTTAAGGTGGGTCCTAATGCTGGGTGCAAGGCTAACACCAAAATGTCTTTTTGCCAATATATCAATGAATCCTTTTGACGAGCTCTTTCATCCAGTGCTAATACAGTATGTTCATTTCACATGATATTTGGATTTTATTATTTTTTAGGTTACAAATGTTTGACTTAAAAAGATTAATGTTTTTTGGAGGTATTTTGTTGCAGAATTTTTAAAAAGCTGCAAATCAACTAAAACTAATTCTATTTTAAGGGATTAGCTTCAGTGTCACGTGGTCAAAATGTAGCTTCTTGTCTAGTCTTTCATGCCAAGAATAATAGTTCAAATTAGACTGTCTGAGCTGATGTATTTGACTCCTTCTGTATCTGCTGATCTGCAGCCTGTACACAAAAACATGGAAAACAGACCGACTGGGAGCTTTAAAGCTCATTGTATTCCTTTGTGTTTCAGAGTTAGACAGTAGAATCAGTAGTAGACTCACTGTTTGGCTAAGTTTTACAACTTTTAGTGCCTGTTAGTGTTAACAATTGATTTTCATTTTGATGTTTATGCTTTTATCACCTCCTAGTTATATACTACACCTATTACTATAATTGTAGAATACAACATACATGTGATATACACAAAGCATCAACACAAGCTGAAAATTAGGAATTCAACATTAAGGATTTATGTCAAAATTCAAGATTAGAGGACGATTTGTGCATTAAAGTTAGTTTGGGTTGGAGTCAGTTCATTTGTGGTACTTGCTGTGTTCTGAATCAGCACTCCTAAGGGAATTTTAAGCAAAAAGGGAGCCTTTAAATTAAGAAACAATAACTTGAATTATATCATGATACTTACTGAGCTGATTGTATATGGAAAATAATCTTGTTGAATATTGGAATAAGTGTCTATATGGTACAAACAAACTTTATATGTGACAGACAGTGAAGTCTTGTGAATCAGGGGAGATTCAACCTTTTTTGTTTGTGTCTTTGTAACAGATCAGAATGCAGGCACAGGGGAGCCTGCTCCAAGGCAGCATGATGTCCAACTTTATCAACATCTACCAGACAGAGGGCACCAGGGGACTGTGGAGAGTGAGTGTTGGATTACTCTGTGCATTAAGTGTGCACGTGAGGGACACTGGAAATGGTGAAATGGTTCCCAATTCATTACAGTAAAAGTTGCTCATGAGGTGTTTAATTTATTGAGTCCTCCACGTGAAAATATCTCATACAGCTTCTAACAGCTTTTGTTTTGTTTTGTTTTGTTTAGTTGTTTTTTTATTAGAACTACCTGGTTCAACCTGTGATAATAAAAATATCAGTGTTTATCACTCTTCATATTGAACATTTGCTAAGGCAAAGATAGTTGTTTGTCTACTTTCATTCATCTGCTTACTTGATTACTTTTCACATTCTTGTACAACACAGGGTTGTACTCAGGCTTGATGTATACTTTAGGTTTCTGCCGGATAGTGAGTAAGCATATTCCCTAACTTTTTTTTTTTACCATAAAGGTAAATTACACCTTTCGACAGCTCCAAAATATTTTTTACATGCTGTGTCTTGTTAGCTAGCAATATGAGTTTGTTGTATGTCGATTCACCCACTGAGTTGTACTGTAACAGTAGTAAAATCAAGCTCTTTTCTTCATCCTTCTTCAGGGCGTCATTCCCACAGCACAGCGAGCAGCCATTGTTGTTGGGGTGGAACTTCCTGTCTATGACATAACGAAGAAGCACCTCCTTCGCTCTGGCCTTATGGGAGACACCATTTTGACACATTTCATGTAAGTTTATTCATTCACTTTTCAGGCATTGTCATGTGTCTTAAAGTAGTGTTTTAGCAGTGATGACATGTAAACTGGTTTCACTGTATTGCAGTATTTAGCAGATGCTTTTACAGTGCTGTGCAGTATAGCTTTTTCGACCAGTAGGTAGTTTCTTTTAAAGGTTGGGCATTTGATATGCGAATAAAGCTTTACTTTACTTGGAGTGGTCTATTAAAGTTTTCAATGTGTGTATGCATGTGCAGTTCAAGTTTTACGTGTGGCTTGGCGGGGGCGCTGGCATCCAACCCTGTAGACGTGGTTCGGACCCGAATGATGAACCAGCGAGTTCTGTCAGGAAGCCCCATGTACAAAGGAACACTGGACGGAGTGATGCAGACTTGGAAGAATGAGGGCTTCTTCGCTCTCTATAAGGGATTCTGGCCTAATTGGCTGCGACTGGGGCCTTGGAACATCATTGTATCCTTTAAAACATACAGAGTTTCTTAAAATAAATACTGTACACCAAACTGTTTTTTATATTGTGTTCCCTCATAGAATTAAATACTATAAATAAATAAAAAATCTGTCAGCTGAGGATTTTCAGCATTGTTATACCAAAATACACTATGTTGCCAAAAGTATTGGGACACCACTCCAAATCAATGAATCCAGTGCACAAAGCAAGGTCCAGATGAGCAAGTTTGGTGTGAAGGAACTTGACTGGCCTGCACAGAGCCCTGATCTCAACCCGACCTACTGTATAATCTCAAATGCAGACAGAAGGCTTCAGCCAATGGGATTTGTCCACTGGCTTTTCAATTACTGCTGAAAATAAGCTCTGTGACAGACAATTTTATGTTTTTCTATTTTTCTGCAATTATATCAATTATTAAGTTTTCCTTAATGTGCCCCTCAGTTCTTCATCACCTTCGAGCAGCTGAAGAAGCTCCCGTTTTAACATGAGCGGGAAATGGGACCTCACTGGTCTACTAGACTGTGTTGGGGGATAAGTGGGATGTGAGCACGGCAGCACCTGGAGTTTTGACACCAGTATAATCAGCCTCTAAATCTATACCAGTAATACAGCACACAATATCATCTACCCATACTCATCCAAATCGTATGCTGGTTTCTTGTGTTTATAAAGTGTTTTATTTATTGTCTGTTGCTTTGATGATTGCTCCCACCCTCAATCACCTTTAACACTCCCCAGGCAGCTCAGTGTTTGGTTATATCTGAAGATGGAAAGTTAGGAATACTAGGTTTGTTTCCTTGAGCTGGTGAAAAAGATGGAGTTTGCCACTGTAGATTGGATAAGTGGAAACTTGTGAACTTCAAGATGACATTTATGATAGTTTGCCCCTGGATTCCTACACAGATCTGGAAAAACATGGGAAATGAATGCAATAGTAAGTCTGTTGCAGAGTTTGAAAAAAGACTGAAATTTTAAAATAATTTGTGTGTGGGAGCTTCATTATTTCAGGGCAGAGGCACTTCATGAAATGTGTTGTTGCTTAACTGTGAGGAAATGTATGGATGCGTGGTACAAATGACAAACTGTACTGTAGTTATTGTCATGAGAGAGAGCTGCACTGTGTGCTTCAAGGAACACAGAGGAAATAATACTCAATGGCACTTGAGATGAGGTAGGCTGTGTATTGAACATGATACTCAGAAAACTAACATTGCAATATTTGTTAGTTTTGGTGCAGTATCAAAAAATGTCAAAAGCTCCTGAACTTTCATAGTGCAGTTTTAATCTGTGAGTGGGTCAGTTGCCAGAAAATCACTCAACCCTGGGGTTTTAGTATTTATTTTTTTGTTAGGACATATTAGGATGTAAACTCTGGACATTTGTGATCCTAAAGAGCCAACTGAAGTTTTACTTGAAATTATCAGAAATCTGAACCAAACACTTTCATTCTCAGCAAAGTCATATTTTAATTTATTTTGTATTTAAAGGAAGCATTGAATCCAGGTTAATCACTCCTAAAGATGTTTTTATTTGTTGTTATTGTCGCTTTGGCCATAGACCTTTTTTTAATTCTTTATTCTTTTATTTTTCTTGTATTCTTTGTTCACCTACAGTCTGCTGCAGTATAAGGACGTAATGATTTGTGAGCAGCTATTTCTGCCATAATGATCCAGTACTGTACAGACTCATTCATACATAGAGGTGCATGTATTTTATCTTTGGCCTGTCCAGATGTAGAAATGATGCCTTGTATTTTTTTCTATTTTTTACTGTGGTTTG
This sequence comes from Sandelia bainsii, assembly GCA_032362345.1. Taxonomy (NCBI): domain Eukaryota; kingdom Metazoa; phylum Chordata; class Actinopteri; order Anabantiformes; family Anabantidae; genus Sandelia; species Sandelia bainsii. The sequence continues at coordinate 11,610,628 of JAUMHL010000006.1, read as the reverse complement.
TCCCTTGTTTGAGGTAAAGTCATGGTGAGAAAGAGGCAGCTGGTGTGGATAGAAAGTTGAACAGCGGGCCTTCGTGCCAAATGCTTCTACCAAACTAGGTTACATTTACTTGCAGGTGATTCTTGAGGGTTAATTTGCAACTACTCTTGTCTCTTGTAAAATTGGGTTTGCAGAAGTCTTGAAAGTATTTAAAAGTCAGCATCTTTAACACAATGGTGTGAATGCAATAACATAATTGAATTTGGTAAATTGAATTCTCTAAACTCAATCAATATAAAACAGACCAAATTACGTATTTCATAACTTGTATTTTTAATTGTTTATAGAACTCTGCGAACTCTAAACATAACAAATGCTTTAAATTATTTGCAAATGCAAATTTTCCTGTTTTTGACTTGCACAGTACAGTAGTATAGCTTCCCCCTACTTTACCGCACACTTGCATCACCAAAAAGTTTTTTTAATGTCATATATTAATTATTTTTAGTACATTTTCGACTCTGGTTTTGTTTCTCCAGATCACAGCAGGTTGTTCAGAGGTCAGTCAAAAGATTCTCGTTTTAGCAGCAATTTTCTGTAACTTGTCCTTTAGTTAGTGTCCCAAAATTATCTTGTCTAGACTGACACGAGTCATCTGTTTCTGTTGTAACAGCTCACATTTGCTGGTTTCTATAGCTGACGCACAGTGAAAATATGCTGCTTTTCAACAGAACTTCAGCTGTAGTCAGTGGTGCTGGTTAATTATTTCGGCTGTTGGCTTGACTAATAGGTTGTAAACCAGTTTAGCTGGATCTTGGTCATATTTCACTTATCATTCTTTCTATTATCTCGTCTTTGTATTGCATTTGGATTTTCAATTCATCAGTGGTAATTTCAGTTTCAGAAATTTCACAAATAGTGTTTTTGTATCGATCCTGTCTGCAGAAACCCAAATGTAAACAACAGCATGTTCTAGTCTCAACCTAATCAATAATATCTGTCACTAATATCATTTTTTTAGTCTCCAATAGAGAATAAAATATCCAAGCAGTTATTAATTTGTACTCAAGCTTTGGTTGGTGCTGTTTGCAGCTGTTACTCCAATTTACTTTTCATTATGTGACAGTCAAGTCTGTGAATTACAGCTGTTGTAGTTTGTGTACGTCAGTTTATTTTCTACTCTCAACACTGAGTCCTGGGAGAGTTACACTGTTACAGCCTTATGCTTTTATCACCTGTTAACAATGTTATTCTGTGATCATGTTGCTCCTCTGTCCGTTCATTATCATATTGGGTTTGTGGGTTTTGCTTTTAGTGCTGTCCACAGATTGTGCTGTGGACAATCTGAAGTTAAAGGTTCAAAAAAGGTTCAGTACATTTCAGTGTGTTTGGGAGGAGGTGTGTTCTGTTACCTTAGTTCTCATGCTTTCCTGAGCCATTTAAACCGTCCACGAACATATTGTTGTGAATGTGATACATATACACATGCTTTGAGTCATGTACCTATTTATGGAAGTAGTCAAACTTAACAAAGTTAAATCAGAAAGACCTGCAGAGCAAGCTGCAGCATCACCTTTTAAAGGATCAGCTTGCCCAAAAAAAGAATGAAAAACTGTTTTTTTCAGTTACCTTTAGTGTTATTTTAGTAATTTGTATGAACTGACCCTTTAATGTGTACACAACATTCATCAGTTGATGTTTGCTCATTGAAAACCAACTGACTGATTTTGGGAAAGTTTATGTTCTCCTATTCATAAATCATGTTCTTGTAGAAATGTATATTCATGCTTGCTCACTCCATCATTTCATCAGCAGGGTGTTTTCTCTTTCTGTTACATGAACTGTCCAGACTTTAAAATGTCCAAAGTTCTTGTTTCTTTTTTCACTTTGAATGTTCTGTAGTTAAACTTGCTTTTTTGCATTGTAAAAAATGTCATTATTGCAAATAGATATGTTTGGAAATTGTTTTAAGAATATGCTGAATTGTATGTGTTTTGAATACACAATATGTATGTATTCAAAACACATTTTGAATAATCTGAAAGAATTCTGCTTTTTATGTTAATCTGCTTTGACCTTACAATGATCTATTTATTAGATTCTGTGTTTGATTAAGCAAAATACAGTTGTGCTTTCAGTTCCTGCTTTGATTTCTTTAAATAGTATGTAATGCCAACACTGCCATGTTTTTCCTTTATTTTTTGGTAAATGTTTTGTTTAAATTTGATATAATTTAATTTACTAAGTGGTCTAAGTTGGCCACTTTAACAAGTTCTCACCCACTTAACAAATGATTAATTCATTTCAGTGCTGTTCATTGTGTTCAGGGTGAACAAATTGAGCTTATTTGAAGTCCACAAACTGCAGCTAACTAAGCCAGCTAGCTTATAGCTTAAGCTGTAAGCAAACTGACAGCTAATAAATAATATTAGCTTTGAATGTTCACTCGTGGCTTTGATGATAGTCTGATAGTATGATCTTAACTCAAGGTCAACCTGCCCATTTTTCATTGTGCAACCAAACTGTTCAGTTTTCATCAGCAGATGAATGGTTTTTATTCAGTTATATAGCCTGTATGATACCACCAGTCTGTGTCTTGTCTTTAGTCATTTGTTTAGGGTCCTTCTCTGATGTTGTGCTGATAGTCTTCCTCTCAGGGAGGGTCCTGGCTGTAGTGTGTACCAGCAGACATCTTATAATGATTTGTTATAAGCGAAGACTCACCTGATGACTGGGACACCTGCCCTGGTTTTAAATCTTTGCATTCTTGTCATTGTTTTATACTCAACAGTAGATCAGGGTTTTCTCAGCTGAAAGCTCTTGAAAAATTGGACCTTGAGTCAAGATTATTTTGGCAGAGTAGTAGCTTTGCTTTAGTTTTGACACTGGTTTGTATGAGAGTGTATTGTTGTAAGCTTGTGTATCATCACACTCCAGGAATTGCTACTAATACTGGAATTCAAGTGATATGAAAACTTGTTTTCAAAAACAGTTTTTATGTAGAAAGAGCAGCATGTGGAATTTGCTTGTTTTTGCACCATGGATATATGTATGTAGTACTTCATGTTTATGAAGGAGATCTTGTAATTATTGGAAAGAAAGAAGTCAGAAAATAGTTGTAGAATCTGTGCAATTTTATTTCTCTCACTGTTGCCATTTGACTTTTGGATTGTTTTGCTTTTTAACATTTCATCTTTAAATCAGTGAAATTCTCAGTATATTGTGGTGTTTATTACTTAATTGATGCTTTTCTGTTTAACCTCAAAAGAAGAAATTTTTCACAACTTAAACGCCCACTTCTCCTTCAAACAATCATTTTCTTTAATATAAACAAGTTTTTTTACACTTTGTTTTAAATGACTGTTATTATAATCAAATTAATACAATATTGTCCATTAAATTAAAATTGGATTTCAGGTAGTCAGCATCATTCCTCCTCATCACAGCAAAAAAACAGTCTAAAGACCTACAGACTGGTTGAAATTGTCGTCTTGGTTTAATTGTTCAGTAATATTTTGTAAATTAACTGTAAGGCCAAAGTAGTGCATCTCTCACTACGAGCTGTTTGGTGTCTACTTCAGAAAGGTGTTTCAGAGGCGATAGGTCAGTCAAAATATGTCATCATTTCTGATTTTAAAATACTTTGAATGTGGAAATTGTTATTAACTGACATGATGTCTGACAGAAGTATTTTTATAAATGTTCTCATCACTGTCCACTGATCATTTGCACTTTGGTATCTGCTCAGCTCGTATCCTATGATGTCTATAACCTTTTCACTTGTTCACTTGATGAATTTCTATGGTGGAAGTTTTAGGTGCAGAGTACTTTTTTATTTCTGACAGAATGAGTTTGGCTTTATAAAAATTCTGTGATCACTCAAATAAAATATATGCTGTGATTGTTTCTGTACCAATTAATTTTATCTGGCTAGTGCAGTTTGGTAAAAAAAAAAAATAGTCTGATGTGTATAAAAAAAGACCTAGATTCTTGAAAGAATTTTAAAACTTGCTTTTAGCAGCTTCTCTGACTGGTGAGAAGTATGTATGTCACCACAAGATGGAGCTGCAGAATGAAAGGAAAATGTGGAAATCTACATGTAACACATCTTAAGTTGTAACCTAAAACAGGGACAGTATGGAAATAATAAAATAAGAATACTGGAACACATTTTTAACTAATTATTTTGCCTATTGTTTTGTCAGTTCATAAGTAAAAATTGACTTTTTCTGAAATGCAAAAAAACGGATTGTTTAATTAACTTTTTTCAACTTTTATTTATCTGACAAGTACAAAGAAAAGATTTTAGGGGTTTTCACTCACCAATTTAGTTGTATATTGTAAATATTAGAAAAGTTTAAACTTAAAGTTTGATACCTGCAACAGACTCAAAAAAAAAGAGGAGAGTGGCAAAATAAGTGAAACAAAATATTCAAGTAAAACAATTCTGGATGATTCCCAAATTAGCAGCTAACAGTTAATTTCTTAAAGTCTCTAAACTAAACTAACATGTAAAGTGATTTTAAAAAAATTATTGTAAACAGCTGAAAACATGACATTTTAAACATTTCCTTTTCAGCTAAGCACAGGTTATTTTGAGCTATTCACCAAGACAGGCCCCATCAAAAGAGATAAGAACCGTTTACAACATAAAAACACTCAGAAGAAGAAAAGGTCAAACACTCACGCGCGCACACACACACACACAGAGTCATTAAAACAACCAGATTCAGGTGTGTCAGCTTGTCACACAGCTGAACTGTGGTTTTATTAAACCAGATGAGAAACTGAGGAGGGAGCGACTGTTTTAGTATCTCTGTGCGGTTTCTGCTGTCACACACAGATTTAGATATATGTATATGTTTTGTTATTCATTTGTGTGTCAGCATTAGAAAACACAGCTGAGCTCTCTCCAGAGCTTCAGCAGCAAATATGTTTGCTTGAGTTGTTTGGTTTCCAGTTTTATGTTGTTTTTTCTTCTTCTCTGTAACAGTAGGATCACCCTACAAGGGTTTTATTCTCTGGTTTTAATGGTGCAGTTGTGAGTTGGCTGAGTCTTTTCAGGTTTATTTAACTAGAGCATAGAAAGTGTGTGTGTTGTGTATGTGCGGATAGCCATGAAGGAGGAGATTGCTGCTGCTGTGTTCTTTGTGGCTCGGCTGGTGAAGAGATATGGCTGTCTAGATAATGACAGCAGGGATCGCTTTGCTGCTGCCCTCACCTCTGTTCTGTTTGAGAACTACAAGAACCACTGGCACCCAAATGCACCCATGAAGGGACAGGCATACAGGTCAGTAAAGCTGCTGGAAAACAGAAGGTCAGTTCTGGTCTGATTTGTCATTGAGCTTTTCTTCAAGTCATTTCAAGTGGGGTTTCCCTGCTGCCTTAAAAATTAGTTTTTTGGCTAATTAGTTAACACATAAGTTTTGGAAATGTAAACCCAGCAGAATGCTTTTTCAATTTAACTCATACTGGAGTGGATGGAGAAATGTCACACAGATCTGAAAATCTAGACAAATTAAAACCACCTACATAGCACCAGGAGTAAGTTTGAATTGTTTCACATTTTCAGCAAGATTTGTGCAGGTGAAATAAGTCCCCTACTCAAATGCTGCTGACCTTCACTGGTACGTCTTTCAGGTGTCTGCGTATGAACCGTGTGCTGCTGCAGGACCCAGTGCTGCAGCAGGCCTGCGAGCGGAGTCTGGTGCAATACGAGGATCTGGGTCTTCCTCAGGAGTTAACGGTGTGGGTCGACCCAGGAGAGGTGTCCTGCAGGTCAGATCATTTCACTCTGTAGAGTTCGGAGCCACAGAGGGGGCTGCTTTCAAGAGTGTTTACCTCTGAGCTGCAGTTCTTGACTGTTTTGATGTGGTGATACCAAACTTCGTCTAAACTTTGTTCTGGACAGACCAACTGCTTTATTTTATACCAGTTTGTGCACAACTTAAGTTAATTTCAGTCTTTTCATTAGCATGAACTGGACTTTAAACTTCCTCTCACACAAATTGTTCTTTATTACTTTAATGTTGAATCATTTCATTCCAGTCATGGCCAAATTAAAGATGTGAGCATAAGAAGTATCACTAATGGGGCATTTTTCTCTCTGCAGTGAGCCAGGCTATTTCCCCAGTATTTATGCTAAACTCTCTCACCTCCCTCTAGCTTCACTGTTAAAACCTGACTCTTGTCTTCTAATATTGTGATTGAAAATCCAAGTCTTATGGTCATAGGTCACAGCAGTGAAAGATTTGATGCAGTGACCAGGAACAGCTTTAAAAGCCTGCTTTATATCACTGCAGAGCATGGTTTTGTTTGTTCAGTTTGTTTTTCCCTCCTTCCAGATACGGTGAACACAGCACTCCATTCTGCGTCTCGGCAGTGGACAGTTGTCGGCGTGGAGATAAGGAATTTTCTCGACGCATCCATGATGCTGTGGAGAGGGCGAGCCTTGATATTCCATCAGGAAGTTCTTCAGATGAAGAGGATGGGGGTGGAGACAACAGCCTGAGCAGCAGCAGCGGCAGCCTGTCAGCTCTCTGCCCTGCTCCAATCCCACCCGCCAACCCCGAACCCAAAACCATCCCGACTGTCAGCAACCCCAACAGTGTTTATCGGGTACGTTGTTATAGGGAAAACTCCTACATTTTTATCCCTATAACCATGTCTCCTGCACAGAAACTGTAGAAAGCAAAATGTCAAAATAACATAATTTTGTCTGGAGTTTTGCAAAATTGACAACACTGATGTTCTTGCTTGGTGATGGAGTTTGTAAATGTAATTGGATTACAAATTACCTGGTAAATTGAATTTGTGTATTTTGTTTAGATTGATATATCAGTGCACATTCATAGGTTATACATTGCTGTTAATGAGTCCCAGTACCCAGGACACACATTGCAAAATCATACTACAAAACAGAATATATGAATACTAGATTAAGCATAAAGAGAAATGAGATGAATGTAAATTATATGGGCGTCATTTAAAATGGGCAACTCAAAAGGGAAATGCTGAGGAACAAGACACAGGCCAAACTAAACTACGTGTAAACTAATTGTTTAATGTTTCCACTCTGCTGAATGAGTGATTTTCACCATGTAACGGTAACTTAGCAGAGCATTTCTCTGACATGCAAAAGTACAGCACTGGTGTAAAATTGTTTTTTCCTTTAACTCTTTATCCTCAGTTCAGTGAGTTTTCTCCTGGCGCCCCTCAGACCTGGTTGAGGGAGAAGCGGAAGGCCTTTTCTGGGGACGCATATCCGCCTCACGCTCCTCTAGCTGGAGGTCAGATCCCTCAGTTCTCTGGCCAGAAAGGCTTCAAGTCATATCGAGCCACTTTCACCTTCACCGGGCCTCGTGTTGACAAGTACCACTGGGTCAGCAAATCCCGATCCTAGAGCGAGCCCAGACTTCAACCAAGAACCAGAATCAGATGCTGCCCAGGACAGGAGCCATGATGCAGGATCAAAGAGCTATTTGTTGGGGAAGCTTCAGGACCGTATCTGTATCTTTAAAGGAAATGAGTTTATCATTTGTATGTGGTTTAAAGTAATGATTTATGCTGTTTAAGCATGCTTTTTAAATTTTGAAATATTCAAAGTATTTTAACCCTCTATTCTAAATGTTTTTAAACTAAAATTAAAGTAAGTGTGAATAAAGTAACATTGAACTGTCATTGAAAAGAAATAAATGCGTCTGTCAGCTCTGCTGGTTATTCTAAAGTGTTTCATGTTTTGGTTTAGTCTTTTTAACACAACTTGACGACACATTAGCTAAATTAACTATTCACCACGTATCTCTTTAACAAGATGGTGTTGCATTAAATTGTGAATTTTGAGTTAAAGTATGACACAACTTAACAGAAGCAAAAACTGTTACTATGGTAGCATAGTGAACAAAGGAGGTGACTGGAAACCAGTAGCTGAGCTGAGCATACTGTGGCAAGTCAATCTTGGTGCACATTTTATTCTAGTAACCAGCTGTGACACTACAACATAAAATCTGCAGCCATAAAAGCAACATAAATCAACATAACACCAGTAAAAATATAGAAATGTCAGTTTTTTTGTAACATTTGCAGTCTCAGTGCTACTGCTGCCTGCTGGGCCATACTGTATGTAAAACATTTTTGTCTATATTAAAAAGTGAAAATTTCACTCCTGTTAAGTCTTTCAGTGAGCAGCTGCGTGTGGTGGTGGTTGTTCTGGTAGTGTAGTTAGTGATTGGTGTGTAAAAACAATCAGCTAACAACACTGCCTGCACAACAACCCCAATCATGCCATCATGAAGAAGTAATACTGCATTAAGTGTTGCTAGATGTAAAAGGCTGACACAGAGGATGCATAAACAAAATTAATAAGTTAATAGTGTATGACATGTATGCAATTCAATTAATCTGAACATAAACTGAATTGAAAAAACAATTGAACATTTTACAGGTGGTTTTGTAACAGATTATTTTCTGTCTCGGGCAGGAGACATGTTATTTGTCCCAACCAAGAAATGGTCTAGTGAACTATTTAAGATTTTTTTTTACAGTTTTATTACTATAATATATATGCTTTGTATTTTTATTTTATGTAAATAAAAAAATCTGAAAAACAGAACCATAAATACAAAACGTTCAAAAGATAGAAACTGACAAACCGAAAAGTGGAAATCAAGGAAAACATTTGTCAAGTTCAATGCTGGAATCGATGTTAAATGTTTTCAGAAAAAAATATGTGATTTTTTGATTTCTCTAATTCTCAGGTCAAATTCTGCAACTCCAGTTTCACTTTCAGACTTTTTCACTCTAGGGACAGGCCACAGTTAGTCTTTTTTGTATATACAAGTAAGTCAATAAATCTGATTAGCAAATATCAGTTACGTAATCTTTGTCAATAGCAATACAAAACAATAGTGAAATATTGCTGTACTGTAGGTGTATGAGTGGATGCACGCTGTGTTCTTACCTGTGATCACTGCAGTTCTCACAGATCTGTTTACAAGTGACCACTGCTGGAGAAACAACACTGTCTCCACAGCTACACTTTGCTCTGTGTGTGTGTGTGTGCCCATGTCTCAGGTCATGCCTCAACTTGCCCCTGATTGGCAGGTATAGTTGATGTTGCCCGGGTGAAGCAGTCAGTGGCAGCAATAAACACTCTCACCCTGAGCCACAAGATTTGTTTTTTCATGTAACCATAGCACGTTTTATCCGCATGTATTATTTTGACCCTCTTTCTTTAATGTAGCCTGAAAATATAGTGTTTAAATTTAGGTTGGAACAGACAGTATTATGATGGAGAAAGACATGAAACACACAAACAAGAACAGGTGATGACATTCAACAAAGGTTTCCAGCTTGAATCAATCTGGGAATGCCACATGACGTGTCTCAAACACCCGGACGCCCCATTTACAGCTATGCTCTTTGCTGGGAACAAATCTTTTTCACATCAGACATTTTTGGCATCTCATAGGAGGAAAAGTGAAATTACAAACAATCATGACTGCTTTGCATTTAGATGAGCTAGCTGGTTCTAGGACTCTGCATGCAGGTTCACTCTTTGCTGGCTTCCTGCAACAGTTGATGATATTAGCTATTTGAAAGGAAGTAGTTTCACCTGTGCTTTTCCTGCTATGACATAAAACATTTACAGTGAAAATTATTTATGGGAATCAGAGTATCAACTTGGAAACATAATAAAAAAAAATTGATGTGCACCATATTGTATAATCTCACAATATGGTGCACATCAATCTCACTCAATCTCAATCTCACTACTCATGGCTGCATTTGACAAAAATGTCTACAAATGTTATTTTGTTAGGAAACTTCCATACTATAGATCCTAAAATATGATCCTGAATCCTCACAGTTTACATTTTACATCAATCTCCGGAAGGCTAAATACATTCTTATCATCCCAACTCATTAGTAGGAACAAAGAGTTAGCGTTAGTGAAAGCCCAACAACAAAGTTTTGCTCCGTTATTCCCCAGGAGATTAATACAGCCCTGTTAACTCTGTTGTTACTGTGCAGACAGGTGAAACACTGCAACACGTTTGAAGGTGCTTCACATATTTTAGTAGTAACTGAGCTAAATATTGTCGTTGCCACAGCGCTAAAACTGAGTTCGGACAATGGGGCTCACACATAACCACACCGTTTAAAATAATACATTAAACTTAAAACAGTTCGAAGAGCAGCGAGAGAACAGGAAGTACGAACGACACTTCACTGATGTATTTATGTTTCGTCATCAATGCGGACAATCAGCCAATCATTTAACGCTTTTATTCGCGCGTGAGAGCTTCTTATCCAATCACAGATTTTGTCATTACGCCGTGCTCCAGCGCTTGCTCACATCCGGTCGTATATATGTTGCCACGAGTTAGCGGCGATTTTGGAGAGTGTCCATTTTGAATTGTACGTCGGCTTCTCTGGCATTTCCTTTAAAGTAAGCATGCATTTGTTTATATTTATCTAACGCGATATAGACAAGGCTGTTTAGTTTAATATAGAGCTTGTTTTATTCTATCTGTATTTACCTTCGACCTACTTTTATCTGGCTAGCGTCTTCATGTTAGCTCTACATCTAGCTAGCCGTACATTAGCCACAGCGGCGCTAACATACGTTAACGCGGTTATTACATTGCATGAATAGCTCCTTCATCCAGTGTAGTATAATTTAAGCCCCTTTGTTTGGGGAACAGATGATTCAGATTTCACTTGTGGCTTTTAGAGGATCCCAATGGGCAATTTGTTCAGGTTCAACTGCCAAGCTGCTATCCGGGCCTACTCTGCCCCGAGCGGTAACTTAACAGAGCAAAGCGCGGTCCGCTTGAACGCTTGTCATGGAGAGTCACGCCGGTTTTATTGTCGCTTTTTGTTTGCTAAGAAAGTACTTATCAAGTAAACGTTTAGCTGTTAAGTTATCCAGTAACGTTACAGTTGCCAAACTGATCTTGAGCAAACGTTCCGCGTTTAAGTACAAATTCGGAGTATATGGCACAAAAAGAGATTGATTTAGCTGTTAAAACCAATAAGTAGCGGAACGTTAGCACTACGATAGAATTAACTGTTTTAAAAGGGTTCACTAATATTAAAACTGCTAGATATCCATAAAGACATTTAAAATTATGCCATTTTTTTAGTCTCTCGTATTTGGTTGGATTGCTATGCAGGACAAGTCAAGTTATTGAATTGTTTAGCTGACAGAAAATAATCAGTTACTATTCAGATTGTTAATAATTGGCTGTTTTAAAGCTAAATTAATGAAATGCACTACACTAGTTACAACTTTCTTGGATAATATATGCTGGTGAATTGATGGTTTTCTTAGACTTTAGTGGGGAGTTGTGGGATTTTTCAACGACCATCTGAAGACTTTGTTAAACAAGTAACATGTATTGAACATTTTTAGATAAGTAATACTAAATCTATAATCAATAAGTATGTTGAAGCCGTCCAAGGCTTAGGACAATGAGGTCTAAGACAGGCCAGCTAGGATATTTGATACAACACTGTGCGCTCTATTTTTTGTGTGTGCAGTATTCACGGTTTTCTGTGCTGCAAAATCGCAGTTTAAGAGCATTATAGTCACTCTACTCTATAATCAAAGAATTGTTGCACCCCTGCATTATGCAACTTTTCTAGCCATGTCTAGTGGATGTGTTTGTGTCAGTATCTAATTGCAACAACTTGTAATTGTTCTTCATTTGCTAACATGGTGCATGTTCCTATTGAAAGCTGTTTTAATAATTGCAATTATACAGAAAATCATTGGTGTAGTATTCCAATAGATCAGTGCTGCTTGTTTTCACAGACTCTCCAGAAAATATTATGAAACTTATTTGTGGCGTTCTATAAGCAGTGGACTTAATGAACTTGAGGGCAATTTGAGGTTTCCAAACAAGTGACAAATGTAATAAAACTGCTTATCTTAAAATAGATTGTCTCCAAAAACAATATTTTACTGCAATCTAAAAGGCTTGCTTATTTGTCTTTTCCTTTCTCAGTCTCTTAAAGAGCCCACCATCACAATGGCAGATGCTGATAGTCTGCTCATGGAGACATCCGACCAGAATGGCAACGAGGGAGAGGAGGACCAGAATGGAGCCGAACTGGAGCTGATGGGTGGAGATGACAGCCAGGACATTGACACAGATGGAGGAAAGATTGATGCCAGCAAAGAAGAGGAGGATGCTGGGTTAGTGTGTAATTTTACATAAGACCAGTCACACTTATAAAGTAAAAAATTTAAAATCATTAAATTACAAATAGTTTCACTTGTGAATTCCAGTGTAACAGGTAACAGGGCTGTCAGCCATCAGTGACTAAGGTGTTGATTAAAATAATATTTGCTATCAGCTAAGGCTACCTGTGCAATAACTGGTGTAGAGATGAGAAGGAACAAATGGCACAATGGTGTGTTTGCAGAAAAATGTTTGTGGGCGGCCTCAGCTGGGACACAAGTAAAAAGGACCTGAAAGATTACTTCAGTAAGTTTGGCGAAGTGTCAGACTGCACTATCAAAATGGATTCCAACACTGGCCGATCTCGAGGTTTTGGCTTCGTTCTCTTCAAAGACTCCGCCAGCGTGGACAAGGTGAGTCATCTCTGATCTCGGTACAGCTGTTTGTCATGTTATCATATCACAGAAGTTAGTCAATGAAGCACTTTTCTGGTGCCCTGTGATGGTGTTTTGTTTGTGGACAAGAGGGATTTTTGTTACGGTGTGACAGTATTAACATGTTTTGACTGAAAGGTAATCCAATTTTATTGAGTATGCAGTCTTTCAATAAAGAGAACACATCTGTCTGCAGGTGCTGGAGCAGAAGGAACACAGACTGGATGGACGTCAGATTGACCCAAAGAGGGCGATGGCCATGAAGAAGGAGACTGTCAAGAAGATCTTTGTGGGGGGTTTGAACCCCGAGGCAACAGAGGACGCCATCAGAGAATATTTTGGGGCCTTTGGAGAGGTTAGTTTTACTAGACAGAGCCACTAAAAAAACCCCTCAAGCTTCAGATGGAACTGTAGAAACCTTACTTCTCTGTGGATTCATGTATTTTCAGCCATCTGTGGTTATAGCTGAAATCTGCAAGGAATTGCACCTTATTTATTTCATTATTCTAATGGAATTGGAGGTCTTTGAAGAGCCAGTGGCTGAAGTGCTCACCTTTTCAATTTCTGTGCACAGAATTCAGAAGGATGTGTTTATTCAATCTTATTCCTATGACTGCACCACAACAGTGTTTAATCAGCCTAATCCTTGGGTCAGCCGCTGGCACCTTTTCCTAATTAAGCTATTGGCTAATGAACAAGTAGCTGATTGAAAACCAAGTTGCAGATTCGTATGAGGACAAGCTTCCTGTGGAAAATAATTTATCAGAGAAAAGTCCATTACTCACATGCGTAATTGTCTGAGGTAAACAATTTGGAAGCTTAAGCTCCACCCTCTTTTCCTTCTAGATTGAAACCATTGAACTTCCCATTGATCCCAAATCCAAAAAAAGGAGGGGTTTTATTTTCATCACGTACAAAGATGAGGCCAGTGTCAAGAAGTGCCTGGAGAAGAAATACCACAACATCCAGGGCGGCAGGGTATGTGCACACAAACATACACTTTAGCTTCAGCAGCTTTTGAAAATTCATGATGCCACCATTCAGCTGAAAAGTTGCTGTCTAGAATGCTAAATGTGACCTGGTAGCCCTTATCCCTTGGTGAGAAATATGCTGTTTAACTTCATGCCATCACAAGTTAATTTCTTGGAACTAACTGTAACACTAACAGGCAGCAGTTTTGATCTCAAGATTTCATGTAAGTTCTGGATTTAAAGTTTATGGTCTCTTTTTAGTGTGAGCTGAAGATCGCACAGCCAAAGGAGGTGTACCAGCAGCAGCAGTATGGGGCAGGACGTGGTGGTGGTTATGGAGGCCGAGGAGGCAGGGGACGCGGAGGTAAGAGGAATCTAGACTGCATGGTTTAATGACTAAGGAAGAGCAATGTCAACATTTGATTTTCCTTTGTCCCCACAAAAGTGGTCTAATGTAAAGAAAAGTATAATCAGACAAAGAGGCTGTTATCATTTCATTGATCTGTAAATACATTTTAGACGTACATACTACACATACTACATGAAGAGAGATGTTGCTGACAGCGGAAGCCATAGTTTGAGTTAACTTTGTTTACCTATCTAATAAGCCCTTTGGCTGACGTGTGGTCAAACATCTCTGTCATAACTTCACGTTTTATAGTCGGTAACCTTGGAACATAAAAACTAAACCAATCTGTTCATAGTGGTTTCAGGAGGTTGGTTGTTCTGAGGTTGGAGAAAATTTGAATTCAGACCGAGACTGAAACTTCTATTGGAACTCTGCGTTATTTTTTTGTCTCAGGTCAGAACCAGGGCTGGAATCAGGGCTATGGAAACTACTGGAACCAGGGTTATGGTAACCAAGGCTATGGCGGATACAGTGGCTATGGCAACTATGACTACTCTTCTGGTTACTATAATTATGATCCTGGATATGATTACAGTAAGTATTACACACACATCGTGCCACTCTTAGTTAATCATGGTTACATAAGCTTCAGCAGGGATCCTTTATCTAATATCCATACAGATGGAGTGATTAATAAGCATGGAATTGGCCTGACTGACAGTTGAGATATTACTTAAAGAAATGGCTCAACACTTTAGCAAATGCTGATTTCTTTGGATTTGGAGATCAACACTGGTCTCATTCCTGTGTGTTAGGATATCTTTAGCCCAGACTGGTAGTTTAGTCAGGTTCATTTTGAAAACGGAACCAAACAGCAACTCTAAAGCTGCTCTTAGCTTTAGAGGTATTGGTATTAGCTTTTACATTTTTGGCAGTGCCAGGCTACTAGTTTCACGTTTGCATCTAGTCTTATGCAAACTACACTGAACAGACGAACTTAAATTTGTTGGACGACTTTAATGCTGAGCGACTTGAATGATGAACGGTCTGACTGGTCTTTTCACCTCTGCCCTACAGACCAGGGCAGTGCTAGCTACGGGAAAACCCCACGACGGGGGGCACACCAGACCAGCTACAAGCCATACTGATCACAGCGTATTGAAAGGTATGCTATGGTTGTAACAACCCTCTATTACAAACTGTTGCAGTGCCTCACAGGCACAGAAATCTCAGCAGCATGAAGAGAGGCAGAGATGCAACAGAATTTCTCAGCTAGACTTGAACTGTGGAATATGTGGTTTATAGTTGGTCTTAACCCCTAAAACTTTCTGCAGTTTATGCATTCACTATGGTATCGTGACATAAATTTCATCCTCAGCCTGGTCCGTGAGGGTTCAAATGGGACTCTTCATTAGAGATTAATAGTCTGACCTGCTGATTCCAGTTTCCTATTTTTCTAAGACCTTTATTTGTCAGCATTCACAACTATTTTTATATGTAAGGAATAGTAATTTTAAATATCAACCAATAATGTAAAAATGAAGTGTAGTATTAGTACTTTTCCAGATGTAAACAGGTGCAACAGGTAATAGAAACGTAAGAATAACAAGACACTGAATGTTTGCATGGTCATTTCTCCACAGCTTATTCTGACCTTTTAGGTGTTAGCAAAATACGAGCTGTGTATCTTCCTCACTCACAACACAGGTGGATTTTGGACAGAACAGGGATTTTATTTTTTTTAAATAAGGAGGCAACCTCGCAATATGTTTCTCCCAAGTTTCGCTTCGGTACTGCTCACACTAGCCTGTGAAGCATGGCTAAACTTGATCGCTGGCTTTGAGCAGGGAAGCAAAGCGGGTGAATCACTCCACCGTGCTCTGGTGTGCGACGTGAACCATCACGCTTTTGACTGTGTTTGGCACTGAGTCGTTTGCCAGACTGGTCAAGGTTAAAACCGACCTGTTCCGATATCCAAGCAATCATTGGTGCATCTCTACTGTTATGTGGAGCCCGAACATTTGTTTGTGGTGCCACTGCACAGGCCAAAGAAAAGAAAACTAGATGTACGTTTTGAACACACTCGCATGAAATGGCTCCACATACCGTTTTATTTCTGTCATGTTCCATCAAACACAAGGAAACTGTGCTTTTTCTGTTACTGTCCTACTGAGTTGTGGAACATGTTTGTGTAGGAATCCCCATGAATAAAAGTATGTATGAAGTAGCCTTAAAAGTGACTAAAATGTGGGTTTGCCATGTAAAACAGGAGCTTTCCTGTTTCCTGGAGAGATTTTTTTTTTAATTTGGGGAGTTAAATGCATACAGAACTATTTTTTTTTTCCCCTACTGAAGTATCCTCTCAATCAGGACAATCTCACACATCAAGTCCTTACACATGAAGAGAATAACGCATCTTGAAAATCTCTATGAATAACATTATCTTAGGATAACTGAATATCCTAAGAGGATGTAGTAGTAGTAGTAGATGTATTTGTGGTTTATATGTATTAGAAACTGATATTTTTGTCGTCCCTCAGGACTCCAGTGACCCCATAACACCGACGGCTGAACAGACACACTGGGCCTAACTCAACCTATTTTATGACAACCATTTGTACAGAAAACATCTGAAATGTAACTTCTCCATGTTTGTGTTTTTTTTTTTTTTTTTTTTTTTTTTTTTAAATCCTTTCATTTTTTTTTTTAGGTTTTATTTTTCCTTTTGGTGTTCTCTCCTTTTCCTTCCCTCTTCCACATTTCCATCATCGGAAGTGTAATTTTTACTGTACTTTTTGGTACCTGTTTTGATTCTAATGTATTGTAAGGGTTGTATTTTACATGTTTGCTGGCTTTACAGGTTGAAAATCTTGGCGCTGTAAAGGAGCTTTTTTGACAAATAAACAGTTTTCAGTAATTTTTTGTTCTGGTTCTTCTGGGTTCTGAAGTGTCGGATTATAAACATGTTGAGTGGGTTTCTCATTGTTACAGAAATGCAAAGTTGTCACATCCCCTCAGATAACACATCGGGGATTCCCTTGATTTTTATATTTGGTGCACAGACCACTTTTTTTTTTTTTTTTTTTTTTTTAAGGATGTTCTGAATTTGCCAGTAAAGTAAAATGTGAAGGCATACAGATTTGGGATGCAAGCGGGAAAATAAAACATGTAATTGGACTTCAATCCACATATATTGGTGTTTATGCTAGTTTAGTTTGCCACCTGCTGCTGGATTTAGGAGTACCTGTTCTCCAGTTAAATGTCTGCTTAGTATTTCTGGACAGATTTCTGACCTCTGGGGTTTATTCAGCTGGTGTCTCTGGTAATTGATTACTAATAAACAGTGTCAGTAATTTGATTATTTGTGTATTCCTATTGCTTAATGTTACTGTTAATAATTTGAGTCCTTAAGTATGACACTTTAAATTTCTAAATCATGGTGCACAACACTGAAATAACAGGAGCTCATGTCATTTCAGTGTTGTGCACCCGTTAGGCTTACCTTTCTGCCCTCGGCAAACATCCTGATCGAGCTGTGTGATTCCAGATGAATCTGAGTGGATAAATCTAAACTGGTACTTTTGGACAGATCTCCATGTAGACTTTTCAGGGACGAAACGCATCTACCAGTGATACGAAAATAGCCAGGTCAACAACAGAAAGGTGGTGCTGTGTGAATCTGATTTATCATTTAGTAAAAGAATTGGGAGATCGGAAATACGCCTTACGAAAAGACGGACTGAACAGACACGTTTTCCAAAGTGCTGATGTTCTCTTACAACTATCACAATTTATAAACCAAATTATATAATAGTTACTTTGTAAATAAAATAATTTCACATATTTTAGCTCCACACAACTATTCTATTTTGTTCCATTAAAAAGTCAAAAGTGTCCGCCCTTGAAAATAAAGGGCCCGTTTAGATAGTCCTCCTTTCTCGTGGCGTGGGGACTTCCGTTTACATTTGTACCATATATTAACTAAAACTACATGTCAACCTATAATTATATTATTTTTACGTTAAACTTGATCGCGTTATCAGCTTTAATCTGATCTTGTACAGTACGTGGCTTAAAGATTGTATTTTAACAGCTTTTATTGATATAAAAAACAAAAACTGTTTCCGCCCGGTTTCGAACCGGGGACCTTTCGCGTGTTAGGCGAACGTGATAACCACTACACTACGGAAACTGATAATAGCTTGTATACGGACGAGTTTATATAAATTATTTATAAAACGAGAACTGGAAGCGGCGATATTGTTATATGTTATGTTTCATAGTGACTTCAAATTTCGGGAGGAGTCAGATTGTCTATGATAAAATAAAATGTAGTTGCAGAAAAAAAAAACGTGACTTTGCAGAAAGCTTTAAGTCCGAGAAGCTCAGTTTAATTAGAAACATTACAAAAACATTCTTTTGCTGACGTGTGTGAGACTTTCATTACTGCAGCGCTGATACTTTGAACATCAACACTGTCTGTAACATTAATAGTTATTTGTCTCCACCTACTGGGTGCCTCAGACTCATTAGAAACACTGGTTATGGGCTTTTACGACGTGAATCCTGCTTTTCTGTTAAAATTTGAATCTCTATTCAGTCATGTAACAGGAATTTAGATTTGTTTTTACTGAATATCTGAAGAAACCAAGTGTGCACTCTAGAGCGGCTGGTAGAGGAAACTGCATCATATCATAAAAGTCCATTTGACTGATCAACCTTTTGACGTCCAGCTGATTTGAGAGACTTGGTATTTTAGCTAGAAAACAAGAGTATCAGCTGTAACCTGCTCAGTTATTCTGGCTTCACCTTATGCTAAATGTGTTTAAAATGCACATGATGTGTTGTTGGTTATTGTTTCCTTTAAGTTTAACATCACACTGTCCAGAGACCGCAAATAAACATTAGCCTTTTGGCCAAATCTGACAAATGTCAAATATTTATTTACAATATTTATTAGACAAGCCCATATCATATGTTCCTACAAAAATGCCTCTTCCCACACATCTCTTTATCATACAGTGTTAGTAATGTGTATGTAAATGAAAAGCCTCAGTTTAAGTGAATATCTGATCCACACTCCGGAATAGTAGGTGGCGTAATGCTCCACAGCTCTGGACGGCACCTGTCATTAAATAAAGAGAAGAAGAAGAAGTAGGACACCGCTAGTTGTGAGTAGAAATAATGGCCGATACGATGCAGACCGAGGATTTTCCTTATTTACCTTCGGGACCGGCGGAGGGTATGGCATGTTTCTCTACCAGTTTATCCTCCTTTTTTTTTTAATGAAACAGTGCGTCTGTGCCACGCAGCAGTAGCAGACGGGTCTGACATGCTGTGCTGGGTTTGCTGTTACCTTCCTGCAGTTTAGCCTGGAGCGCAGGAGGAGGGAGCAGGCTTGCTACACCGTGCTAGCGTTGAGCTAAGCTAAGCTGTAGCAGTTTGGGCTCCAAGGTCGATGAGAGCATGTCTGGATCTGATGTTGCTTCATAACGATAGTGAATCAGTCGTGTGTCTGTGGAGCAGCTGAGGGCTGACGGAGGCATCTTCACATAAGCTGTAGCAGACATGCGTGTTGTACTCAATCCTGGTTTTTGCTCTTGCAAGACACTTCTGAACTTTTGAATGGACTCCACGGAGCGAAGCTGTGCATCAGTTGAATTGATTTTAAAAAGCAAATGTGTCTGATGTGTTTTAACTTACATCTGCTCTGCTGGCATCGTTGCTAAATAGTTGTTATGAAAATCAGCTCCCTGCATATTTTAGTCCATTTGTGTAACTTCATTTTTGCACAACTGATGTGATGCCAAAACAAAGTGCATAACAGTAAATGCAAATTCAGCAGCTTTTAAAGTGTCTGTGGTTCTGTGGGTATATGAGTATATATTTAGAATAGATTTGCTTTTTCAGAGTTGATCAGATTATTAATATTAAGTACAATTATTCAATTTCTCAAGTGGTGCAAATGGACATCATGTGCAAGGAAAGGTGAAAACAGATAATGTTATGCTGCTTAGTTTGTAAAAGGGCAGTGTCCATGCAGAGCTTTGACGTTTGTGTTTTTTTATTCTACTACTTTCTTACTTTTCCTCTAGCTGTTTTTAAAAAGTGGTGCCTCATCTAAAGTAAGAGTGACTCCATTAACATCTGAAGAAATTTTAAATACAATAAATAATAATTTGCTATAGTAACTAATAATAAACAGAATGAGATGTACGAACGCTGCCACTGGTGCAGCCTGAGTGTGAGGACAATTTTACTGCTCGTAGCTTTCTAGCAGCAATCTTTGTGGCTTTCTCTGTTAAGGTGCTGTCATATGGAGGCCCATTTATTTAGCAGACATCCATGTTTGAATGACAGAAAGCCGCAAAAACTTTAAAACCCTGACATGTAGATGAGGCCAGCAATGCTGCATATTCCATGTCCAAAAGGTGTAAATTAAAACGTGCTGATACAAACCCACTAAATAAGTAAAATACATCATGACATGTAATGCTTCTACAATGTCATATGTAACCAGGTTAAACAACCTGACTAAATACTTGGGTTAATCATATCCGTGTCATATGTCACCAGTTACTTTTGTCACATGTCTTTGAGTTGACGCGTCAAGGTACATTAATATACCAGATTGTATGTGCCAAGAATAATGACTCAGTTTCTCACTCAGGGAGAACTTGCTTCTCTATCTTGAACTGTGTGCGTGGTTAGGTTTTTTTTACGGTTTTGTGTTTTCCCTTAAGATGTAACCTAATTTGAAATCTACTGTTTTTCTCTTCCCCCTCTGCAGTAAATAAGATGATAAAGGAGCACGGCGACCTGTTTTCTGACTCCCAGTGTAAAGTCTGCAGTGCTGTCCTAATTTCTGAGTCTCAGAAGTTGACTCATTACCAGGTCAGTGAGCCCACAGTCTGCTGTTCCTGTTTCTGTGTCAGGACCTTACTGATTTTTAACGGTGCTACTATGTTCCATGGCTCAGTGATATACCTCCTAGCTGCCTAATTATTAGCTAGAAGGTATGATTATTCAGTACACTTAACTTCATATGACTAGTTTTAATATTACTATAGGAATATCTCCACGTTAAATTGCCTTTGTAGGTAATATTTATTAGTCTTGATCTATTCATTATCTTACTAAGATTGATTGTAAAATATAGTATTTTGTTTACTTAATTGATGTGTCTATACACAAAACTGTGCAGCTATGACAAATGTGTTTTCTTGTTATTATGCAAAAAAAAAAAAAAACACCCACAAGCTGTGAAATGAATGTGCAAAAGCTGCTTATTGACAATGTGTGTAACGTAGCGTTTTGGGGTGTTGTGTGCTGTTCACTTTCTGTCCATCCAGAGCAAGAAACACGCCAACAAAGTGCGGCGTTATCTTTCCATGCAGAGTGAGAAGGAGCCAGCATTCAAAAAGCTGAAGTCGGCATCATCTGACGCTGTGAGTAAAAAGCGCTCAGTTTTAAGCAACTGTAAGTAGCTTTAAATCACCCAAACATGATGACAAGTTACAATTGTTTATTTGTGAAATGACAAACTTTATATTGCTGATATTGCTGTAGTGCCGAGCTCTTACATACAATTGTATTTGTTATGCCAAACTCAACTAAAGCTGAGAGTCACCACATTCACCACACAACGTTTTCCTGCACCAGCTCCTGCCATGACTGGCTGCTCCTGTGCTTCATTTACACAAAGCCTGCTCACCAGAATGTGACTTATGGATGTACAAATTGAAAAAAACATTAATTTCTATGTGAAACAGGCTGAGACACATCTAGCTGACTCTAATGCAGACAAAAACAAGTATCCTGCAATAAATCCACCCCTTCAGTTTTTGTTCAGACTGTTTTAAAGAGGTGTTGATTCAGCTGCTTGATCATTTTGAAGGCTCCACCACTCATTAGACCTGTCAATGTGAAGAATGGACATAACAAAGGGAATTACAATTTTACTGATTGTGTTTTACACGTGAGCATTACACACGGCAAATGGACTGATTTATCACACGTGGCCTTGAGGTTGTCGGAAAACTACCACAGCTTTTATATCATAGTCATCATAAATAAATGTCTGAAATATGATGGATTATTGATTGATGGTGCTCATATTGAAACACACTTTACAAAGTTGCTTCTTCATGAGTTAGGATAATATGAAAAGATAAAAAAAACAAAATAATGAGTGTGAATTAATAAAATGGATAAAATCCAGTACTCAGTTATTTAAAATTAAGCCTATACGGTAAATGTGCATTTGACTGAAATAATTAAGACAATCAGGATTTTTGACAAACATGAAAATATATAAGCAAGCAGACTTTTAATATAAGATCATGTTTCATATTTAATGTTGTTATTTTCTAATAGAAAACTGTGCTTGCATGATCTGAAGTATGCATGAGGTGCATATTTTCTTCATTTTGTGTTTATAAATACCCGTTTATGTATGGGAAAAGGCATTTGTGTGCTGTGCATTGAGAAAAGTGTAGTGTTTCAGCAAATAGTGACTGCTCTGAAAACATTTCAAATATCAGTGTAAAGACAGTTTTAGGCTGTTAATTATAGGACTTTAGAAACACAGAACAGATATGCAGTGATCATTTACAGTCTGACATGTGAGGCCTCTTGCAGCCATAAATGGTTCATGTTCCTGTGTACGTGTCTGTCAGCAGGACTGTAACAACGGAGACACAGACCGGTCGAAGGTTTGTCATGTATGTAACATGACCTTCTCCTCTCCTGTGGTGGCTGAGTCTCACTACCAGGGCAAAGTTCATGCCAAGAACCTGAGGCTGAAAAACATTGGTCCCCAGCTGCCAAGTATGTAGGATTATATTCAGTAACTTCACCTTGTTACCTTCCATTATCTTTATCTAATTTTGTCCTTTCCAGTTGTTCCTAAAGGTTTTATACAAATAAAGTTTATTCTGCAGTTGTTTTTATTGTGTCTCCTCTTTAACAGTAGCCTCCCAAACGGCAGCAGCAGTTCAGTTGAAGAAGAAGCCTGCAGATGATTCAAGCAGTGTCCTGATGTCGGGCAACAACAACGACAGTGACCCGCACCGATTCTGCTCCATCTGCCAGGCCTCCTTCAACAACCCAGTCATGGCCCAGCAGCACTATGTAGGCAAGAAACATAGAAAACAGGTGACCAAGCTCAAACTGATGGAGACGTACGGCCCCTCCACAGCACCAGGTTAGACTACTGAATCATGAACCCATGTAGTTGAATTTGGAGAACTTCTGCGTTAATCACATTATTCAAAGATGTTATCAGTGGTTCTTTTTTTTAACTGTGTGGACAGAGTCAGACTTCTGTACTTAACCAGCTATATTCACAGCAAATCTCTGCATCATGTTCTGGCCCAATGCCAGAGCCAATCTGCTGCCATTATTCCTGACATATATGTGTGTGTGTGTGAGTGGGTTCACCGGGTCACATCCCTTCAGCATGAAATTCATTTATGAATCTATACAAATACCTGTTTAGTAATAATTAAGTTTATTTTTAGTGGTTTTGTTAACAACTTTGTCCTAACACATATACAAAACTATTTTTTCTTCTAGAATGTGTTTTAATACATTTGTCTGTCTCTGTTGATAGAGTCAGAACTAGAACAGATAAAGTCATTATTTTGTTATTGCTGTATCGTCTAAAAAATAACAAAACTCCAGGTTAAAGACAGTGGTGTTGTGAGATCACCTCTGTACTAACATTTAAAGTGACTGAGGGAGAAATTTAGGGGCACGTAGAGTTGTCATAGTCAAGGAAAATGTGGTTTGGTGAATGTCTACATTAATATCTTCATTGTTGTTTTAACAATGCTCAAGCTGACTTTATTGACTATGTCACACACTTTGCAGACAACAAACAAAAACACACTTGGAGAGTCCACACATTCACTGCATCATGTAACTTAGTTGGATGATGCATATGTGCGCTGAGAGTACATGCAGTGTGCCAGATAGTGTAGTATAGGTGTGCATGGTCACCACAAGTGAACCCAACATAGCTGCTTAAAGATACATGAATGAAGCTAAGAATTAAAGAACAGCACCAGGAGACTGAAATGTGATTCAACATTCTCTAAAACATGAATAAATGTGAAACAACTCTTCATTATATTAGCAAAGTAAAGTTTATTTATACAGCACTTTTTAAAACCCACTTTACAAAGTTATACACAATAAAATACATTACAAATACAGTATAAACTACAATAAAGTCACAAATAATTATACAAAAGCACCATAACATCTTAAAATAACAAGCACATACCTAAGTCTGTAGCAATGTCAAATGCCTGTGAAAACAAATGACTTTTAAGAAGTGACGTAAAAACAGTCAGGTTAGGATCTGGCCTGATATCCAGCGGGGAGCTAATCCACACTATTGGAGCGACCAGTGCAAGTGCTCGGCCATCCCAGTGTTTTAGTCTAGACGTGACTGGTTGAAGGACCTAAGAGATGAGAAATGTGGCTGCTGAAGAACAGCAGAAACACAACACAGCCGGATCCTGTGGACATGGGAGTTAATATATCTTCTTTTTTGTGTGTCTACAGCTTCCACACTAAAGGGCTACCCATGCACCGTCTGCAACATTGAACTAAATTCTGTAGAGCAGTACCAGTCTCATATAAGTGGTGCCAAACATAAGAACCAGTAAGTACACACTTTAATGCCATCAAGTATGTTTGCCAGCCTGATAATCAGATAGATTTACCTCTTAGTTTCATTATTAGCCAACTTCTTTATTAGAGGAGTTATTTTGTTTAGTTTTTTTACCTAATCAATCAGTAGTGTGAAAATACAACCTGGAAAAACAAATGCTTCATTTGAATGTGCCACATTATTTCATCCCCTGTAAACCTGAGTCCTTTCACCATCCCCAGAAAAACTGAAATCTGATCAAAGTATCGTAATTTTTTTTTAGAATGAAGAAATCGGGCCTGAACGATGCAGGAAACAAACATGGAGCAGAACAATCGCATGAGGGCGACAACCAGTGCAATGCCGCTGGTGACCAGTATGCAGTCAGAGATAACCAGTACACTCCTGAGGACACAGAGTACTCAGACGAGTACCAGTATACTTGAGGCTGGACTGGAGGAAGGACCGCAGAGATTTCAGTCAGGACTTTGAATGACACACAATGACCAGCCCATTTAACACATTAACAACACATCAGGCTCCGTGGACCTCCAGCTCCTCTGTAGGTTTCCCTCAAACAGAGTCATCTAAACCACTGGAATACCCAATCATGGTACTTCATCATTTCTCCAGCTGAAATATTTTAAGAATGTGTTTTATTTATTTAAGCTTTCTCCTCTATTGAAAAAAGCATGTTACTTTGAATTTGTCAGTGATGGTCTTGATATTTTTTTTCAATACCTTACTTTGTCTAAATATAAATATTTACCTTGTTTAACAAAGAAGCCTCAACTTCTCAAACGCTACAGTCGGTGTCAGAATGAGCTTTATGGGCCAAGTGTGTTTGCACATACAAGGGATTTGTACAAGCATTGTACAACATTCCTGTTTTAACAGAAGCAGTAAATATCAGAGAATAATTAAATAAGACAACAAGTCTGATAATGCTGTCAGTGCTTCTGTAATACTGTCCAAACACGTTTGAGTTGCTACCAAAAAGATACTGAGGTGAGAAACCCAGTCTTACATACAGTACATCAGAGAAATAGCATGAGGAAGTCCAGTTACTACAGAAACCGTATTTAAAATGGGGTTTACTGGAGTCTAATCAGTTGGTTACATTAAGTATATTTATTATAATTGTTCAGCCACTGCTAACATACCAGTACAAACTTCTTGCAGAAGAGCCACAAGTAACCAATGCAAAAATTGAAACATCTTTCCGGTTTGCGTCTGTAGTTAAACCCAGTTGGTTTACATCACCGGTGAATGTATTTATTGAAACATGTCCCTGCCTCTTTTCTCCACTTTTTCCAGGTTTGATCATGATTAAATCTGATACTGAAGATGCAAATGTTGGGAAAGAAAAGGCAGAAATAACTTTTAAACTTTTGCACAGGCAAAATCAGTCACTGTAGCCAGTTTTGATAACGTCATTGCTGCTATAGATCTGTTTAAGACTTTGAGTCTAGATAAATCTCCCATTAGTTCCATTTTATGAGAACTTGATTTACAAGTTTACTTTTCCTACTTTCCTGAAATGTTTGCTTGTTCTGAGTTGATACTCCTCTTCTGGTGGCCCTTCACTTTTTATTATTTATTTGTAAATTAAGTACAATAGTTTGTTGCTGTAAAAAATGACAACCCAAGTTTTTATAAAACTGCAGAAGCTTTTCTAGATGGCTAATTATTCATTGTTTTCTTGCTGACTGTAAGACATTTAATTTCCATGATTTTTTCATAACAAAGGAGTGAAATATTTAATCCTAGAACACTAACATTGTGACAGTGGAAATCAAACTGATCATCATTTATTGTAAGAGATACAGATAAAAAGGGTAAAGGGCACAAACCTGTGACATTCTTCAAAAACTACTAGATGTTTTCCAGCCCCAAGCTGCTTGTCAAGACGTTTTTTGTAGAGCTGGATGTCATTTTATAAGAAATATTTCTTTTTCATTTGACAGAAGTCTGTGCAGTTTAAATTACAAAAAAGAGAGATGAAAATTGATGATGAACAGTATGAATGCTGTTGTCAAATTTTTTTTATACCGAGTTATTGATACAATTTTTTTTAATACCTTCCCCTTTCAGTCGTCCAAAGCGGGGCTTTATAATCTCTAGAGGAGACTGATAGATGCTTTCTGAGCTCTGTAATTACTGTTAATAGCAGAGATTACAATATTTACCACAAAAAGTGATGTCATCTTAGAAAGTGATGTCAATATAGTAAAACAAAAAAAGCTTCTTTTTTTTTGTTATTTTGTCCTTGTGACGACTGGTTGAATATTTTAGTACTGAATATTTAACTTTCATTTTTGGATGTGATTTATTACAAAGAGGGCTTATCCATGTTGTACAGTATTTGGTGTATAAAAGACAAATGGCCTTTTTGTTTTCACCCTCATTGTTTGTGTGTTAGGTGTTTTTGTGTTTTATTTACTTTACAGTTTAAGTTACATACTTGAGGGGAAAAAAGCTGTGAAGATGTGCATTAAGTAAAGAAATGTTTAAGAGAGTTTGTTTGTTATTTTGACAGTGGATTTGGTGGATCATGACTTGCTAACTTGTTTTCCAGTGTGAAAAGGACTTTTCCTGAGTAGGGCTGAATTGCTGATAGTAGCTTATTGCATATATATAAATATATACAATCTTACCACTGCACACTAAATGATAAGCAAGACCACCATACACTTGACTACCTTGGATATGAGAGAGACACAAACAAAGAGAGTCACGCCGGCTCAGATGTTGCCTGGATTAACAAAGTCTGTGCCAAATGTTGGGGAACCAGGGCAATCTGACGACAAGTGGGCTACTGGAACAAGAAGAGGTGGTCCTTGTGGTAATCAGAGCACTCAGGACTCTGATCCCTAAATTGGGAGAGTGGCTCCAGCAGATTCCAGGAACAACATCTGAAATATCTGTCCAGAAGAACACAGTCCAAGGAACAGCTCTGATACCTTGCAGTACCCTCAAGCTCCCACACCTCTGGTGAGGGTCCCAAGCGTGAAGGACAAAGCCTGCCTGCAGGGGGCGAGTGGGGACATTTTTATGTATATACACTGGCAAAAAAAAGTTTTGAAACACCTGCACACTAATGTATTATATGTTGTAAATTCATTATAAAACAGAAATAAATGAACAATTCATTTTAAGCATATTTAAGCACAGAATAATGGTGAAATCAAATTTGCATGTTGCAACTTGACTTGCAAGCAATACCTGCCTGTCGACGTGTTTTCCTCCCAGGCCTTCTGCAATACTTCCCAAAGATCTGCTTT
Source organism: Sandelia bainsii (assembly GCA_032362345.1). NCBI lineage: Eukaryota > Metazoa > Chordata > Actinopteri > Anabantiformes > Anabantidae > Sandelia > Sandelia bainsii. The sequence goes on along the minus strand of JAUMHL010000006.1, from coordinate 11,582,763 downwards.
GTTATCCCTAATCAGTCGTTGCCCAGAGGGGATGGCATGCCTCTTCAGTATGGAGTAGTATCCATATTGATATAGGATGCCTTGCACATGATGCAGATCGCCCACCCATTGCTGAGCTTAGCGTTTCCATCTCCATGCTTGATGGTGTTGGGCAGACATCTATCATCTTTGCATGAGCTCTGCATCTGAGCTCTGTACTGTATGTTCTTAACCTGGAGGTAAACACCTCAAACTTTGATTCATCAATCCACGGGACTCCAGTTAACTAAAGTCCACTGTTTGTGCATCGTGACCCACTGCAACCCTTTCTTCAGATTTATTCAACAATGCAATTTAGGAGCAGTGATGCCTGGAGGACACTCTTAAGTACTTGTCTTCTTGGACAGATGTGCACCTGGGCCTGGGTAGAGCTGAATTGCTGATAGGTGATTGCATATATATAAATCTATACAATCTACAAAACTCTACACAATATGTGGTAAGATTAGTTTGACGGAAAACTCACGGGAACTTTGTGTAGGCTGATATCATTTAGACCACATGGTGGCGCCCTTACTCTTTGGTTGTGCTGGATCATCACCATAGTTTGGTCATTCAGGCTCAAATTGCATTTTTCTCATTTGACCTGTCAACCTTGCTCAGCACACAGACAATACAATCTGTTATTCTTTTTTTTCCATTATTGAGACAATTCTTCAGTGCACTTCCAGAGATCATCTGTCAATCAAACAACATGTGGTGGGTCTGTGACATTTTCTTACTCTGTTTTCTTTTTATTCTAGGTGGAGTTCTCTTGTTTGTAGTGCCCACTTAAGGGGTGCATACTCTGAAAGCATGTGGCCTACACAGGTGTGCCTGCTGGGGGTACAGTGGGCTGAACTGTAATGCTTACTCCCCTGTACCTGCATCCTGAAGACACCTGTGGGATCAAAAGACTTTAAGGCTTACTGTGAGGTATGTTGGAGACTAGGTTTGCCTGCAATCTCCTCCATTATTAAACAAAATTGTATTAGTTTTTCTAGTTTATCAGTCGAACTGTGGCAAAATAACGTAGTGTTGCCACTTTGAATGAGTAATCACCATCATTATTTGCCCAACATTAACCTGATAGAGAACTCCAGAATGAATTACCTGTCATGTAACGCTTCAACTTATGATGCTTCACTTTACTTTTTAAGAGTCAGATTTTTTGCTGAACAGTCATTTATCTTTTTTATTTAACCCTGGAGAGTTTCCATGCAGAAAATAAACAGGACTTTTCCTTTTGGGACCAAAAGAGTTAAAATATCTTTAAAACTATATTATTTTTTATCAACAGCAACGTCATCCTCAAAATAATGTTCACAGTTTAGCAGGACAGCTGCACATAGGGTGACATCAGGATAGTCAGTAAGAGTGTCCAGACAAGACAATTTGTCTTGGTGCCCTAAAGACTGAATGGGCTTCACTGTTATTGTAATTCAATTAAAAGAGGAATTTCAGTATTAAAATGCTCCTGTTCGGGTTTTTATACAGTATCATCTTACAGTATCCACCAACGGATGAGCCTGAATAAATTGTCTTTTATTGTCACTTAAATTTGTCTACTTGCCTTAAAAAATGCTTTGGTTGCCAGATTGTGTTTGTGAGAAACTCATGGATCTATATTTCTCATTGTCTGTATGTAAACCTAATAATGGGTTGTAATTCTACTTATGTATTAATGCAGATAATCCATCAAGTCCGGATGTTCTTTTCTGCTTTTCTTGTTCTTAGAGGAGCGTAGGATTCTGTTAAAGACGTCAATATGCATTAAATGAACTGTCTGAAACCATACACTCCTTTCTGAGACTAAGCAGGCATACTGCAGGTTTAAGAAGGATTTATACTTCTATGTCAAGTTCTTTGTATATTTTTCTTCTTCTGGCATTTGTCATGTGCACAATTTCATAATTACAGTGAAACATCTCTGTATTTTAGAAGGGAGGAACAGGAGGGACATCACAACAAGACAAGTTTATTACTTAGTTTTGGTCCTGTGTTACTTGCTGTTGGTCTGTACTGGTGATGCCATGAGAACAATGAAGTACTTTGGGGAAATAACTGTAAGTCATAATCACACTATTATCAATAGAATGAATTGTCACTGTATAGAAACATATCACAGACTTACTTTCCTTTCAGATTTCATAGTTAAATTTGCTGTGGAGCACTTTCCAAAGTGACATCTGCTTCAAGTCAATTTCCAACAGGATACAAAAGAACACAACAACATAGCTGTTCCTTCATTCAAAGCGTTCATCTTTTAGTGGTACACCAGTATAGTATGATGTCCTTTTAAAGGCAGATGATTTCTCCTAAAACTCCCACTTAAGAAGAACTCAGGTAATTTCTCCTCATGACTTTGGCTCGTGAGGAGCAAACACAAAGCACAACTTTGGTGTCTTATTCCATTTCCTGCACTGTGTCGTCCATATGTTCAAAAGATCAAAAGCAAAATCAATCCCATGAAGTTGCTGAGGGTTTTGTGGCATCTGATATGTCTGCAGGAAAAGGTTTCTGATTCACATCTAAAATCCAAAAGAAAACACTGTCCGACCTCTATTTAATCACACAGAACCAGACACTCAGAAAGGAGAGTTATAAACCTTCAAATGCTTGATGTAACAGAAGACATTTCAAACAGTAAAGCTAGGAAATGAATAAGTGACACACTGGGGAGCAGCTCTGTACGTCCACAGCATGTTAGGGAGGAGCACATTACAGTATTTGTCCTCACAAAGAGATCACTTCCTTTAAATGAAACATTTCCAATTTCCTAGATATAAGTTTCATTTAATTAACCAGTTTCAGTCTTGTATGTCCTTTTAATATGATTGCACAGGTTAGATTTTTTACTGTATTATGATTGTGCCTCTGTGAGTGAACTACCTGCTCATGTTTGTTTGTATGGTGTGAGGAGGGGTCATGTTGTCTACTTTTTTTTCTCGTAATTTACAAGAAAGGTGGCAGACAGGGAGTCTTTTTGGAAAGGCAGAGGGAGCACTCCTTTCTATTAATCTGACAGCATAGTTTTTGGCCTAGTCCCGGACTCACTGTACATGTGGTGTGTGAAAGATGGGGCTAACTACTATCTGATGAACACAGTGTAGCATTAGCTGCTGAAGAGCCAGAGGTTTACGTCAGGCACTGACATAGAACAAAACACGTTGGATACTGGACTGTTGGACTTGCTTTTACACAGATGAATGCAGTCTCCTGGATGTGTAATTAGAAAACATTTACTGGCGCATTGGCACATTTGGCACATTAGTACATTACTGAGAGATGCTTACGCCAGTAATTCCAACTCATTGAAAAATCTGTTTCTCTTTTTAGCCAGAAATAGCCAGTCAAAGCAAGCGATCCGATCTGGCTGTCGTCAGCTCATTCCCCAGCATGCAGCAGGCTCATTTCCCATCAGCCTTCAGTCAGCAAGCCACTCTATTACTGACAGGCAGTCGAGAAGAAACACCAGCATTTGCCTCCTGTGCTACCTGATGACTGCAGGTGTGTGTTAGGTGACAAAGCAGGCAGCTGGGTTAGTGTGTGTGTGTGTGTGTGTGTACTTCTGTCTGTTATTGGATAATTCATCACTTTATCTCATCATTCATGTCTCTAGCTATAGAATTGTTTGTGTGTGTTAATGTGTCTATGTGGTGTCACATGGACAAATTTTATTATGGTACCTTTTTGAAATGGGAGACATGTAGGTTTAGGTTAGGTGTAGGGTAATGATTCAGGTTAGGCATTAAATAATGATAATGTTAAGGTTATAGTAAGTAGTTGGGGAGTTCATACTTTAATGAGCCACCATACGACTGTAGAACGACATGACTGTGAGTCTGAGAGTCAAGGTGTGTTCGTTTTTTTAACCAGAATCCTAAATCACCCCATTGTGGTTTGCTGTACAAACTGTTGCTTGTTAAGATTTACATAATCGTGTGCAGCTTGTGCTAACTTATAATCATAACTCAGAGTTTTTCACAACCTGCATGATCATGTGGTATACCCCAGCTATAATGCAATAGCACATAATCTGGTGACAAAGGTATAATTTATGATCCTAATGAACTGCGAAACAGGAGAGAGGCTTTACAAAGTTTTATTGTCTTACTTTTGGACAGTTGTCTCTGTGGTATTGTTTTGGAGTGAAAATAGGAAAACTTGTCAACATGGATGTCCTGCTCTGTTTTTAATCTGTTTATGGTGGAAACGTGCACCTTTAGTTGTTACCTGCTTTCTGAGTTTTCTACACAGTGTTGGTGCTCTTTTGAGCTTACATATTATGTTATTCATAAATTGTAATAATTTTCACATTATTCAGATGCCTGGTACAGACTAGGCAACAGTATCCAGAGGCAGACTTTGAGGTGTGCAAATACCAGTGACAGGGTGTCAGGAATCCTACAGATTGTCAAACTAGGAAAGAAGTGCCAAAACAACTAGGACATTTTAGACTTTCTGTCCATATATTTTTTTTTCTTTGAGTAGTTGTTCATTAGGGCATCACATAGTGTCACTGATAGTAACAACACTAATAGGAAATTAAATTTATTACTCAAATAAATTTAGCTGAGGTAGCAATAAAAACAGATATGGGTGCTCAAAATAAAATGTATAATTTGTCAAAGGCTAAGTAGGTCTACAATAGATCTATTGACAGATTCAGATTGATATTACTGTATAATAAAAGGAAATCAAGAAAAGTAGAATGAAATCCGTCCTCATCCTACTAGATCTGTCTGCTGCCTTTGACACGGTCAACCATCAAATTCTTCTCACCACCCTATCAGATTTAGGAATTACAGGAACTGTACTTAATTGGTTCACCTCCTATCTTCAAGACAGGACCTTCCAGGTATCATGGGGAGGTGAGACATCTACACTCTC
>JAUMHL010000006.1:11552117-11577752 GCA_032362345.1 Sandelia bainsii | reverse complement strand
CCATTCGACTAGCCGAGACTATCACCACCTTTAAAAAACATTTGAAAACTCACTTGTTTAAAAAGTATTTCAAATGACACACACACGCGCGCACACACACACACACACACACAAAATAAAAAATTGTCTAGCACTTCACAATTCCTAGCATGTTTTTCTTCTTGACAAGTTTGGATCTTTACAGGGCTCTTAGTTTGTAGTAACTCATAATTTACAGAACCCGAATGGTAATTGCTTGTGTCTTCCCCCTTTAAGTCGCTTTGGATAAAAGCGTCTGCCAAGTAAATTAAAGTAAAGTAAAGTAAAGTAAATACAAGTGTGTGGCAGCTGAAGAGAGTAAGAGTAACCATAGTTTCTATATAACTCTGCTATAAAGCTGTAAAGAAGTTATTGTAAAGAAGCTTTTCCTATGAGGTGTTATTTTGCCTTTCCCTTTGCATACTGTAGGCTACATTACAGTCAGCAGGCATGTCAATATAGAGAGAGAGAGAGACACACACAGGAAGAGAGGTGAGGGAGAGTGTATGTACCCTTTTTCTCAGGGGTTTCTCAGCCGTCTGCTGCAGGTGGCTGGGTGGTTGGGTTACAACCCCAGTGAAAGTACACACACACACACTCATGCACGCACACAGTTAGGGAGACACATGCACCTCTCGTTCCATGACATCTGAAAATTCCTATGGATTACTTCTAATTCTTGTGACAGATGGACACATGGTGGTGGTGTGTGTGCGTGCGTGTGTGTGTGCGTGTGTGTGTGTGTGTACATGAGAGAGCAGCTGGGAGTACAAGGTAAAACCAGTGTGCAGGCTGCAGGGACCGTCAGCAGACACCTGTTCGAACCCCCTCCTTTTCCTTCTCTACTCCCCCTTTTTCTCCCCCAGACACTTAATACATGGGAGAGAGGGAGAAAGTGAGGGGTGTGAGGGGGAAAGGAGACAGAAACAGATAGAGGAGGAAGAGGAGAAAGGGAGAAAACAGCTGGATCAACTCAATGTTTCCGTTTTCTGTTTCCTGTCTCAGATTTGTCAGGACTGTTTCTCGCAGGGACTCAGGAGTCTAAAAAGGGTTAATCAGTAAAATTTTAACTTCTCTGCACCATGAAGCAGTTGTTGATTAACACTGACATGCTGTGATTGCTTCATTTTTCCAGATGTTCAGGCTTAGGATTTCCATTTAGAACCATTTATGGTCAAAAACTATTGTTTATACATTGAATATTTATGAATGAATGAATGAATGAAGAGCAGTTTTCTTTAGTTTTGTGGCTGTTTATATGGAGCTAGTTTGTCCTGTCTGTGAATCAAGGCCATTATCCAGTCTCAGCAGTCACTGATTTAGTAAACATTAGAACCCAGCTCATACATTTAGACTTGTATGTTTGCAGATAAATGGAAAGTAAACCACTGATAGAAACATACTGATAATGGATTAGTGTAGTTGTTTTGAGACATTTTTAGAATGAAAAGTCAGAGGCAAAATTCTGACCAGAAAAGCAGATTTTCTGGTTTCTATGACTATAAACTGAACATCTTCCTGGTTTGGACTGTTGGTTTGACAAAAGAACACAATTTGGTGAAATTTGATAGACCAAATAATTAATAAATTATTTTAAAAAACAGATCAACTTATTCATTTACAGTATAATGAAAATACACTAACTATGACAGATTCCTACTATTTAGTGAGGTGTTGAATGGAGCCAGTGTATGAGCAGTGTTTAGTTGAAACAGTGGTTTGGATATTTTTTAGCAGATAAACAACTGAAGCAAACAGTTGGCCCTGCTTGTTCCTTGGGTCTGTGTTGGGTGCAGGTTGTCTTCGTGATTTATTCAGTGTCAAAATGTTTGCTGGGAACCACGGGGCAGATGGGGGCTCAGAGGAAGCCAAGGCGGCCTCCTGACTGCAGAAAAGCAGTGCCAAAGCCGCAGTCAGACAACAGGTGAGCGGTTACGCTCTCAGGCACGTCTCATTGATATTCTAACCTATTGCACTTTCCCAGAGAGAGGACTCCCCTGAGGAAAACATTACTGCCTTACAGCTCCCTCTCCAGGCTTTGAACCTCTCAATGTGAAGCAGATCTCAGGCGAGGCTCAGCGGCAGTTAATACGACCAGTGTTTGAGAGGAGGGCGATGTGAAAATAGAGGGTTGAAAAAAGGCGTTAACTTAATCAGTATGCATTTATTAAAGGTTCAGTTCAGCCATATGAAAAAATATTTTCTTATTAAATGTAGTGGTGCCTATTCATGATTTAGTTTTATTTTCATTTATTAGTTTGAGGTTGTCACTGCTTGGAGTTAAGTCATGTCCTACCAAATTGAATATCTAGTCACGTAAGAAAGAAGTTTTACAGTCAGCAAAGGTCAATTCATGCTTTCAAAGGTCTGAACTGTCTCTGTGTAGGTGTCTGTGCAGCCCAAAATTTCCAACTGTTCCAACTACTGTTCTAACTGCAAGCATGTGGACTGTGCCAGACTAGTAAACTGAATACTTTTTCTGTGGATAGGATTTGTTTTGGGGCATTTATTTGGAAATTTGTTTTTTATTTGACAGATTCTAATAAAGAGGTAGACAGGAAACATGGGAGAAAAGAAGAGGTAGGTCCCCAGCCAGACACAAACCTGGGATGCTGCAGTTACAGTACATACAGATGCACTGTAACCATTTGGCTACATGTATGCTACAGGGTGCTCCAAGTACTGCGTATTTTGACACTTTTGGCACTAATCTTATTAAGTGATAAGATTAGTGTTTGCTGTGTTTTGCCTGAACAAGCTTTGCTGTGTGCATGCATACCTGATTGTAACATGAATAGAACTGCGCCCGCAACCCTAACCTGCGTCTATATAAGGGCAAATCGAAACCATGACTTGGCCTTTGACAGAGCTTCTCGGGTTCTCTGCAGAGATAGATGGAGAACCTGGCAGAAGGACAATCAGCTCAACAATGCTCAGGACTTTATGGAACAGTGGGCAGTTGTTCAGCAAACTGCAAGCCTCTGGAAGTGTGATACAAAAATTTTACTCTGAGAAAAAACTCCAAGCACTATGTGTTATGAATATCAGGCACTACTCATCACCTGCTAATACCATCCCTACAGTGAGTAATGGTGGTGGCAGCATCATGCTATGGAGCGCTTCCTAACCAAATACAGAGAGGTCCTTGCTGTCCTAAGACTGGAGTAACTTTATTCAGCTTTTCAACTTTCAGCACAACAGTAACATGAAGCAAACAGCCAAGACAATGCAGGAGTTGCTTTCTGATTGGCGTTGAGTGGTCCAACCAGAGCTCAGACTTGAAATCCATTAACCATCTGTGTAGAGACCTGGTGGCCATTCATAGATGCTTCCCATCCAATATGATGGAGCTTTAGAGGATCTGCCGGAAAGAATGGGATAAACTGCGTAAATCCAGGTGTGAGAAGCTTGTAGAGGTTTACCCAAGAAGACTCAAAGCTCTAACTGCTACAAAAGAGGCTTCCACATAGTATTAAATACCAGATTTCAGTTTAAGATTATTAATATAGTTTCAGAAAGTTTACATTTTTTCTTCAAACATGTTTTCAGGTGTAATACAGACAGTTAAAACTTATAAACCTTTACTTAGAAATAAGATATTAATATACATTATATTATATTACTTGTGCAGCAATGTAGTATTGCTACTTTTACATAAAGTCCACTTTCAAGCAAACTGTTAAAATTACTTTGCATAAAACCAATTTAGACGATTGTACAGTGTTTACTTTTAAATACACTGCAAACAGAACACAGTCTGTCTTTTTAAAGGGTCTAAAGAAAAGGCATAGCATTTCATGGTATTTAATTTAATATTTTAAATAACTAATGAGAATCAGTGATCCAGGTTTATCAAGGAAGTAGTTTATGTTGCTTAAAGAGTTCTTTCACCATAAAGCATGACCAATACAGATCTGCATGAGGCACATACTGTATAATTGGCAGCTTTTACAATTTCTTCCTCAAGACAATTAGTCTTGAATGAAAGTGAAAACAACGAGACAGGAAGGCAGGTTTCCAGTGTCACACTGTACAATTGCTTCCTTTTAAGAGGCTGCAAGTCAGAGCTCAGAGGAGTCCTAAACACACTGTGCTGAAATGAAGCCCCGTCTGAATCCAACACCTCTATTTTGGCTGACCTCTGGGCATTTAAGGAGGCATGGGTCACAGCCCTTCCTCTTGCAGGACGTCCGCTCATTGTGGCAGGTATCTCTCTCTCACCTGGGGTTGTCTCTGTTATTCTCTGAGGTTCCAGGAAGAGGGGCTACACAGTTTGTGAAATACCTAGAGAAACTATTATTATAAAGAAGCGTATGATTTTTTACAACATGGGTCACTGACAGACAGAAATCAAGATAGGAATATAAAAACAGCCAGCCAATAGATTTAAGGTTGAGATAAAGATAAGGTTAAGTTCAGATTAAGCATGAAGCATAAAAGAAAGTGACTGGTTGGGGTTATGAATAATCAAAATACAAATGAACATGGAAATGAACTAAAATCACTACATCACAAGTTGAGAAGGAATTTATTATTTGTAATTTATATCAAACTGAAAATTTGTTGCACTGATCAATAAACACATTTCATTTTAAACAATAAATATGTCATGATGAATTAATCTGCAGACAGATATTATCAAAGGTCTCTTTATTGGGGCTCACTGTTGTAACACAAATAAATAAAACTTTTGTGATCCCATGGTTCATTTGCTCTGCATACCTTTCATCTGTATGGGAATCATCCAGGCTATGTTCCACAAACATCATAATTTGATCAAAACCAGCACAAAAACTCAATTAATTTAGTTGTATCTGGTCAGTTAAATAACCTCAAAACCAAGTCACAGTGAATGTAGGCATGTCACTGTGTCTTTATGTTGATTGCAAAATGTCTCTAAGTTGTACAGAGTATTTCTTTTTTGTGCTTTGAGTAGTTAAAGCAGATATTAAGATTTTTTTCACAACTTATTCCACATCTTCACCTCTCCCTTAGAGTTAGGCTCATGAAGAGCTTTTGTGTTTCCAATCATCAAGGATAAAAGAGCACGTTAAGCTTCAGAGTCTTGCTCGGGGGTTTTGAGAATGAGCGGATCTTTTGCTTCTGGTGCTGATAATCGGCAGCCTCTCTCATTTCTCTTTAGCACAAAATCCTACTCTGTTACTCTGTGAGGGGGAGTTTACACCTCCCTGGGGTGAGACTGAGCCACCTGTAAGGCTGAACTTACAGTAGGCGTCTGTAGAAACAAGCTCTTCTATTTCTTTGTTAGTGATTTTAAATAAAAATGATCAGGTGTGTTAGTTTAATAATTATGGATTTTGTGCTTTATACACACCAAATGTGAACTGACATCCAAAGTCGTCCTGTTTACACAATCAAAAAGTACCCCCCTTCCTTTAAAGCCAGATAAAGCTTCCCTGAAGTCTGTCGATAAGAGGCTTACAGTATGTCCCCCTGCAAAGAGGAGAAGGAAGTAAAGAATGAGAGGAAAGGAGGGCAGGAAGGATGAAGGAATCCCTGATGCTCTGCTCCTCAGGAGATCACAGGACTCTGACTGGGTTTCAATCAATGGTGAATGGAACAGTGAATGTCACTTTAGGCAGTGAGTTTTTGTATTATATCACAGTTAAATTAATGTCTAATCGCTGTGCCTAAGTGTAGTCTGACAGAGTAAGTGTTGTTAACTCATGTTTTAATCGCCTTTCATACGCAACCAGAACATACGATTATTGTGCTGACGCTGTACTGATCAATCAGACAACCCCAACACATGTGCTCACACCAAAACGATCATTCAAACTAGACAATAACTTTCTCTACAATGTTGGCTAAAAATAGAGAAAGACAGCATTACCTTGAAAATTTGTATTAACAGTGAAAAGTATGAGAAAAAAGGAATATGGAGCCGCCTGTCTGAGGCAGGTAATCTCTCCTCAAACAGCATGTTGACCTGTTGGCTTCATGCCTAATTCTTCAAGTACCTACCGTATAAACACAGTATAAAATGCAAATGTTCCAATGGCTTGTTTTAAAAAATTTGTTTGTATTTTAAAAGTGTCATTGTTAGTCAATATATAATTCCCCTGACAACTTAAACTTTTCCTTGTTTGTGAGGTTTCCCTCCATCTACTCCACCTCCTCTCACCCCTACATTTTCCCTTTAGTTCTCACTGGCATGCCGATCTTCACGCTCCCTTTGCCTCCACTCAGAAACTTCAGGGACAAGTTTTATGTCGAGGAGCAGACAAACAGAAGGCTAGTCAGACAAGAGGGTTGAGATGTCAGACAGAAAGCTGCACAGACCAGCCACCAGTCAGACAGCCCGGCGGTTGGGACGGCAGACAGGCTGGCTGTGGGCGTCTCTGTCTTAACGAGGCCTGACAGCTTCCATGCAGGCTCATGAGACAGTGAAAGGGAGGATTGGGTTCAGTTCAGAGTGTTTGATGTTCGGGTGGCACTTGTGTTTGAAGGCACCGCTCATTCTGCCTCTGTTTGCTTTTGTAAGACCTGTTGTGTCCAACTGCCCGAGCTGCCTGCCTGGGGCAGATGGACTCTTCCATAACTTACAACAGTAGTCAAAAACAAACCATCTGATATCTGCCTGCAAACTGCTAACTGATACTTACACCATCTTTCTGGATGGTGAGACTAACCAGCATAGTCTTTTTTTTTGGTATATGCAAATGTTTCATTCTTTATTGTGCAGCCGCAATGGTCTAACTTTTTTTTTGTGGTGTAAGCCAGGAAATCCTGGATTGGCGTGCCGGCCTAGACGCCATGTCCATTGTCTGGCCACTCACTTACTGCTCCCATTGATGGTCTTCATCCAGCTGTAAAATCTGGTGTGGTAGTGAAGAGTGTGTGTGTATGTGTGTGTGGAGGTGGTGTGGGGATTGTGAGGGAAAATATTGTCCATTCTCAAAACAAGATGTCACCCCCCCGGGTCAGAGGAGGGTAAGACTGCAGCAGTGTTGGCACTGAAGGGATAAAAAACATGCCATGTTTGCTTCCTGTGTCCTTCCTCTGCACTGTATCCCCTCGCTCGCTCCCCCTCTATGCTGGCCAGACCTATAGGTTTTCATGGTGCATTTCCCCTCTTCCACCGCGGACGTTCTGCTGCGTTTAACAAGGGGAGCAGATTAGCATAACAGCCTCTGCAGGAACCCTGTCAGCATTAAAACACACTTCCTCTGGAAGTAGTTTTCTGCATAATCTGACCTTCCCACCACCACCCTCACCCCCAACTACAGTGTAGAAAAAACGGGTACCTCTGTCTCCCTCTCTTTCTCCATGTTTTCCACTTCTGTCTGTCCCTTTTCATCTCTTAGTCTTAAGGTCTAGCAACATATAGCTTGACAAAAATTAGACAAGCAGAACTGTTTGGTTCTTTAAAGGACAGTTCTGGTTCAACTTGGGTCTTGGGCACCACTACATTAAATACAGCTGTTGTATGGACAAAGCTGGACCAGAAAATTTGTTTGTAAATTGTCAAGAATATCGGATAATCTTACCATTAGCTGCTGTTTTGTCTTCCCAATAGGTTTCACTAATTTATGGGCTTATTTAGAGCCTATTCGTCAAAATGAACACTGCATTGTATCCTGAGTATAATGCCAGAAAAATTAAGCTCGGTTCTCTTGCATATCCTCTAGATCTACTCAGAGTAGGAAATCTGCATCAGAAAGTTTCCCAGTAGCTCTGTATGTAACTAAAAAACAAAAGCACAGTTTGCTTGAGGACAATCTGCCTGTGTTTGCATTTTCTGCTGTTAAAACACTAAATAATGTAATTTACAGGAAAATGAACTCTCACTGTTATGCTAGTATTGATAGACCACAGCACTTAGAGTTGCACAACAGTAGAGCAAAGGGGTTGTAAGTGGAATCTCTGTTTTTTTTTTTCTTCTGGGTTGAGTTTGTGCACCCACCAAGCATGAAGCCCAAAACCACATTTAACAGCGCAACATAAGAAAACAAAGCCAGAAAAAACACAAGACGTGAGCACATCCTTTGTTCTGGGATATCTGAGACAGATCAAGACTTTTCAAAATTTCATCTCTGCCATATTCCACCACAAAAGTCATCCGGAGGAGAATAAAACCGACTCTTCCGATAATAAAAAAAACACAAAAAAACCCTGACTGCTTGTGGAGTCATCCATATTCTCATGATCCCACATCCGGATGTGGAAGCAGCTCTTAGCACAAGGAACAGGTGGATCCACAACGCAGTCAGCAAGAGGCGATGATACAGTCGGAAGGAATCTGGAAGCCCTTTACATTACTGTAGACAATCTTTTTTTAATTCTACTCTGATGTACGTATGTTATGTTTAATTTGTTTTATTGTTTTTTTCTGCTCTAATTCAAACTCAAGTAATAATTTCTCTACTTGATTCTATTTTGTGCTGCTTTCTCTTTACTTTTCTCATTTTTCTTTTACTTTACTCTTCTTCAGCAACGGGTTTAGTCTGGTAACCTGAAGAATGCAGTCATCGGTTGTTGTTAGCATTGTCCTTGTGCGGTAGCTTGCTGTTGTTAGCATTGATAGCTCGAAGCACACACTTACACGTACAAAGACACTACTACTAAGTACTAAGTACTAAGTGTATATTTTGAATTTCAGATCAGGTTTCAACCTCTAGGCCTTGCAGTACCGGATACATTTTATTTCAGCAACAACCACAGGCCAAATCTAATTAGCACATTATTCACAGCAGGATGTCAGACTTGTGTTTCAGCATGAGCAACGTCTACACAGTTTCATGGTCATGTAGAACTAAATGACAGCCTCCTGGCATCTTGCCTCAGTGTGTTTGTGTTGCATGATAAAATAATCAGTGAACAGTAAGGTGATCATTTGAGGTGATCATTTAAAACATTGCATTTGAATGTAACTTTTGCTGTCAAATCTTTTTTTGAGAGGCCCACAGCAATCTTCACATTATCCGTCTTTAAAAAAAGTTTAGACACCCCTGCTCTTTACATAATTAGGTTTATTATGTAATAAACCAAATTGTTGAATTTCATAACACACGAATTTAGAAACAATGGATCTGATCTGATGACACACCTGCACTTGCAGCATAAATACTGAAGTAAGGGCAAACGGAAAATATGACCTTGCCTTTAGTGGGTATGCAGCCTGTAAACCAGCTTGTAAAGCCTGTAAAGTATGGTATAGCTGTTTTATTTTGGATGGAGAGGACAGCTGTGGCACAGCAGTCACACCCAGATATATGGTCAAAACACAAAACATGGATGTTGGCAGACGACAGACGTAGATGTAACCGTTCACTACTGAAATTTCATTAACACTGTCTTTGCACAGAAGCAGACAGAGAGGAAGCTTCCTTTACAGGACTGTGAATGGGGTTTAGACTTAACTCACTGGGCACAGTGGTGTGGTTTTGCTGTTTCACTTGGCCATATCCTGACTGAAAGGCCAGGAGGAAAGGAAAGCTGCATCACAGAACTGAAACATTACAAGAATCTGTGAGGGATTTGGTTTTGTTCATTGTTCATCCACAGCCCCGTGGCTTGACTTAACTGCTTGAGTCATTAGTCGCTGGTCATTTCCTACCAGAGATATATGGACCACCCAGACATTGGATTAGTTATGCTCTGTTGGTTGTACTGTGTCATTTCTCCTGTAGTCTGTAGTATATTGTTTGTGCTAAAATTTTTAGTATTAAAGTTTATATGTGTGATTGACATCAACCCATTTGCTACTAAAATACCTGCTCTGCTTACAAGAGTATTAAATTAACTTATGTGAATAGTCTAAGTTAAAATAAATTGATCAAACTTTTCCAAATGCTGCTGTCTGCATACAATCTTAAATCTTTTTTAGCAGACCTTAGCTTATAGAGACATGTGAGTGTAATCTGTGTTAGAGGTTAAAGATCAAGGTTCAGCTTAATAAATGGTGTCAAACATTGAATATATATTTTATCATTAATAGTTAGTTAGTTTTAAAGAAAAGAAAACCATCTAATTTAGCTTGTTATTTTTTTGTTTTAGCACTCTTAATTGAACAAACCTTTTGTTAAATTGCTTGTTACCTGTTGAATTGGAGAACATCTGAGAGACTTCGTCATTATGATAATTGAGGTCTACTATAAGTTTCATGTTCTGTTCCTGCCTAAGAGGAATTCTAAAAACAAGAAATAAGCTGAATGTGATGACGGTTTAAATGCCAGAATAAAGATGCTGAAGCCTATTGTTTGTTTTGAGAAAACTTCATTCCTTTTCCAGGATTCAGGCAAGCTGATTGATTCCCTTTCTATTTTCGCTTTTAAATGATGGATAATGTAAATATGTAGATTCACATACAGTGAAATGAGGAAGAAAATGAGGCCAAACATGTTTTGTAGCTGTACATATAACACAATAATAATGACATACTTGTTCAGCCCCTTTGGGAAATTGTTATTTGGGCAGCTCCAGTAGATGATGGCGCTACTGTGGCATTTCGGTGTCAAGACCTGGAGAAACTGGGAATCAAACCACTCATCCTGGGGCTCAGAGACGACTGCTCTACCCACTGAACTACATGTACATCTATTCAACCACAATTTACCAGCTAAACCTGTTGTACAAATTTTGATCCTGCAGGTCCTTCACTTGCACCTGCTCGGTTCTGGGCCTCTGGGGACATGTGACCTCTGTGAATGTCAAAGGCCAAACACACCAGACTCACCTTTCTCTGTTTCCCATGGATGATGGCTTCCACAGCAAGAAAGGAGAGTTTTGTTAGGCCCAACAATGACATCTGAGCCCTCCATCTACTGATAACAATGTGATAAGACTGGAAGCCCCAGAGCAACTATAAAATGGACTTTGTGGAGAAATTTTTCTAATTTGTTTGTGAATTTTAGTTTTTTAGTTCCTGATCTTTAATACCACCTTTTTTTAAAAAACTGCAAATTCAGATTAGTTATTTCCAGTTCTGTTTTGTGGTGCCGTTGGAGGAATAGTTTTTACTCTGAACGCCAAAGGGCAACATACATAAATACAAGGGTACTTTATTGTCATTCTCACATGAAAGAATGAAATAGAGAACTCAGATCATGATGTTGGTACTAGAGGAAAAGTCAAGGGGTCATTAAATTCATTTGGATACATGCTCTGTGGGCCAAGAATGTTTTCAAGACGATGCATTTATTAGTTGTTGAGATGTTTCAGTCTGAACAAGTTGCAGGTTAAGTGTTTCAGTCTGCATGTTTAATCATAGTGGAAGGACAAATGATGCACTTGCAATAAGTCGTGTAAGATCAGTTGCCCTGACACCTCTTTAAGTGTTGGTATGAAATGTGACCTCTGTGAAGAAGAAAGCATAAAGCAGAGGGTGTATGGGTGGGAATGTTCGGTGCTGAATATGCTGCCTGTAAACTTGGCATCCATCGTTATACTGCTCCGTTTTAGACCTCCAAGGAATACTTGCAACAGATCTGTACTCTCACTGTTGTTTGAGATGGATACCTCCCAGCTGCCCTGTGTAGTTGTGGGCCTCAAAAATGGCTTCCAGGGACATGTGACCTCTAGGTTCAAAGGTCATGGTTCAGACAGCCCAAACTCACCTTCCCCACCCTGATGCTGAAGACAAAGCTCACATTAAGTCAGGCCCTGGACTTTCCAGGGTTTAATGATATTCTGTCATGACAATTCTGCTTCAGCTTGAAAAAGTAAGTAAGTTCATGTTAAAATTACCAAATGTTTGTTCACATTTAGCATTAGCTAGCATCTAAATCTTGATTTCAAAATTAAATATCTGCATAAAATTGTCAAACAAACAGTCTGAAAAAGGTCTAACACTTTCACAATAATAATCCACAATTCAAAACTGGCTCAAAGTCCTAAATCCACCACTGCTCAACCTTCTTTATGTGCTGTTTCCAGCTGTTGCAGATGCTTGTAGGTTAATATCATATCAAAAGTTATTATGCACATACTGTAGGTGGTTTTTAAGTGTAGGCATAGTAACTGATGATGGCTCACTTTTAAAAGCAGATGCTAAAAAAGTCAAATGAAGGCAGTATTTTTGTGATTCGAGTGAATATTAGTTCTCTTTCTCTCTTCTCCTTTATAGCATGACAAAGGTGTCAATAATCAAAATATAATTAAAAGGTCTTACTTACTTATTCTTTTACAATACTCGTATTTATCCAGACTGAGAACTGTAGAGGTCTTGCCCAGGTCCTGACCAGCAGACCTTCCACTCACAGCTTTCAAAACAACAGCTGGCATTGAGAAAGGGTGAGAGATAAGGGAGGCCAGGATGGGAGAAGAGGAAGGGAGTGTGAAGAAGTGAAGGGGGGAAATAGAGAAGGAGGAGGATGTAGAGAATAATTGCGGAGGAGTGATACTGTATGTGCAGAGATTTTGTTGACCAGCTGGATGGTTTTATTCAAGTGCATGTTTCAAGATCCAAATGTAGGAACAATAAGTAAATACATTCTGAGTGGAGGAGAAGGAATATAAATCAACTGGAGAGACCGACATGAAAGTTGCAAATGGTCAAGACTGCTGCAACTTTGTGTGTCAAAGTTCACCAGGGTTGAACACTCATGAAAGGACACAGATGTGAACAGATTTTAGTCCTAAGTGTCAATAGTGATGTCTATGTAACTGACTTGGTCCATCAATCTGTCATCAATCTGATGTTTGGTTGATCCCTCTGATATTAATCCAAACACACAACCAGTAAAGGTTGAGGGTCCTAGTCAGACAGACACGCAAAACAAAGTCTCAGCCAGCCCAGCTCAGCTTAAACATGTTTTCAGCTGTTGCTGCTGGTGTATAAGTGTGTCTTTGTTCATAAGAGGTTTGGCTTCTCCCCCTTCTCCTTTTCCTCCTAGGTCTGTTACCTCCACCTTAATCTTCAATAAGCATCACCCATTCTCTACCCTTATACCTAACCCCTCCTCCTTCACTGGTTTCCACCTCTGCCAAAATAAAATGTCTTTACTAGATGATCACTAGATTTCCCTGTAGGTCTTGGCATCACCGGTCTTCCATCTGGGTTGTATTTTATGGCACTCTGGAGAAGCCTTTTCCAATGAAAAGAAGATGCAGTGGATAAATATATGACCTTGTTTTGATCTGTAGTGAGACTTTTAAAAATGTTGGTGTGGTGAGATGCTCTGGACTGTTTATTTTTCAGGCTCATGTCAACAGTGTAAATCGGTTATAACTGATACTATAAATTATACTTAATGGATTAAAAATGATCAGTGTGAGTTTGTAATTTCTTAATGTCACTTAAATGGCATTTTTCAAAACTAGTTCAGCGATCAGAAATCATCTCAATTAAAACTGAAGCACAAATAAAGGGCAAACAGAATTAATTGACATTTCCTAATATGTACATGGATGGATGGAACAGGCCTACTGGGTATATTAGGCCCTGGGGCCAGAGGGGCTGAGGGGCTCCTGGTCCAGAACATCTGTATGAAGTATGTAAATTATTAATATTTCTTGATGGAAAGTCCTAGAGGTCTGTTACAAATTTAGATTTTTTGTCAACTAATCTCCTAAAAATATATATAAAAAGTAAAAGTTAGCAATGTCATTGTCACAGTTGTGTGCTCTCAGCAGATGAATGTGGAAGTAGCCTTCTACCATCAAACTGTGAAGAACAATAAGCAAAACACATTTCTCCTTTTCTAATGAGTAAATAACCATCAAGAGGTTTTGGATCAACTCATAAGGCAGAAACATGGCACCCACTGTGTTTTTGGACTGCAGTGGTCTATGGCATAGATAAGAACAAAATAAGTCAACATTAAACTGGTTAAAAATGCACCTTTTCATCTTGGTTTCAGCCTTCAGTTCTTACTAAGCTTCTGTTTTTATACAGAACTTTTCAAAAACTGGTTCTCAAAGTAGATAAATCTAAAACGCTAACTTGGTGTTTCTGTGTTTATGGGAAAAACAGAGCTGTTGCAATACAGTGACATAAACCAGCCCGCTGAGGGACGTGGGTTTTGTAGAAATAAAGTTCAGAAGACTTTGTGCTGTCTCTTAGTTTTTTAAATGTCACTATGGGCAGATACACAGCACAGCTGTTTTCATGAACATGGAATTATATTATTTTTGTCAGATGAAAATGTGACAGTCTTTAAAACAACAGAACTGTAAAGTTATGGGAACTACTTACGTATTTTGTGAGCTTTACTTCATCACAATACACCTTCATAAAAAGGACCAGTAAACTCTGGTGTGGATGCATGTCTTGTAATGGGAAACGTTAGATGACTTAGTGTAGACATAGTCTAAGTGACATGATTCTTCAGATTAGCTATTTCAATTCATTGTTGGTTTTTGTTAACATCAGACAACCCAGATTAAGCGTGTCTATTATGTATAAGTTTTTGTGTGTACAGATTTAATTGTAAAACATTTCAGAATTGAAAGTATTCACTTTCACACTGGAAAGAGGCCAAACTCCTTGAATCAGCCTCCATTCCTCTAATTTGGAACAGAATCAAACCACACTTCCTCATAAAAGTGAAAATACTCTCACTAAGGTGGCATTCCAGCAGGCATATATTAGGAAACCTCTGGTGCACTTACACATTGGCAAAACTCCAAAGCCTTTGTATGACTGTCCATCTTCCCCCAAAACCCCTTATTGTAGCCTGAGCCAAGTAGGGGGTTTGAGGCAGTGCAATCAGATCCTTGGATCCCTCCTGGCGTTTGTTCCCCCGGCTTGTTTTCACTGTCAACACACCACTTGAGAGAATTAAGGGGAGCCAAGTACCTGGAGCTCAGGAGGTAATAAAGCAGTCAAAGGACAATTAAACCTTCAGAAACAAGTTGAGTCTTATTTAATTCCAATTCACAACATAGAGATTGAGTTATAAAGAATTCATGTTTGTACTCATAAAGCAATGTAAAGTAAAAGATTCAGTAGTTAATCTCTGATACTATAAAGGCACGTTAGACAAAGTTCTTTTTCACCATTTATTTCAGTATATAATTCATAATTATTGCATTCATCTTATTTTCTAAGAGGTTTGGATTTGTGTGTTCATCTGCACTTAGAAATAACTGAGGAGTCAGGAAACACACACATATATATATATATATATACACACATAAACTCTTCTCTCTAACTGTCTCTTGCTTACCCCACATTTGTCTATAATTCGCTCTGTCAGTCCACTCATCCGCATCGTTCTCCCTCTCTTATTATTGCTGCTTATGTTCGCTGTGGTTCTGGGATGGTGTTGAAACATCTGCACAAGCATCACAAACACACTACATTACATACATTCCACATTTAGCCTTAATGAGGCAAATTAAATTGTGGTTTTGATGCAGGAAATGAGGAATGAGTGTTGCGATGTTTGGGAGTAAATGAGATTGTGAGAGATGAAGCCAGGAAGACTTGAATGTATTCATTATTATTATTATTATTATTATTACCTTCAGAGATCTGAGAAGGCAGAGAGAGAGAGAGAGAGAGAGAGAGAGAATAAGAAAAGACAACCTCTGAAAATTTAAGATTTCCAAGAACAAGAGATGAGAGCAGAAGCCCCGTGCTTTCAGATTAGTTTCACAACTTGTCGATTTACTGAACGGAAACTAAGCCCACGGTTTCGTTTATCAACCACGGTTTGCTGTAGCCTGTTAGTCTGGCCTATAGTTTGGTTGCTCCTGTGCAAATTTTATACTTTGTTTAAAGAATAAATGTAAAATATACACATTTAGAATAAATATAACCCCATTACCATAATCTTAAAATGTTAATCAACTTTTTGTCTTTTAATCTTTTATTTCATGAATTAATTTGGCAATTAAAAAATCTGTCCTACCTGTCCTATGGTTGATGCCATGAACCATGAACAAACTATAAGAAAATGCATCCTGTGCACAGAAAGGAGATTTTACGTCTTTTTTTAGTTGGTCTGTGGGTTCTTGTTCATTAGATGTGTATTTATATTCATTTGAACTCTATTTTGGAATGTTTTATGTCTGTTTTGGTTATCATGGCTGGCTGCTTTAAGTCATTTTGTGTCTGTTTTCAGTAATTTTCACCTCTTTTAGACAGTTACAGATTCATCACTTTGCTTCTTTTCTTCCTGTTATTGTGCATCTCTTTGTGGTAATTTTGTATCTTTTAACTAAGGTCTTTCAAACAAGAAATAGTGTAACTTCAGATCCTCTGGCCCTTGGGTCCCTGGGCCTGTCCACAATTGGCTTGTTTAGTAATTCATCCAAGTCACGAACATATCATTATATTTACCATATCAATGTTTTACCATATCAATTTATCAGATGTTCCTTCAGGTGTGGCCAAGTGGCCAAAAATTGCAGATTTACTATGAAGTAAATTGTCTTATATCGAACACAAACTCTTTGAGAGTGCATGTCAGAGGGGAGAAAGTTTATTCATTACAGAAATATCTGAGAGATGGGAGGGGAGAGGGAGACCTGACCACCGAGAACATTCAGCGGTTAGAGAGACACTGGATGTTTGTTCAGATTAGCATGCATGGTGCTGCTGTCTCCAAAGCAAAGAGCAAATCCTGGTGCTGGTCAATGAATTATTTTATCATCATCAGTAATAAAAAGCTGAAAACACAGATCTCAAACTTTGGAGAGTGGCCACAATCACCCAACAATTTTGGATGATTTGAAGAAAATTATTGTAAAAATTTACATCAAATTCATAAAATAAAGTTTTATTCACAGCACGAAGAACAAATTCAATTTGACATTTGTGATAAAATGCTAATGAGACCTGAAGAATTTGCAGTCAGTGAGGTTTCTTAGCAGTTTGAGATTTCAGATTAATTTATGAAGGGAGATATTGGTCATGATAATATTTTCCTCATCTACATTTAGAGATTTTGGAAATGTGGAAACTGGGAAGAGCAAAATAACAAACCTCCTTCAGGTCAATTATAATTATAGTTATATTGTTAATGTAGTCTACACTCTGTCACACAGTACTTGAGTGAGGTTTTAATACTGTTTTCATGCAGCATGTTTTTTTACAGTTTGTATTCACTTGGTTCATCGTGCAGGTTTCTTTTGACACAACTTAAATGTCCCTTAATTTATTGGTTTGTTACATTTGTCAGCACTAATCTGTAGCTTCCTGTTGATTGTTTATGAAAGTGGTATGAGGTCATGTTAATTTGTTATCAGCTGCCCATGGATATGGTGGCTGGGTAGGTTTGGCTAGTATCTATGGTGACAAGCACAGGGGCCTCAAGCAAAGCATAGGTGGCTGTGAACATGGAAGTGGGGCCCATGTGATCTGTTTAGTCCATCATTTATCAATATTTAACGTAAGTTAAATTCAAGCACAAAAACATCTTAAGCAAATATTCCATTGTTTTGCCTAAAGAGTTAAAAAATAACCCAAATTACTAATACATATTTCACAGAAAATTGATTATCCATATCAAAAGTATTGAACGTGCATAAAGAAAAAGTAGAGTATATCTAAAAAAGAGCGTGTGTGAGGTTCTTTTCTGTGTGTAGATCCCACCACCTCAATCTGACCATCAGTAATGTCTTTTGACTCGCAGTTTTACCATAATTTGCCGATTAATGCAAGGCAGATGTGCATAATGCTTCTGTGCGCAGAAGCTGGCCGACCTCAGAGTGAGCGGGAGTGCTCAGGCTATGAGATAATGCCAGAGAGAGGCCAGCCTGGGACTAACACTGCTGCCACTGCTGCTGCTGTGTGTGTGTGTGTGTGTGTGTGTGTGTACACAGTCACACGAAACCCCACCAGCGGATGTTTAACATCCCCTTTCCGCTCAATTACCGCCTCTCAAGGTCACAGATATCTGACCAAGATAACTTTGCGTGTTTTCTTGGCCAACTTCAACCACCAGTTTTTTTTACATGTTGTTTTGCATCTTTGCATTTCAACTAAAATGTGAGTCACAGGGGACTATTTGTTTCCAACCATAAAAGGCTATAATGAGCGCCTCTTCCTCATAATCACTGGGTCTGAACCCTAATGCAGGTTGTAAATGTTACTGTGGTGTTCTTGGCTACAGTCTGAGGCCCTTATTGTTTCTTGGCCCTCTCCTCATCATCCTCGCCCCGTGACTTTTTTATTAGATCCACAATCCAGCAAGTTTTCTCTCAGCTGTTTGTGCTATTTGTTTGCTCATGATCACTTAATGGATTTAATAGGCATTTGAGTGTATGTGTGTGTGATAGTTATTGAGAGAAAGTGTGTTTGTGTGTGCTCAGTGTGACTGAGTATGTGTGTGTGTGTTTGTGTGTGTTTGTGTGTGTTTGTGTGTGCTCAGTGTGACTGAGTATGTGTGTGTGTGTTTGTGTGTGTTTGTGTGTGTTTGTGTGTGTGTGTGCATTCCACCCAGCGATTCGTCCGGCCTCTCCGGAACTCAGCGCAGCGCGTCGCTCTAATCCTTCCTTCCTGTTTTCCTGCAGGAGAAGTGAGGTGGAGAGGCAGATGAATTAGCCTAATAACAGTCACAGTCAGTTTACCTAGAAGGGAACGAGGAGAAAGTAAAGGACGGAGTGGAAGTCCACACTGGGCAAATTTTTCATTTTTATCAACTCTCTTACAAAGTTTGTGTTAATTTTCTGCACAATCTTCCAGCTGACACTGCTAATTTAGTCCAGTTTCCTTGGGAATTACTGTACATCAAGACTGGATGATTTACAATGCATCCAATGCCACAAAGGCATGTTGGATGTGTTTCAATTAAATTTTCTCAAAAAATTGAAAACATTCAAATAAAATGTCCAAATTGAATGTGTATGAGGTACTGTATGTATAAGAGGACTGTCTCATTTTTAGGCTCATAAAGACTGTTTCTCTAATACAATCCCTTGGAACATCCCTAGAAATAATGGCGGATGGTGTTCTGGAAAAAGGTTAAAATTACATTGATAAAAAACAGCTTGGTTGGGTTTAGGCACAACACACATGTGGTTGCGGTTCGGCACAAAAACTATATGGTTAATGTTAGTGAAGAGATTGTTGTTTGGGTAAAAATATCATTTCCTTAAGGACCAGCGTCATCGTGGTTACAATAATAAACACATGGTTAATGTTTAACAATCATGGTTAAAACATTGTTGCACACTGGACTCATATTTTAACTGTGCTGTATTTTATAATTCGTAAATATATAAACCAACCAGGTCATGGATAACATTTTTTTAAAACACAATGAAAAATATACAGTGTAACCACATTTTTTAACAAAAATTTATTTATTTATCACAAACATATATTTACTATGCACCTTTCAAATACAAACTAGGCTCCGTGTAGCGTATTGAATTTAAACAAAGTGAAAGGAAACACCAGAAATCAATGTTCAGTTTCCTCAGTACCCCAGTACATGCTTGTGGGGCATACTTGGCCTGATTTGACTGACAAGCAAATCAGTTTAATCCCAAAACAGTCCCAAAGTGTTTTTTGGATTTACTGAAAGTTGAAATATCTGTACAACACACTCTCTTAACCCCTTCTGCGTTCCATTTAAATGGAGCCTCATGTGGTTGTATGACTCTTAGCTGATGCATCAAAATATTGCCAAGTGCATTTCTTTGTTTTCACTTTTGGCTGAAACTATGAAAAAATAGTGAAACCCTCTAACATAGAAAAACAATAACAACTAGACCACAGCTGATGATTTTATGAAGGACTGCTTCCACTCGTTGGGGTTTTCTTATCATTCAAAGTTTTATTAAACAGTTTGAAAGATGAACTCCAGAGATGATATTAAGGTAAAAAAAAGATGCAAGTGCATTTTTTTTGCAAGCATGAAGCCAAAGAAAGGTTGAGGTACTTACTCTTTACTTGAATATTGCAGCAGTGCTGTAGTTAATGGAAATATGGGTCTGTCAGCACACAGTTTCAACAACTAAATAATATATTGTTATGAAAAATGCTTGTCTCTCCCAACACGTAAGTACAGGCAGAAGGTGAGATGGGAGGACAATTTAAGATAAATGAGATAAATCACAAAACAGTGTCCATGTGGACTCTGTCTTCCTCATTTTGAGGAGAGAACAAGGCAAGCGCTGGACGGTTTGTTTCTGCTGCTTTGACAGTAATGAAGTGTCTAATGGGAAACTGTCAGCAGCTTGGAGAGACCAGAGACCTCGAGACACCGTGGAGACACAGCACACACACACACATACACACACTAGCTATATGCACATACACATACAGCCTATATACATATAAACACACCCACTTGGTGACGCCGGGACAATTATCACCCACCGCCAATTACTGCAGCGCACACATGGTCATGGCTCTGAAACCTCTCGACCATGTGTGGATCGACCTGTGATGTGGTTGCTGAAGCACTAACAGACATGAAGCAGAGTTTCTAAAAACCGCTGAGCCAGGGCGTCATGATGGTTCAGCAGAACAAACAGCTGCAAAATGTTTTATGTACTGAACATTATTTTACAGTTTACATTTAAACAACTCAGTTTTAAAAGCTCCTAAAACATGTAATACTAGATTAATAATAACATTTATACTAAGGTAGAGGCAAGGAAGAATTACTGACTTTAATCATTATCATCAAACTGAAGTCTTAAATTTAACTTAAATGTTGCTTATGCTCTTCAATCTGCTCTTACACCAGTGATTTAGGGTTTTCATACTTTCAGCTAAAAATGAAAACAAAGAAATGCACTTGGAAATATTTTGATGCATCAGACAACAGGGTCATTTTAGCTGCCAGTCCTTTAAGTTAACTAACCGCACAGAACTCAAAGAAAACTCTTTCTCTCTAAAACTCTATAAATATTCCAAAGAGAAACATGTTGACACTGTACACATATCTGTATGAAGTTGCTGAGTGCAACCTTGAGGTCAAAACTTATGTTTTTTATTTATTTATATACCCATATATGCTAGTTATAATTAATGCAAAACAAAGTGCCATTTCTGTCACTTTCCAAAACCAGGAATTTGACATGTGATATAATGTCACATAATCCCCGTTTTCTTGATGGCTGTTCTATATGATGGCTTCATGTGTTGCCATTTAGAACAACTATAAACATTTGACGTCCGACGTGGTTTGACAGTGTCTCTTAAAAATTGTTCTGGGAGACCATAAACCAGCCCTTAGTTTCAAATTTTGTTTACCCTCGCCATTTTTACAACAAGACCCAGTCTATAAAGACTAATGAATTTCATCTCAAATTGACCTGACCTAACGTTTAGTTGACCTGAACAATCACAAACACTTTAAATTTACTTTAAATAATCAGCAGCCACAATCAATATTAACATCCTCATTAATCTCGTGGATTGAGTCTGTTCTTCAAGGAACCAAGAGGAGCCCTGAACTTGTTTCAACAACTTTGTAAAGAATGTATGACACCGACACTGCCACACTAAAAGCTTCAGCAGCTCTGTCACTCCTTCCAGATCATCAAAAATATTTTGCAGTTAGCGTGACAGACAGCAAAGGGACAGACAGACACAGTGAGCGGTAATAAGTCATCTGGATGGAGAGGGAAGAGCCAGACAGACCCCCTGCCTGGATGACATCTGTTGTCTGTTTTTCTATCACACCTCTGAGAAATGGCATCACTGCTCTCCTTCTTCTGTCTTCTCTGTCTAACATGATGTGTGACTGTTAGCTGAAAACTTAACTTGAAATATTTTTGGTTTATCCAGTTTTGAAAAGATTTCTTGAGCCAAAGCGAAGACAAACCAAACCGCAAACCACAGAAGACAATCTGAACATTCAACTTATGCTGGAGCATCACAGTGACCACATTTGCGGTTATCGGGTTTTCACATACAAAATATTACTTTATTTAATAGCAATAATAGAGATAAAGACAGGAAATAGAGGGAGAGAAAGAGAGACAGCGATGACACTCAGCAGAGGTTGCTGGCTGGACATTGCAATTATGTGTTATGACTCTTAACCACTCAGCTAACATACACCAGATGAAATGCTAATATAAAAAACAGTGCACATTTTATACTGCTCTTGGAGAATAGAATAGACCAACTTTTACAACTCTGCACACCTGGCCAATCGCTGCATCATGTGGGTGAATGTCTGATTGCTTTTGTAATTTCAGAAATTTAGAAATTGTCCATTAGTGACTAATTTCTCTAGATCATCTTGTTAAATTGTAGACAGTAGCTTTCTATCACTGCCTGATATCTCCCATCCTTCATATGACTTAATGTCTCATCACAGTTAAAAAGTCAAAAGGGTTTCTATAGGTACAAACAGTCAGAGTTTATGTTTGAGCAGCTCTGGTGTCTCAAAAAGTAAAAGTGGATTTAGTATTTACTTTTACCAAACTAACCAAGCGATTCCTGAACCTCTCAACATGTGCCTCACAGGACATTAACCCTGGTCACTCATGCCAAAGTTCTGTAGCCTCTACTAGTTCCTGCCATCCTCACAATGAAGATAAATTCCCTGCACCAAGGCAGGAAGTAGTATGGCACATAACACCTGGTAAAACCCCAACCCATTGCTTTTGCACTTTGGCATGTGTACAGTATTTAGTGACTTGTACATGCTGGTACATTGATTTTATTACCTTTAGGCAAAGCAAGGATAGCCATTTACCCTGTTTCCAGATGTGCTAAGATATGCTAATCTGACACCTGACATTTTCTAAAATATCAAACTATCAACCTTTAGTAGTGCTGTTCTTTCAGTTAGATGAGAAGAGTGAATCTTTCTGGGCTTTGATCTATTTCCTAATAACAGCAGCCACTGATGTTACAGTTCAAGTGAAGAGGTCATGCAAATGTTTGTCAGAGTCACAGCATCTGTTGCGTATGCGTGCCATGATACAGGTGAGGAGACCACGTGCATGAAAAGAAATTGAGGGAGACAGGAATCTTACGCAAGAAAATCAGCCCCAGAGAGTTTGTAACAGGAGAGAGAAAAAATATGTGTGGTTCTGAGGTGGGGAGGGTTGTCTGAAGGACGCAGAAAAAATGCGTGAATAATCCAGCTCAACTGAAAACAACATGTTTTGCTCCTTTTAATTAGAGAAGAATTCTGGATCTGATTTCTGGATGTGAAAAGCATTTGACTAAGTGTTGTACTATGTGATAGAAAACCTTAAAGGAAAGGCTTGAAACAACTAAATCAGTTTGGTTTAAAGTGCAGTGTTGACATCAAGATCTTTAATGGGAAATTACACAATTTTGTCTGCCAAAATATCCAACCTACAACATTGTGTGGGTCTTAGGTGTCGAACTCAGGTCTGCAGCTCAGCAGTCCTGCATGGTATACACCTGCCGTTCACCTCCTTGCAATATGCTTTGTGTTAATAAATGTAGTGCGTCGTTCATTAAAAAAATACATTTTCACA
This sequence comes from Sandelia bainsii, assembly GCA_032362345.1. Taxonomy (NCBI): domain Eukaryota; kingdom Metazoa; phylum Chordata; class Actinopteri; order Anabantiformes; family Anabantidae; genus Sandelia; species Sandelia bainsii. Next base: position 11,554,403 of record JAUMHL010000006.1, on the reverse strand, counting down.
CAACATAATTACGTTCACCACAAAGATGTAGTCGCTGTCACACTTTAATTGTATAGGACCATAATTTTTAGGAGACAGGGTTGCTGAGAGGGCAGTTTATGCTGCAGGATGTGATGGTGTCCGCTGAACACCTTGATATGATTTCAATTCACAGACTGAGTAGACTACTTTCTGTTGACTGCGTCTGAGTTGAACAGCTCTTTATTGATGCTTTTTACATTAAGTAGGCTGATCTCAGCAAGCTAGTGACCTTTACTAAGTGTTGTCTGGGGAATAATTTAATTGAACCCTCATTTTCTGACCTGAAACCACTTAGCATAGAGCTATAAATTGCAGAAATCTAATGGTGACCTAATGTCAAAGCTAAAATGCTGCTTAGTTTGGCTTGAAGGACTGTACTTTGTATGTATTACCTCAATTACTACTAATTTCACATACTTAGTGTTTAATTTACATTCCTGCTGATAATTTTCTAAAGAAAAGTGCTTTGGGGTTGTTTTGAATGTTTATCCTACAATTCACATGGTAGTGGTTTTCGTTCCATGATAAAAATCAATTAATTTCTGCTCAAATTCAGGTAATTTTAGCAGATGGAATAGACAGTTATGGAATAGATTTTCAAGGATAATTGCAGTTTTACAACTTGGTTCTTATATTTGTAGACTGAAATAGGAAAGTAACAATGAAACTTGATTACCTATATTTCTATGACTACTTATAATGGATAACAAAGTTGTATTATGAGGGTAGCTGTGACTCATCCATGAACCAGGTCAGTGGTTGGACTCCTGGTTCCCCCTTACCTGGACAAGATACTGAAACCCTGTAATATACAGTATATCATATTTTTGCAGCTGTCCCACAACAATTCCGCCATGGGGATCAAAGAGTTATGTCAAAATCAAATTATTTTGGATGGATGGATTTTCTTTTTGTCACATTTCTAACAATATTCATCCACCATGAAAATGTACCAAATTTATACACACAGAGATTATTATTGTGCAATTTGCCTTCAGTAGACAAACACAAACCACCAGGAAATATGTGGCACACCACACAAAGCTTTCTGTTACTTATACACATTCAGTATACACTGTCCTCTTCTCATACAGACTCATACCTCTTTTTCCTTGCTTTGTTCTCACATATTCATCATTCTGTCCCTCAGACAAGATGCTCTGACCTTTAGTATTTTTTAAGAGTTTTCATGTGCTTCACTGCATGAGTTTATTAACAGTTTTGGTTTGATGATAGAAAGAAGAGAGGCTATACAGTAAGCGGGGGATTTTGTCTGAAACATTATTTAGTGTTAATCAAACACGTACAAAATGTATTCTTCTCGACAGACAATAGAGTTTCGTCAATATATTCTTTCTTTGGGTATTACCATAAGCTCCATCTGTCTCTGTTTTGGCTCTGGTGGTGAGGGGTGGTCTACAGATTGGGGGTGCTGTGACCTTGGTCTCTGCTGTCATGTTACCTGATCCAACCTGTTGCAGACTGTCAAATCATCTCTCTTTGTCTGATATACACAAACACAATGAGTCACACATTTTAACCTGAAACCCCGTCTCCCTCTCTGCCTGCCTGTTTATAAAAAAATATTAAATGTTCACACATTTTATCACTGTTTGTAGGACAAATTATAGAATATAGTTTGAACTCTTTGGTGTAATTGCTGTGCCCTCTTGACCAGGATGTGTGTGTCAGAAGATGCCAGTGTGGAGACACGTGGCTGCTTGTTGTGTTATAGCTGCCTCTCTCTGTGATAAGCGCCTCTTATGTTGCCTCAGTGTTAACTCAACATCCTGTGTCCACACTCTTTTCCTGGCCTTGTCACACACTGTGTGTGCAGACAGAATTACAATAACCTCCGGAGGTCAGTAGATATAGTAGACCAACAAACACTGCACTTGATCTCACACACACACACACACACACACACACAGTCCAGAGCTGCCACACTGTGCATGTGTGGTCCAGGGTTCAGTGTGCTGTATCAAAGCAGTTAAACTTTAAACAGTAATAAACAGAGGAGTTGTTCTGTGTTTCTCATGTCAACCTCTTCATTTTTCTCACTGATGCAATTTTTGATGACTACACTGCCATTAAAACAGGACAGGTTTAGTTTTGACCAGAGATGTAATGATGTTTATACACAAGGTTACTATGTGCCCACCTCTGAGGAAGGGGATTTACTGTATAGTTACACTACCAGTCAAAAGTTTGGACACATAGAAATGACCATGTTTGTGAAAGAAAAGCAGATTTCATAACATCAAA
>JAUMHL010000006.1:11527273-11551891 GCA_032362345.1 Sandelia bainsii | reverse complement strand
GTTCTGTAAATTGAGTATTTAGTATTTGTGTTGGTGTTAATCTTTTCTGGTTATGGTTCTTTCTTTCTTTCTTTCTGATTGAACTGAGGGCTGCTGTAACATGCCAAAGTAATTTCCCTCCGGGATTAATCTTGAATGCTAACGTTTGTAATTGATGTTACTAAAGATGTAGACACTGCTTGATCCATTCCTTACATTTTTACTATTGGGGCTGATGTTTTGGAAAGGTCAGAATAGACACGACTTTCTGAACAAAACCAAACATTAAATGACTGATTTTAAGTTTACATAAATTAAATCATTTTGAGTGGGATAACTTCACATTTTTATTTTACGTGCTTTTGTTTCTGCCCTCTTCCCATTGTGAGTTCCTATCTCTCAGGCAACCTGAACAAAACTGCACTACACTGTTGTTGGCACAGAAAACACTAAATATTTAGGCTTCTGGCGATGAGAGTCTGTTGTTGTTGGAAATTCAATGATGTTATGAGGATGACGACTTGAGAACGACGAGATAGATGTCGTGAGCGGTACAGTTTAGTTTGCCTCTGACAGACATTTCTCTGGCCTTTTTAGAGATCAAAGTATCTAGACTCACTGTCTGTGATGTGTAAAATTTATGTTGATAAGTGCTGTTGATTTAACAAGTACAGGCTGAAATGTACTGAAAACTGATCTGGAATAAATCTTGCTCTTTGTTTGAAGCTGACAACCACTGTCTCAGCTGACAGCTGAGGATGCTGGTTTAAACTCTGAAACAGTTCTGATCTGCAGTTCATTAAAACTCAAGACTTTTCCCTTTGTTTGGGATATTTTCACCTGACTTGTGGCACCAAATAACAGAATCAAGCTGCCCGAACATGAACACAAACACAACCTAAAATCACGCAAGAACAAAAGCAGGTTTGCTTCAGCTGTTGTTTCTCAGTGTCGTTATGAATAATAGAAAGAATAGAATAGAAGAAAAGCTCAGACAAGAACGTTCATATTAGTTTATGTTACAAACTGGAATCAGACTCTCAGAAACTCAAACACAGTGAGAAAACAGTGGTGGTACACGTATACTGTAACAGCTGAGGTTTTATTTTGATTCTGTTCACAAAACCAAGGCATACAATTTTCTATTTTACAGAGAGATGTAGGACCAGTAACCTCCTGAAGTTACAGGTCTTTAACAAGTAAAGCAAACAATCAGTAGCTTTTGTAAATGTAAATGTAGCTCGTTTATTGGCACAAAAGTGATGCACAAAAATCAAATGGCGTCAACTATTACCTGCTATGATGCCAGGTCACAGGTCAGTGGAGGTAACACTGACAAACACACACACACACACACACACACACACACTATCTCACTCTTTTTATGTCTGGCAACTGAACAGAATGAACTTTAGAGATAAAGAAATACGGGACACATGTATGCAGTGCACATGTAGATCTGTGTGTGTGTGTGTGTGTGTGTGTGTGTGTGCATCTATACCAAATAAGGTTTGGTGTGAACTTTAATAAGACAAACATTACTGACAATAACATTTTTATCCTAAATCTAGATCTTCATTCAAACTCTAAAGTTGTGGAGGTGAAAAGTGACCAAAACGTGACATGATTGTTGAAAATGAAATGTCTACACAGATTGTGTTGGTTTGGTATCAAACGATACTCAGCAGAGACAGACTGACACATGCTGAGAGACCAAGACTAACATGCTGTTATCTCCTGGTCATGCATTTAGTGCACATCAATCTGCCCTTCTTGAAGCTAGAGTGGCTTTTACTTCCTACTGCTCAATCTGTGTGCAGCCTTTGACACTGTATTGGGAACCTACAGCTCTCAACTTGCTCAGGTCTTACCTATCTGAGTAGACCCTCAAGATGTCTTGGGAGGGACAAGTATCCAGGTGTTACTGCCTTTGCACTAGAGTGCCCCAGGGCAATCTTCTCTTCTCCATGCATGTCATCTACCTATAATCCACTCACATGGCTTCTCTTAATATTGCTATGCTGATAACACCCAGCTCTGTGTTGATGATACCACAATATTCAAAGCATCTGAAGACAAAACTCTTCAAAAACATCTGTTCTTTCCAATCAGACACGTACAGTATGTGTCACATTTATTTTTATGGCCCTTGAAGTATTTCCCTGCTTTGTAACTCATTTGTAAGTACCTGCCAAATGACTAAATGTAAATGTAGACTGTTTAAGGAAATTATTTTATACCACTGAACATACATGGACCTCTAAATGGTCATCTAGCAGTTAGAGATGTTCTTATTTTCTAAAAATGTTCTAAAAGATGGTCTTATTTTCTAAAAATAATGCTGGTAGTTGTAATTAATGTTATATGTACACAGACACACTTCCAGACACAATTGACATAAACGCACACATATAGAGACCACACACATGTACACAGGAGATAAAACATGCACTGACACATAATCATGTACACAGACACATTTCAAAAGCCAGTGCTTGCTGGGATCATTGCTACTCTCTCCTCCCTCTCTTGACCTTTAAACTCCATCTCTTCATTCTTCCGTATCGCTGTCTCACCCTCTCTGCTCCCTTCTCTGTCTTTCATCTTTCTCACATTTGTCTGCCATCTCTCTACTACGCTACCACTCCTGTGGTTGTCTGTAGGGCCTCAAACATAGCTGCAGTATTCCCTTTTTTTCTACAGCAACAAAAACATCAAATTGTTAGTAGGTTTATATTTTAATAACTGTTATCCACAATAAAAACAATAACATTTTACACACAGATCTGATCAGATCAACTACAATGTTAGATTTTAATGGTGGATGTAAGCTTCAATAGGCGTTTAAGTCACATGCTTTATTAATTCTGTTCCCATTATACTTGCTCATTTCCAGCATATCCACTTATTTTTTTATGCATAAATAGAAAATAAAAAAAAAACAGTATCATTATCACCTTGTTAAGTTTCCTGTTGAAATCAGCTACTACAGCCAAATGTGGCTACGCTCACCAATCACATGACAGAAACATGGGTCTACAAAAGCTGCTGCCCCCCCTGCACCTGTGGATGTGACAAAAGTCTTAATACATTCTCTTAAAAGTATTAAACACTAAATGCAAATCAAAGAAGAGCGTAGGTTTATTAAATATAAAGTCATCAATGAGCTGCAGGATGTAGGAATTAGCAACATCACGAATGAATCCTATGCATAGTTGTGTGGGAGTCTGTGCTTTTGTTAAGGTGCATAATTATCCTCTAAGCTGACAAGGACAGCCCACTGTACACGGTGGGAGAACATCTGTGCTAGATGGGTAGATTTCAAATGAAAGCATCAGAAACTACTTTCTCAGTATCAGCATATTTTTGCTTCCTCTTTGAGTCTGGTTATTGTCTGGCCTGACAAACAAGAGTTTCAATTTCTGTGCTAAGACAGAGACAAAGACAGTGTTTTATTTTAAATTATACTTTATTTCATATAAAAACAAAACAATAAACAAATAAATTAGATATTTCTAAAATAATTCTCTCACAGAAATGTTTAAGAATGCTGCGATTGTTTACAGTCTGTATCTAGGAAAAGAGCAGATAACTGGAATGTAAAGATGCAAATGTATCCAGACTTTATGTAAATATAAGAGCCTCATTCCAAAATGAGATATCCATCTGTGACACCAGCTGTTACAAAGTGATTGACAACATAAAATGCAAACAAATGAGGATAGCAGATACATTAATCCTTCGTTGACAGCGTGGTTGAAACCCTCAGATTTTCTTTAGACGTTCAAACACAGAAAGAAAAGACCAGAGCGTAATGTTATTACAGTTGTTAATGTAGAAAATAGCAAGCTGACATTTGTTTTAAATAGTTCATTTTAATGGAATCGGTGCAGATAGTGAATTTACTAATTTGTGAGCCAATTTATGTTTCAGATTTCAATTAGCTTTCCGCAAATTTTGAAATTTGGATTTAGATTGTTGACCAGTCACCAACCAGCATGACACAACTGATCTATGAAGGATCACAGACCTGGAGAAGGATATTAAATTAGCTTACAATACAATTTGATCTCTTGTGTAGAAATATCTTTCCAACTGCAAATAGCTGTTTTGTTTGGGTCTCAATTGTTTTTTGTCTGTGGTCAGATTCAGGAGGCAGACTGGGACTCAGTTGGCATTTTACCCCACAGGGGAATTTTCTGCAGCTGGTCCCGGTGGCAGTGGCGAATCTGAATTAAGATTTGTAATTTAAAAGATGGTGGCTATGGATAAAGATAGGGGCGTTTGGAGGAGAAGAGTAGACATTACCATAATAAGAGCCTCTTCATTTGCACACAAGCCCAAGCTATCCTCACACCACTACCCCCAAAACTCCCTCTGGTCCGTAGTCACACCCATTAATCTTGCAAAGCCTTCATTGTCCGGCCAGGCTGCAGACCTGAGGACCCCTCACCAGCAGATTGGGCTGGGTGAAGGGTTACAGCCAGACAAAGGAGGATCCTCCCCTTCTCCTCTATTTGAAATCAATCACACTGGCTTTCACATTCAGTACCCCCCTCCCTGCCTTCCCTCCTTGTCAGCAATGACAGTGGGCTTGGGCCAGCTCCCCACAGAGTTTTCATGCTGAATCGTCAGTCCTCCTTTTAGAGTGAGTCCCACCCTGGACACGCTGTCTCTGACAAAGCAGCTATGTAGGCAAAGACTAAACGAGTAAAGCAAGAAGACCACAAAATGTCATGTCAGACTTTGTGTGGTTGTGTTTACTTGTAAATGAGTCTGTCTCATGACCTTTGGGGCTTGGGTTTTAAAACTTAGGAAATACAGTAGAGCTTTTGAGAAAATATATTTTCTTCATATCCCAACAATTTTGTAGATTTGTGGTTTTCATCCAACAACAGCAACAATAACTGTGTGCCTTATGGTATTTAACCACTAATTGTTTTCTTGGGGTGGAGGCTGCAGCAGTTTACTACAAAATGACAAATGGAAGGTTTCATTCCAAAATTTTCCAAGTCTAAACCTTACTCAAAGGTCAAATCTATATATTTCATTTACCACAAACATTTAAGTTGAGTTTTTGAGTGACTCAGTCAGTCCTAACTCAAACTACTGACTGTTTTTAGACAGTTTTTACAAAAGTTGTTGATGCATCTATTCCAAAGTTGTGTTATAGACTGTTACTTTGAGCTTCCAGTTTTTGGAAAGTGTATTTAATAGAGATCATCAGGCCTGAATGTTTCCTCTAAATTGAATATTGTGATGTTTTGGAATGAAACCTGGACATAGAGACAGTGTGACAACTGTGACAGGTTTGGCACTTAAACAACTGAGTAAATTTCTCTTTCCTTTCACCTATATTAACCTTCATTTTTGTGTCATTCAGAATAATTTATAAAAGGCAATCGTCTTTCTGCTGTTGATATGTACATACAATATTTTAATATACTACTATATTCACAGGAAATCCTAAATTCAGGCACTTTGTTGCCGCTACAACAACTTTTTTAGCATGAGAGCTCCTGAGATTTAAGACCGTTTTCTTTTTAAATAAGCAACACAAAAGTATAATAATTTTATATAGAGAGATTTATATTTAACAATCAATTTCTTCTTTTTTATCATAGCAAAATAAATCTTTGTTTTTAATGTCTTTGTCATCAAGGTTTCAAGCCCTGGTATTGGATTGAATTTGCACGAGGAGATCATTGTCCATTGCTAGAAAAGCATTTTGGGCTATTTTGAGTACCAGGGTCTCTTCTGTTGTGTATAGTGCCGCAGTTTTCCAGCGTTACAACTGTTCTTGGGCACAGTGCCAGAGCTGATAAAGTACCATGTTTTGTTTATCTTCTCTTCTTCTGCTCGTTCTTCTGCCCACAATTAATTAAACATCTCCCTACAAAACTCCACCATGTAATGAAGCCCACTGGCCTCAGTGCTCCATATCCACACGTGTGTGTGTCTGTATTTACATGTATGTGTTTGTAAAAGACGCCCACCTATATCTAAGAGTTGCATGGTGCCAAGTTGGAGGTCCATTGTAAAACTTAATGAGAATAAAAACATTAACTTAACTTTTGAAATGCTGATGTGGACCTCCACTATGGCCACTAGCTGATGTGTTGTTACTTGAAAACCTAAAGTACTGTTTCCCCACTCTAGTGTTCATGTGTGTATGTGTTTGGGTGCCTATCGGAGTGCCGTCTTCATGTCTATCTGGGACCGCACATCCTGGTAGCCCAGGAGACAGGGGTCTGAAGACAAAGCATCGTGGGTAAAAACTGAGTCGTTGTCAGAGGAGCAGGAACTAGACGTGTCCTCGCATGACGGGGAGTACTGCTCAAAGGGTGTCGACAGGTCCAAGTACTGAGAGGAGAGAGAAAGCAAAATTGACAAATGACAAAACAATTTTTGGACTGTTTAAATTATTTACTCTTAGATTTGTCTAAGCCTACAGATTTCTGTGATTAAGTGGAAAAATATAAGTCACACAAACTCTTGAGTGATTTGCAGATGATTTGTTGGTTGTAAATTTGAAGGACCAAGACTCAATTTCAGCAATTTAGACTGTGCAGCTAAACACAGTTTGATCTTGTTTAGCGTTTACAAGCCCTGGATTCTACTCTATGCAGTCACTTTTGTGTACTGAAGACGCCCAGACAGCAGATTTTGAAAGAGAACTTTTCATTAGTGCATACATTAGGATGTGTGCATGCTTGTGTGCGTGTTTGTAGCCTACCTCATCAGAGATGGACAGCAGCACTCTGTCCAGCTCCTCCACCAGCTGTTTGAAGGTTGGTCTCTGGGTGGGAACAGCATGCCAGCACTCACGCATCATCATGTAGCTACAGAAGAAAATCACAACATAAAAAATTTGTAGCACAGAATATAAAATTAGAGACTAGAATAGAAAATAAAAGGGAAAAACGCCTGCTTACAGTTCATGCGTGCAGTTCGAGGGTTTGTCCATTCGGTGTCCTTCTTTCAGCAGCTTGAACAGTTCTTCAACAGGGATACCAGGGTACGGTGAGCCACCCAGAGTGAAGATCTCCCACATCAGTACACCAAAGGACCACCTGAGGAATACCAAAACAAAATGAGAGACACAATTTTTCATAATCAAAAAACATATTTACATTTCTGGGCATTTTTTGCCCTTTGTGTTGTGTACTGAGCTTTGTTATAAAGCATTTCATATTTTCCTGTTGAATTTGAAACTTGAATTTAAACTTACACATCACTCTGGTGTGTGTAGACTCTGTCAAACAAGGCTTCTGGTGCCATCCACTTCACCGGCAGCCGTCCCTGCAGAGTGGACATGGAAATGTCAAAGCCCCATTTTTCTTTTTGTCTCACTGTAAATCTTTTTTTTTTTTCATGTTTCCCGTTTCTCCCACACAATCCTCCCCCTCCTCCATCTTCACCTCCCCTCTTTTCTAATTAAGTCCCATTAAGCCTCCTGCCAATCAGAGGAAAACATCAGACATCTGTCTTGAGGAGTATTAAAGCTGTGAAAGGAACTAGCAGAAGGAACCAGACTGAGGAGCAGACATGTGTACATGTAAGTCCACTACAGTAATCGTAATTCTCAACTGTGGAAAAGTAAAAAGAGAGCAATAATTTAGCTGTATCCCACTCCTGAACTATTTTAAAACAGAGTTCTTTACAAGAGCCAAAAGTAATTCCTGAAAATATGCAGCTCAAAGTGTTACTCACGTTAGTGGTTTTCTTGTAGTAGTCGATCTGGTGGACTCCTCTAGCCAGGCCAAAGTCAGCAATCTTCATCACATTGTCTTCTGTCACCAGAACATTTCTGGCTGCCAAATCTCTGTGGATACACTGCCAAGAAAGGAGAGAAAGAATTAAAGACAAAACCTTAAAGTGAGCTTTAGGCTAACGGCTGGGTCTCTGGATTAGAAGATTAGCATAGAATTTAAATGGTCCTGGTTAATGGCCTCAAAGATTTAATGTCTCATTTGGAAATTTGGGCTGAATATATTGTTTTATGTTGCGTAGGTTGCCTCTTTTTTGCATTGCATTGTTTCCATTTGGTAAAGATATCTAGATATTTAAACTGGCCAAATGTGAAGGTTGAACTGAACTTTAAAAAATTAATAATGTTTTAAATTAGGGAAACTCTCATTTGAATTTTAACTTGTGATACGACATGTCCCTGTGCTCCAGGCAGCGGTTTGGAGACATCATGTAAAACAGAGGCAGGAAAACTAGAAATGATTCACTGCAGAAGAGACTCAGTAGTTAAAACACAGTGCCTCATTTTAGTGAACATTACTAAATTAAAATGTCTTTATATAGAAACCCAGACATTTGAAGAAAAAACAACCCTTTGGGATGAAAAAAGAAAGACACTGTTTGCCCACATTGAATGGATATCATTAAGTTTACTTTGGTTTTCATTCGAAATAGATGTGGGATTTGTGGGGACGTACAAAATGAACCAGTCTTGGTTTGTGGGTCTCCCCATAATAGAGGGTTAGTTTCAGGCTCCTGCATTCTTAGGAGACTGTAGAGCCAGAAACCTGATGCCTACACCCAGACAACGGCTCTGCTGCCTGTTTGCTAACAGATTTATGGCAGCGCTAAAAAGGACAAAGCCCTGCAAAGGGACAGACAGATGGATGGAGAAGAGTAAACAGGACTCAAGCTACAGCAGCTTTCTTTCTGTTCAGGAATGCCTGTCTGAGACACCGGCTGACAGACAAAGAGACGTGTTGATAAGAAGCACACAGACACAGTGCATGCTGGGAAAATGAAAGGAATTGAAATGTGGTGGTGGGAATGTGAAGAAAACAAAGAAAGGGACAGACAGTGGCTCAAACTGCTTAAACGATTATTCAATTAATGAGCTTATTGGTTAATCAAATATTATATAAATACATTTTCAGCTGCTAGAGGTAAAGATTAGGATACTCAATAAAGTATAATATACCATCAAAATGAAATGAAAGAACCACAAATCGCCAACCACATTACCACACTGCAAATCTATGTTGTTGTTTGGGTTGACATTGAACTTTGACACCTCTTGCATCCACGAAACGCTTCAAAAGATTTGCAGCTTTATTCTCAGATACACTCCTACTAAAAACTCTTACCACTCTTTAAAGTGAACATACCCTTTTAGAGGCCAGGTACTCCATTCCTCTGGCCACCTGGTAGGCACAGGACAGCAGGTCTTTGAAGGTGAGCTGCTCCTCAGGCACCTTGGTCACATCAAAGGTATAGTCCATTCCTGGTGGTCGCCGGGCCCGCAGGTACTCCCTCAGACTGCCCTTGGAGGCGTACTCCACCAGCACATACAGAGGGCCTTGGGGGGGACACAAACAGGATAAAATACAGGGTTGTTTCTTTTGTTGTTTTAGCCTGGAGGTTAGGACCACCATGGCAGAACCATTCACTAAATTAGGTTACAATTTACAATAACAAGGTGGTTTGTGAGGAACATAAAGGAAAGCACTCTTTTCTCTCTAAAATAAGAGTGTACGTCGTAATTTGCATTAACAAAGCGAATGCTGTTCTTTAATTATTGCTCTATACATGAAGTGAAGAACATCAGTTTAGTTTGATCACAAGCTGACCTATCCAACCTTTTTATATAAATCCCTAAAGCAGCAAATAGGAGCATACCAGACAAAAATAAAACAACAAATAAGAAAGTTAATGCTACTTCAGAAACTCACCATCCTGTGTGCAGACTCCCAGCAGATTGATGATGTTCTTGTGCTTGTCCATCACCTTCATCAGCTCCATCTCCGAGATGAGATCTGCCAGATCTTTGTCTGTGGCGTCATCTAAGGAAAAATAGCTCTTATTTAGACAAGCATTCCTTCCTCGAAGAGAGAAGAAATTAGCTCATTTCTCTCTGAATGTTTTCATGTCTGTAACATTTCTTTCCTACCTTTGAGCATCTTGACCGCCACAGTGGTGGCCTGTTCGGGACAGTCCTTGTTGATGCTGTAGGCCTCAGCTCTGACCACCTGACCAAAGCAGCCTTCTCCTAGAGGTTTGCCCAGTGTTAAACTAGAGAGAGAAAGTAAGAGAGTAAGAGTTACTCAAAATAAGTCCAAATGAAAACTATACAAATCCCTAATTTTGGGCTCTGGTTTCTTAAAACATAGGTTGGGCAGAGTCAAAATTGGCTTGTTTCTTTTTAGGTCCCCACATGACACAAGAGTTACAGTGTTGGACAGTCTGAGTGATGAGTTTGGATCCCAGCAGCCAAACTAAACTCAGTGAAGAAATACTGTCTTTGCAAGGGGCCAGACTTTTAAGTAAACTCAAAATTTCAAAACAATCTCTTTCATAAGTAATGGTAATATAAGAGTGTGATTCTGGTTCTAATATATCATCTAAATCTGCGCAAATGATGACCCAACTTACTTCTCCCTTGGGAACTCCCACTCCGGGTCATAGGGCAACTCAAACTCCATGACTCCAGCCAGCATGGGAGAGCAGCTGGAAGAAAGACGAGCCACCCTCATCAGAGATGCACTGGACTTCCCTGATGAGTTTGATTCGACTGAGTACTGAAAGAAGACATACAGAAAGGGAGTATTTGAAGTGATGAGAAGTGATGAGGAACATACAGCTATAAACACCTTTCCCTTCAGCCATAGTCAGACAATACTTGGTAGGAACTGTTATGCATGCCCTAGTCTTTAGTTATAGTTGACAACTTGCTACTACTACTAATATCATCCCATGATATATAGGGTCCTATACCTGTCTACGAAGAGGAAACTTGGAGAGTTTCTGCACAGGAAGAGCATCAAACGCCTCCCTTCTGGGGTGGACCTGCATTCGACACAATACCACGATGATGATGGCCATGATTAGAGCCAGGAACCCACAGGCATAGATGATGATGTCGGTGTACTTGGTCTCCATGGTTTCCACAGCATCTGCCGCTTCCTCCTCTGTAAAGAAGAGCAGAGACGAATATTTCAGTTACTAAATGAAGCTTCATGGGCAAACTTGGCCACAGTGTTACTTCACAATGATAAGAGTGCCAAGATACTGCAAGTAAGAATTAAAACTGTGCAAGCCGTAATGCAAAATATTTCCAGTCATTTAGCCTTCAGTAGCCTCTCATTCTTTACCTGAGAGAACAGTCAGCCAAGCGGACTGGTAGGCAAAACCGATTGAATTTCCAGCCAGACAAGTGTACTCCCCTGCATCTTCCATGGTAACTTTGGACAGGTAGAGCACCTCCACCTCTGACATATTCAAACTTCCTGTCTGCATATCACACATTCAAAAAGTTTGAAAAAGTTTATATACTAATATCTTCACAAAACATTAAAATGTTGCAGTGTATTGTGGTAATATTAAAAACTCTTAGTACTTGTCTTCTCATTTCTGTTCACCAACCTTGAGGACCTGAACGTAGGGTATACCATCAGGACCATAGCGGCTGCCATTTCTTTCGATGTGTTTGAGCCACTGAATGTGAGGCTGGGCGTCACTGTAGACCTTACAGTGGAATTGGACATCACTGCCCACCACTGCTGTAATGTTGGCTGGCAGACCAGCCTGCAGAATGGGCCTGTGGGGGGACCGCTCTGTATGGGGAAAAAATAAGAGAAAAGCTTAGGAAACTGAGAAAAGATCTAAATTTAAAAATGCCATTAAGCTTCAGTGAATCCAGTCAGAGCATAAAGGATTCCCTTCTTCAAAGAGCTACAGTTTATAGGTGATCAGCAACATGGAGACAGAGATTTAACTGATTCTGACAGTCTCAGAAAATATCCCCACACCAAACCCCGTCAAAACCTTGAAATATTTTGTCATTTAATAGCAGGCAAAGATGACTGCTTTGTATCATCATCTAAAAAATTCCTAAAATACAAAGTAGCAGTAATTGTCACATTGTCATGTGTTTATATTCTGGCAAAAGATCAGGAAATGTCATTTTGGGATGGAAATCAGCTCTTTGTCAGCTGGTTGTCGGGGACTCTTTGATCTGCGAGTACTCTCGCTCTCTGATCTCGTTAGTTGTCTCGTTAGTCTTCTCTCCCCGTTGATGGGGACAGAAACTGACCCTGCGGTGGACAGACAGTGAACAAATAAACCACAGTCTCCTTGATCTCCTGTCACAGGTCAGGTAGAAAACTGGTATAGACCCGTGACCGTCCACATCCTGCCCACCAACGCCGACACCAGGCGCCCCTGTCACCTTCTGCTCACCCCTTTGGTTATTTCTTCCCTCAGACTGGCAGGCACGATGCTTTTTCAATAAGTGATGACTAGAGACTGTTGCTATTGCAGCCATATGTACTACTAGCTGATCACAAAGCATTGAAATATACATTTAAAGATATATTCATATTTAAGTCAGTACTTCAGCTCATAATACAGTATGTGCTGTTTAACAATAACAATACACAAAGTCCAAATAACATTGGTTTATCCATATTATGTCTTACCTAGGACATCAAGGACATAGCTGTGGGAGATAGAGCCATATTTGTTCTCCACCACGCAAGTGTAGTTTCCTCTGTCTGAAGGAACAACACTCTCCATCACTAGGCTCCAGTGCTGGTGCCTCAGCTAACCAAATAAACATAAAATACCACTGAATAAACACTTAAACACCACTCAAAGGCCAGATCTAATAAAATATAACTATACACAATACTCTGGTACCACTCTCACCTTAATGCCCCCTATACGATGCTCTCCTCTAAATTCACGTCCATTTTTGAGCCAGCGGATGCTTGGCATGGGGCTGCCCATGGCAGGGCAACGAAACTTCACTGTGTTGCCTGCAGGAACAGCATACAACTTCTTCTCCATACGCTGGGTGTGGGTCCAATAGGGACCTGAATGAAAATCCATCCAATAAGCCATTAGTGAGAAGATTCGGCTGAAGCCTGGATGCTGAGTTGCACTGAATCCTCAAGGATTGCAGCTACAAAGCAAAAACACACCTCTGGAGAAGTAAACCTGGTCATTTTCTATCTCAGCCGATGAGTCCTCCAAACCGTTGTCCTCATCATCATCTCCTGACCCCATCGAGTCTGGGGATATGACAAATAATAATAAATGATTAATAAAGACACAAAAATACTTTTTGTGCCACCAATCAAAACATTAATTCACATCAAAGATTTACACATAAAATGATTAAAAAGTGTAGTAAAATTTTCCCACGATTCAAGTTGACTAGTTCATTAATTAATCTGTCCAACAGTCCAAAACTCTAAGGTCAGTTTACTGACCAGCTTATTGTCATATTAAACTAAAAAAGCTGTTAATATTCACATAGATAGAGAAATGGAACTAAATTTTTTTCTTTCTCTTTTGCAAGAAAGACCATGATCATTTCCCCTACTTGTGTAACCATATTTGCACAGATTAAAGTGAACAATGACATTATTTGCTTTCTTAAAAAAAATCTCTTAAAACAAAAAAACAAATGCTTTTTTTTTTCAAGAAAGTGTCGCTACCTGCTACGGTGATGGTGAAGTTTCTCACTGGCTCTTTGGTTCCCCGGACAACACAAACATAAATGCCTGAATCTTCGTATGTTACATCTGTGATCTCCATGATGACACCTCGGATTTGAATGCGGGGCGTGGGCAGAATCCGGACTCCCTCCTTGTACCAGTTCACCGCCATGCCGGGCCGGGTGCTCGTGTCACAGCGCAATTTCAACACGTTGCCCAGCTCTAACAGAAGATGTTCTGAAGTATCTTCACTCAGATCCTCAAGAACATCTGTTAAAACAATATAACAACAACAATATAAGCACACTTACTATCTTGTTCAGGGTATGCACCTTGTTTCTTTTTGCTTCATCGTTTTAATTTTTTCTTCTTCTCTTCACTTTATATATTTTTTCCTTTTTTACATACATCACCACACAGATCAGGCCAGTCAGGACGTTATTTATTCATCTCCTCTCTAAAGCAAGTCACCATCCCCTCAGCTATGACCTTCAACTCCTCAACCCCATTATCTCCCATCTCCGTACACAATAAAATTACCATGGAGACCAGGAGGCCTAACCAACCCAACCCTCCTTCACACACACCCTCCTCTTCATCCTTTGTTCCTCTGTGGACTATTGTGGGGCTGAGAGCGCGCTAGCTAACGCTAGAGAACTCTGTCCTCTTCCTGACTCACTCAAAAAAAAAAGAAAAGAAACGAGGAGGAAGAGACTGAAGCTAATGAACATGTTGCAGTGTGACAGTGGACGAGAGTAAATCCGAGGGGCGGTAAAGGTTCACTGGAGAGCTAAATGAGCAAAGGGAGGAGAGAAGTTCATTCCAGCCTGCAAAGAATGACCCTAGTGTTTGAGCCCACACATGGCTGCCATACCACCTTCAGCAATGGGTCCTCTCTTTGCAGAGTTTTACAGACTTATCATTTTACATTTAAGATTACCTGGGGGGATTTCAGCAGCAGTGAGGTCCACAGTTTGGGAGATGATGGTGCCTGTGGAAGGGAAATGTTGAGGTTAGAAAACTGTGTGATACTGTGTTATGAATGAATGGTTGCATGGTTGACAGATGTGAAAATGTAGTGAGCTAAACATAACACGGGGCTTAAAGTGTTCTCTGTTGTGGTATTAATGGTTAGTGTGTCTCACCAGGCAGAACGTCCAGCCATGCCGACTGCATGGCCTGTACAGTCTGTCCTAGGTGGGTGCTTTCAGCCATACAGATGTACTCTCCTGCATCCTGCAGAGTGATATTGGTCAGATCCAGGGTGTTCAGCTTGGACATGTTGCTCTGAAGAGCCTGCATGGAGGAGAGATCATTTCATATCTTTTTAAAATGATGAGGCCAGAATCAAAACACAGCCAGAGTAGAACATGAAAACTGCAGTGTTTTGTGGGAAACATCAGATTCTCACCGTCAGAGCCCTGAGGCGAGGTGGTCCTCCCTGATGTCGTCCCACAGAGCTAACCTCTGTCTTCAGCCACTGCACCTTTGTGGTTGCTGGCCTATGGATTTTACACACCAGCTTCGCCTGACCACCCAGCACCGCTGTAGTGTTTTCAGGGTAACCTGGTACAATAAGAGGCCTGGAGACCCTTAGATCTGTATAATTAAAAGTAGGTGGAGAGAAAACAAAAAAATATAGGAAATTAGTCATAGTTTATCACCACAGATTCATTTGCATAGTTGACTTTGATTGTCTGTTAACTAATTTTGGGGAGTCAGGAAACTTAAAAGCTTAAAGGAGTATGAATTAACTGCTAAAAGCAGCCTTGGTCTGAAAGTGGTCCATGTGAACAGGACTGAAATGGTCAAAACATATTCTGGTGGTTTTAGTTTACCTCTGAAAGGTCCAGCAATAAAACACCGTGTCCCTAAACAACTGCTGTCATTTAATGCTACCAGGAACTAGTGATAGAGTGCCCTGATAACCTGGCTACTATCGTATCACTGTCAGGTACGGTGCCATCCATACAGTGGGTCACTTGCTCATTTATGTGGTTGCCCACTCACTTGTTGCAGCATATGTGCACCCTGGCCGGGGACCCCGTTTACTGATCAGTCACTCAGAACGAGCAATTTTTCAGGGCAAATTTTCTGTCTGATTGCTTCCTTCAAGCTCTTAGTGAAAAGGCAATCTGTTCTCTTGTCGTAGTGAAGTACTGCCATTTTTCCTAATCATCCTAAGTATATAGAGAGGTAATGCTTTCAGGAACAAATGCAGAGTTGTGATCTTGTAAGTGATGAATCAAATATAGTGATTGGTCAAAGCAGTGAAAAGAAAAACAGAAAGAAACGTATTGATGGCAAGTTTTTATGTTGATCATTTAATGCTAAATTCAAAATATTAACATACATAATCATGGAACAAACTTGAATGCAGTAAAACCAGGAGTGAGCAGTAAATCACTGAGATGAACACACATACTTGCAGCCATGCTAATGAACTTGCAGAGACAGTGCCCTGGAGTTGAACTCGCGACTGAGTGTGAATTGTCACCCGGAGGCGAGGGGGCAAACAAAACACAACACAACACAAACAAACCGCTCGGCTTGTGCGAGCCAGCCAGTCAGCCGGCTGGGTTGGCAGAAAACAGAAACAGCAGCGGAGCCATACACTAACACAGTATGTACTTCATACCAGTTTAATTACCAGACAGCTATTCACAGTCTTCCACTCTTGTTCCTGATTGGCTCCTTTCGCTTAAGAATTACTGAATTAAACCAACTTAGTACTTACTGTTGTGACTTTTAGCATGTATATATACATTTTAGGAGTGTTATATGCTGTTAACACTAAATAGGAGGATTTTCAGTTGTCAGCCAGTCAGAGTCCTGTATTATAACTGATACATTTGAAAATTAAATCATGATAAATGAAGATAATGGGACCTTTGGGGCGTGTGTAGCCAAGACAGGAAGACATTTGATTATTTGAATTTTGGAGGAAAGGGTGCTGGTAAGAAGGGTTTTAGTTTACAGCACAGAAAAATTGTCACTTAAGAAACTTTATAGAATAGCTGTGAACTTAAAACACCCAGCAGTCCCAAAGCGCTGCCTGACCAGCAGATGCACTCCCAGCCCAATTATGATGGCATTCTTTGGCACAGTCTCTTCTCCTTAATATTACAAATAGCTCCCTGTCATTGTGAAACAACACAATTAGCAGCATTTTTCTAGTTTTTGTGAGTTTAATAGAAAACACTATAACTACTAAACTATTTTATAGTAAACATTTTAGTGGATTGTGGGTTTCTCTGACCCGTGCAAGTCATCTTTAGGGGGGTGACAGAGAGTCTCTTTCAACTGATATTAAAGGGAGAGTTAGCTTTCTGTTTCTGATGTCTCTGTCTCCTCTCAGTTAAGATAATGTTCTTTCTTTGAGAAATATTTACAATCTTCTCTTAGAGGCCTGTCTCTTATCTAAAAATTTATATCAGACCAAGAGGGACAGATTCCAGTCACTGAGCTGTATGTATAAATCAGGAATCAGAGCAAAGTTAGAGTTTAGACCAAAATGCTTATGAGTCATTAATTCATTTAAACCTTAATTTATGGCAGAACTAAATCCCAGCTTGGATCCCATCTTTTCTACTTTCACAACTTTGAATTAGTGTGGCCCATATCAACTCAATACCAGGAAACTCAGCTGTTTACCAAACTTACTGATGATCATGTCTGATTTGATCCACTGGGAACTACAAAGTACTTACAAGGAAGAGCCTATATAAACCAGTTTAGGTGTTTCTAAACTGGTTTGCGTTTAGGCTGATAAATATAAAACATGCTTCCAGTTTGACATAGATTTTTTTAAATGCTTAATGCTTGTGATCACAAAACTGCAAATTCCCATAGGGAACAAATTAAAGGTAGAGGTGCTCCAACCTGCTACAACCCATCAGATCTTTCTGTTATCAGCCCAGCTTTGACTTTTTACTCATCTGTCTAATAAACAAACCTCAGAGGTCCTCCTCAAGCCCATCCTGCACATTGTTGTCTGAACAACAAGCCCTGACTGGTCTAGCTTGGCTCTGCAGTACAAAGTGGGGCCATCAACAAGTAAAAGAGGCAACTTCTGTGTGTGATGCCTCTGGGGCAACAATCCACTTTGTCTATCATCAGTCCACTCACATTCTTACAAAAATTTCATCCTAAAGTCCTTTAAATAACGATGGGTTGGAAACATTTTGATGGAACTTAACACTGACAACAACTCGCTTTTTGCTTTGGCTTCTGTTTATAAACCATCAATGAAAAAAAGCCCCAACAGCCCCTCCCTCTTCATCCTCTACAGCTGGCACGCAGCCAGGCAGATTTACACTTCCGACCCCCAGGGCCTCGGACAGATCAGGTAGCGCTTTTTACGGCAGCAAAAACACTGAGAGCTTTTTCCCTTTCTTTACCCCCTCGAAGACATGGCAACGGCCACTCTGTCATTTTTCCTGTCACCTGGACTTCCTCTGGGGACAGCGCTGCCAGAAAATCCAAACTTGGACTAATTGAATCCTTAACAGATTCACTCACAGAGCTGAATGTAAAATGTGTGCATGCAAAAAACAAACTTTTTCTCAGAAGTGAACTGTCTGTAAACTTTATGATACTTTACAAAATGAAGTTTTTAATGGAGGACAGACTAGGACTATATGGAGGATTATATGCTAAAAAAAAACACTTCAGATCTCACCTTTAGTTCTTCCTCCGCTAACGGCCCTGGACGAGACTCTGTCAATCAAACAGAGCAGGAAAATGCAGAACGCACAGACCCTAACCATCTTTTAGACGTGTGTCTTGTGGTTGAAGGTAGAAATGTATGTTGGAAGCCTGGAGTGGGCCTCACACTCCGGTCTTTGGCATTGGCAAACTTGGGAAAGCACAGTCTCTAAATCCTGTGGGGACAAACAAACACATATCCAATGGTTATCTGTTGATTAAAAACTTTGAGGAGAGATTTCAGGAGATTTGACGGGAGAGCAGCTGAAGACACAAACATTTCTGTTGAGGTTTAAACCACGGGGCAAAAACACAAACAATTGTTCAGCCAAATAGAGCCTGTTTTGACTATGAGCAGCTGTATTCTTAACCAGATGTCCTGTTAACTGTCCCGCTCAGTGGCCTTACATTGTCCAGGCTCTCCTGCGTCATGAATAAGGAGCAGGGCTGTTGCTGCCTGTTGTTTGTCAATGGATGGTGCTCAGTCTGTCCTGGGATAAAATTTTTTTTTAGCTGCCAGGAAGCTACAGAATCTGAAGCAACAGCTTAACTTGTTCAAGAGACCTGTTCGGTACAGGAGGTGGAAAGACACATCAAGTAAAATGAGCTACAATATTCTTTGAGCACCATCTTCTCACTTTTATGCCAATTTTAGAGGCAAAAGTGAAAACTTTAATTTGAGTGTCTGTTATTTTACTTCACTTACTTTGTTAACAAGGAACAAATTTGTTAACAGTGAAAATATTGAAAATGCCCTGTACAGTTCCCTAAAGACGTTTGGAAGATATATGATTTATTTCTAACAAAAGTCTTCATTATTCTTTTTTTAAGTTATGAAATATACTTAACTTATCAATAATAAATAATGAAGTGTCCGATTTTAAATAAGGACAAAGTTAATAAACAACTTTCAATTTCCACAAATTTGCTTCTCTGAATTTAAGATAACACTTAAATTCAATAATTATATATTATTCTACTTTAAAAATAGTTTAAAAGCACCTTTAAGTACAACATTGTCCCTATCCACTCATTCTGCGGAAAAAAATATAAACTTTGACAGCCTATAGGAACAAAAAAGTCTAATATAGTGATTTTTCTGCTGAGAGTCGAGCCAACTGCGCACAGGCGCCAGACCCTGGTGTGTGCGCGCTCCATGCGTGCAAGCCGCGCCCACACACACACACGCACACAAACACACCGTTTTAAAGAACCAGCTTGCTGAATGAAACGTATTCTTTCTCAATTAAGGACTGGAAAACTTTTTTCTCCTGCTGCTGCTAATTCTGCTGGCACGTTGCCTAGCTGCTGCTCTCTGCTGTGTTCATCCGGAGCCAAAACACTTCTACTGTATTCTGCTTGTCAGCCCTAAAAACCGAGAGAAGGGCGTCTCTGTGTAGGCTTTTTTATTTTTAACTCACTGCATATTCATATAAATCACACTTAATAAATCAGCCCAACTTTTACCATTAGTCTCAAACAGTCCTTGTAGAATATAAAGAACATAAGAGCTTTCAGAAACCGTATTAGACCTGTTTATTTATGTTATACGGATACAGGGTTACAGTTCGCACGTGTGTCCCACCATCAGTCAACCAAGTCTTTTGGCTCTGATCAGGAATGTCAGTGAATTGCCATTTTATTACACTTATGTGGATGAAAAATAAATTTAATGTATCACTTTTTATGTGACTGTGTGGGGTCGGCGGTCTGACAAAGTTCAAACTCCGCTCTGAGCGAATGAAACAGTCCATGTGGAAGGTTCAATGTCTAAAAACGACTTGTTTGCATCTATGCATAGCTAAATATAACATGTTAAACGTCGCCTTGTATTAAAATCACGTTTTTCTTACTGAAATTACAGTTTAAAAGTTAACAACCGTGGTTCAGTTCAGTAGTTTGTAAATGAGTAATTCTGGTTGGTCAAGCAGTGTCGAAACAGACCTTCTCCTGCATCAAGTAAGGTGCTCTGTGTTCTAGACAATCACTTAAAAATTATAAAAGGGGAACAATCTCAGCCTAATAGCGCAATCTGGGGTTTCAAGTGATTGAACATGAGGCTTCCTTATCAAGCTTTTTGTTGTAATCTGACCCACAATCTGCCGTGCACCCTGAAAATGAATGAACCAATTCTCCTAGAATCTCCAGCTGTCTCAGTCTGTTTTCACCCACCTTTCCCCCCGGCCTGTCCTCGCCGTGATGACTGCCACCAAGGGAAATCACTCCTTGTCCCGGTCGATACGAGTGAGTATTGAAATCCTCATTTGGAGCCCTAGTATTCCCTCTGTATCCCTTTCCAAAGCAGTCTGTGAGCGGCTGTTTTTTATCCGGTTTGACACGTCGTTGAGTTTATAAATCCATCAATAACAGTCCAATGGAACAGGGACGACAGCTGCCTGGTTCTCCTGGTGACCCAAGGAAGGAGCTGTGATCCCGTGGGCAAAGTCCACTGCAGCCGGACGCTCAGAGCGCTAAATCCATGGAGAGAGAGAAAACCAAACAGCGAGCGACTTGGTGGACGTGAGCGTGTAAAAACGTGTCCTTTCTCGCTCTCTAAATGCTTTTAAAACATCAGATGTGGCGAGAGAATGAGAAATGTTAAAACGTGCCCCGTAGCTCAGAGTCCCCTCTCAGTTTAACTGTAAAACTGTCTTAGAGAAAACTCTTTACGTGCGTATTTACGCAGCGCTTCTCCTAGTTCTCTCCCCTCGGTAAGTCTCTCCCGGTAAGATCTGAGCTCTGCTGTTGAAATGTGGTGCTCGCTCCTTTTCCTTTCCACAGCAGAGAGAGAAGAGCGATTGTCTGCGTACTCCACACATCAGCCCACCTACAACACTCTGCTGCTCTCAAGACGGCAGCCACAACAATGGTCTGAGAACGACCGGGGAAGCCAGAGGAGGAGGGGGAGAGAGGGGGAGTGGAGGGAGAGAGAGAGGAGGGGTACACTTCTGTTACCCCCTCTACCCCCACACAAAAACACCCCCATTCCCTCTGAGAAGCTGACAAATAAAACTCAAGACCCTCTGCCTCTCCCTCCTCTCTACAACCGTTTGCTGAAGTTATTCCTGAAATCAGTAGTACATTAACATTTATTTTTGTAAGCAACTTAAAAGTTTTAAATTGTTTCAGGATATTTTTTGACTGAAATTATCCACATAAATCACGTTATTAACGTTTTTATCACGCCACATAATTTATTGCGGGTTAATTGTCCTTTGTGCAAACAAAGCATTAAGGCCTCTGTAGAAGGCGCATTCAATTAAGTTGCTGAGTGAATCCGTGTGAATTGCTTTCAGGTTTTAATTGCATCAGTAAAAGAACAGGGCCGAGTAATCCCATTAGCTGCAGCAGAGAATCAACACTGAGCCTTAATGTTTACTTTTATATGAAAGCTTTACTTAACAAAATGAGACCTATGTATTCACTCAGGGATGTTATGTATACAGCGAAAATCTGAATATATCATATCAGTTTTATTTTGGGACAAATAAGAAACAAATAAAAGTTGTTACAGGAAAACAAAGAAACCTTTTAGTTGTATGACAGATAACTCCATCTGTGCTGCATCAGCATGAGATCAGAATACAGAGGGAATAAAGAAAACACCTAATAATGACAATAGAGTGATAAAAATGTGAGAACACATGAATATTCTCACCAACTCAGTAACTTTTGCTTCTATAGTTTCCTTCTGTCACAGCCAGCTCTGCAGATATATCCAAAAAGTTGGAAATAATAGATAATAATATACCTGTGCATACACACACGCACGCACACACACATACACTTCAAAGCTATTCTCCTTCATACATATTGTGTGTCATTCAAATGTGTTAATGTCCAAATTAAAAAATACAACAATTAAAACAAAGCACAGTGGAAATAAAAATAAACGTACAAAAGAAATGTTATACTTTTTTAACTAACTCTGGAAACAAACACAGGTATTTACTTTTAGCAGCACCTCCTGAATCTGAGCTCAGCAATCAGTGACCAATTCAAGATCAATACTACAAAGATAACCTGTTCCACTGACACAAGTGCTAAATGAAAGATTCTTCCCTGACTTTATGAATTTTATTAATATCAGCCAGAAAATGAGCCGACAAACAGAAGGATCGCATCAAAACGAAAACGAGGAGAGACACAAAATCAGACACATGAAACACAATCATGAACATTAGAGTTATGGATGAAAAGGAAAAGAGATAAAGAGATAAAAGCGCAAGAAAAAAGGTAATGAAAAGAAGAATTTAAGTTATAAAGGATAACAATAAAGCAGGACTGCCAACAAGTATATAAGTGTACAGTGGCTTGAGCAAGGAGGCCAAGAGAAGTTAAACACATAAGAAAACTGGAAAATGTACACGGAAGAATGTGGGATAGGAATTTTGCCAGCAGCAAAATGTCTTTCTAAAAGGCAGCAAAGAGAAAGTCCAAAACAAGACAGAGAAGAGAACAGGAAAAAAGATTCAGAAAACAACAGCAAAATAGAGGCTGACTGGATAGATTACAACAAATAATCCGGGATGGGTGGAGAGGCTAGGTCAGGGAGAAGCAGAGTGAGTGCAGAGCAAGCTGGAAGACAGGAGTAATAACAATCTATACTGTTTTACAAAAACAACCACTGACAGATTTAAGGGACAGAGACTGAGGTTAACTGAAAGAAATGTAAGAAGAGAAAGGGCGAGCAGTGCACAAACCAACAGTAAAGATACGTTTTATCATAGCGACTTTGTGAAATACATAGTTGTTCTAGTCCAAGCCTCTACCAACAGCACTGTTTCAAGATGACACAGTGCAGCTGTGCACAATGTGGAGATCCATGGAGATGTGTTTGGTTTGTTGACCTTATCAATCAAAACCAGTTTGTGACCTCACTAATGCTCTTGTGGCTGAATGGGGAGCAGGTACCAAACTCTGGGTGGGAAGGCTGAAACCAGACGAGTGGAGTCTTGTTATAGAAGCGGGTTAATGCCCGTGGATTTCGAAGGTATCAACAGTATCATGTGGAGTGCAAACATATCCGAATCAGACAGGTAAGGAAGAAGCATGAACATTTGGAAAGAGATGTTTCTCCGTGTTTATGTAAACCTTCCAAAACACCCAAAACCACACACAAGACAAAATTATTTCTAGTAATGCTGATTATTATTATGCACATTGACAAGAACTGGTTTTGTGCCATGCAAGATTGCAGGTTAACTCACTAAATGCTCATTGCAGTTAAATGTTAACAATACATAATCTCTGCCTGTGAGGAATGTTTTAGAGTTTTGCCTCTTTTGGGGTATTTTTTATTGTGAAAAGACAGGAAATATTGGGGAGAAAGAGAACAATTATAGGCTACAAAGGTCCTGGCAGGGATTCAAGCATTGTTATACAATACCTGCTTTAGCCAAGTGAGCCATCAGGATGCTTTAAGAAGTGTCTGTGCCTGCTAGAAAGCTCTGCCAACTTCAAATAAATCACAGAAGAGGTAAAGAAGCTGCACACTGTGTTTACTGCCGCAAGTGGCTGCAGTAAGAGTGAGTTTAGCTGAAATTTATGTGTTGAAATAAATTCCAGGTTTGACCTTTGACACTGCACGGTGCTACTTCAGGTCAGACATAGCTTTAGTGCGAAAGTCAAAGTACACAAATAAACGAGCCGGAGTGGAAGTCATAAAGTAGATAAGAGCTCTGTTAGTGCCAGCTCATGCTACGTGGTCGACTGCTGGGCCAGCTTCAGTGTGTTTGTGTCATACCTGAGTGTGTGTGTGTGTGTGTGTGTGTCTGTGTGTGTGACTGCTGGATACAGCAGGACTGATGCGCACAGATGCTACTAATGATTAACTTTATGTTACCCTCCCAGTTTGACTTGATTTAGGTCAGGAGATAATCAGGTGTGTGTGTGTGTGTGTGTATGTGAGGCTAGGTTTGTTCCCACCTCTTTCCCATTAGCACAACAACAAGGGAAAACAACATTAACACTGCTGTCCCCTCCCAAAACACAGGTATCTTATAATCAGTCTAAACACACACACACACATGCACACAAAAACAATCTTTGTTCTTAAATTCCACTGACACGCCCCTAACTCTCTGAACGTTAATAGTAAACACAATGTTTCTGGGAGCTTTTATCTATTTACAACCAGCTTATGTCAAATTACAGAGATCGGAGATTGCTTCATATTAACTGCTTAGCACAGCTACCATAATACTTGTCATATACAATCAGCATTATCTGACAGAGAATTTGGATTTGTGACAACTGTAATCCTAAAGAGTATTGTAAATTATAAATGAACAAGACTGCCAATTGTTCATTGATCAATAAAGGCACTGCAGCCGCATGTATTTCAAGATTCAAGATTCAAGATTCAAGATTCTTTATTTGTCACATATATAGTTATACAGTGTACAACACGCAGTGAAATGTATCCTGAGCCGTCCCTGTTCTAAAGACTGTGCAAACTTTACAA
>JAUMHL010000006.1:11508393-11527173 GCA_032362345.1 Sandelia bainsii | reverse complement strand
CACAGTGTGAATGTTGCAGTGAAATAGTTATAGTACAATTTACAATTACAGATTAAAAATATTTACAATGTCCAGCTGAACATCTAAAGTGCATGTGCAATGATTAAACAATGACTAGTCTTAATTGTTCAGATGTGGTGAGGAGAGCGGGACCAACAGTGTATGTTAGGTCAGAGTGTGAGGTATGGTGGCATGTCCTGGTTCAAAAGCCTTATGGCCTGAGGATAGAAACTCCTCCTGCGTCTCTCAGTCCTGGCCATGATGCTTCTGAGTCTCTTCCCTGATTTCAGAAGCTGAAATAGGCTGTTATTGGGGTGGGATGAGTCCGTGATAATCCTGGTAGCTCTGGTCCTACATCTCTTCGTAAATGTTGTAAATGTCCTGCAGAGATGGGAGAGCTGACCTGCAGCAGCGTTCCGCTGCACGGATCACTCTCTGTAGGGCTTTGAGATCCTGAACACATTTTATTTTCAGGGAGCGTTAACCTACAATTACAGAACTATACACAAACTAAGAGAAACTAGAGACGTGGCTCAGCTAACAGAAAGGCATATCCCTGCAGGAGTTTTAGGAGTTGAAGTTGGCTTTATCCTAGCTGCATAATATAGTTATACAGACACAGTAGTTCTCATAGGCAGTATTGGACGTTTGGGACAAAATAGAAACACCTAGCTTTGAGTGTCTTTTTCATGCCTCATTTTATTACAGTATTCGCTCTGCTTAGATAATTCAGATTGTTTACTTGTTTTGTTTTTGTGTTTCTCAACGTCCATGTTTTACTTTGGATTGAATCTGTGTGCTTCTGTGTTCTTGGTACTTACTATATTTACTTTGGGGAAAGCCTTATTTCAAGGTTAATAAAATATGTCAGTATTAAACGAGAGTGTTGTAGAGTTTTTGTCATATTTCGGAACATATTTTTATTTGCCAAAATATCTACTCTACAGTATCCCATTTTCGTCACTGTCACAATATATGATTTTGCAGTACAACATTCAGATGTGTGCCTGCAGTATTATTAAAGTTTTTTTATAGTTGGGTTCAGGTACTCACATCACTGGGTTAAGGACTAGACTTGAACTCTGGTCTGCAGCTGCACATTACACGCCCTCCACCCATCTTCCTTGTTTTCCCCTAAAAAATGCAGCACTTCATTCACTCAAAAATTACTTTTCATCAAAACATAATGATCACATTTACTACAAAAATTGTGGTTGCACTTTAGTTGTATAGAAACTAGATTTTTAGGAGACAGGGTTGAAAAACGACAAAGGCAGAGGTTCAGGCAAAGATGATTCACAATAAAGTAAACAACAATGCATCACAGCTCAAAGTTTTCTGTTCCTGTATCTAAATCCCAAATATTCTGTATGATAGAAACAAAAAACCTTAACTTAAGATCTCTTGACCAGGGCCAGACCCTCAATCACACCTCTTTATCTGATGACATCACTGATATGGTGGAGCCCTCCCAGCGCCCTCAGGTTCAGATAGCATTGATAGCCTGCTGCATACTGATGTTAATGCTAATGGTGAATACCAGGGCTGGTTGGTGCCTGACAGCTGATAACAGATTGGAGAGGAGGAGGGGTGATGTTGGGGTGAATGATAATCATGGGGTTGAGGTGAGGTTAGGAGGGTGTGTATATCTGTGTGTGTGAGGGAAAGTGAGGTGGGATAAGGGTCATGAGGAATGTGTGAGGTGTGGTTGGTCACTCATTAGTCTATTTCACAACAGGGACACATTATGGAAACATCAGGTCCCATTTATATTTAAATGTCAGACTGTTTGGCTAATACCCCTCTCCAAAATGACTTTGTCAACAAGAGTGCATCTTTATTTTAAAGAAGATCATTTATTTTGGTATCTGCATCCGAACAAGAAGATGAACTATAATTCAGGATCATAATAGCTGAGTTGTTCATGCTTTTTTTCTAGTGGCTACCTTTAAAAAAATGGAGTGAGAAGCTGGTGAGGATTTTAACACGGGCCATCCACGAGTTAAGTGTCTTTGACTGACAATTCAGACAATAAACTGATAGTTTGCGATAGATATAACTGTGAGCATGCTATGTTTTATTTTCATATAAAACTTTTTTTTGAGCCCAGCATTCTCTAAACTTGATACTGTGCTTCAGCTCTGGAAACTACAAATCAGACTGTGCAGTTTTAAACTAAACATAACGTGTCTTGGAAAAATTCAATCATGCTCAGAACTGTAGTGGGTGCACAAGATGTCGTGATAAATGTAGGTAGCATGAAAACTTGTGGTGCAGATTTTATTTTATGTGGAATCACCTGGATGTTTCTCAGCTGATTTATACAACTTAACAACTTTCCTTCAATTTGTCTGTTTTAAGCTAAAGCCAAAGTTTTAGGCTACTGAAAACAGATGCCCAAGAAAATGTTTTAAAATGACTTGAAAAATAAGCCAATATACACAAATGTATGAACAACACGGTCATTACTTGAGACCTTTAACTGAAATCTTGTGGTCATGAAGCACAGTTCAGTGATGTTGGCTGATGACCTTAAGGACATCAACTCCCACGCTGGTTGGGTGCTGGAGCTTCTATTGTTGTGTGTTTGTGTTAATCATTACCTACGATGTTCGCAACACAATAGGACAAGCTGAGAGTACAGACTTTGTGATGCAGGGGACCGCTGCTGCCAAAACACAGAGCTAAAGGAGAGGCAGAGCACAGAGGACGGGGGGGGGAGGGAGAGAGAAAGGAACAGAGAGGGCGGGGAACCTGCTATTAAAAACTTGTCATCTGAAATATTGGTGATGTCAGTACAAACACATGGTGCACAGCCAAACTTTGCTCAAACTCAGAACTTTATTTTACTAGTTTTGTAGCAAACAGCTCAAAGTTTCAAAAGATACCGAATATGTCAGTCTGAATTTTGAGATAGATAGATATCCCTTTATTGTCATTTTACAAGTTCATAACGTGCATATGAGATATTGTAGTGTGTCTAAATTTAAAAAATGAGAGTGCAGCTAAAAGCTAAACTATGTATAGTACATCACCCTCCAGCCTTTTGTGTAAATACACATGCAAAATAGTAGGGTAGGTTTCTAATATACTAATATATTACTATGCATGTAAAATGCCTATAACCACACAAGTATAAGGTAAAACATAATATAACATTTATGTTGCTATGTGCCCTTACAGTAGTATAGCAGTAGTCAAACGTGCAGCCATAATGTGCTAGGACGTCAAGTAATTTAGTAGGTAAGGGAGTTATTGTATAAAAAGGAGCTGACAGTCGGGAAATCACACCTGGCTTGTTGTGGTGTCAAAGCTGCTGATGTGGGAACCGATGACGCCTTCTGGATAGAGAGTGAAACATCTTCAAGAACTTCAAAAAAGTCCACTTGCCGCTGAACAGCATTTTTTGGGATAGCCGTGACCACGAGAATCGTCACAGACACTCTGCTGTTCCATTCTTACAACAAAGTAATCTGATTTTAACTGTTTATGAAAAAATGCGTATTTGATGTGTTTCAGACTGTATCGATGAGTTTACTCAGTGGAGAATTTTGTCCCCTTGCCCCCTAAACACACACACAGCTGTTTACATGAAGATGGATATCAGTGACTCCCACTGTTTTCCCTCGCCTCTTCTCTCTTTCTTCTTTTTTTTCTAATCACATCCAGCAGGGGAGTCCCAATCCCCCCTCACACACACAGAAGGCTGAACCCTATCTGAACCCTGCTGCTTTAATTAATCTCACTGACTTTGTTAATTATTTGTTTGGCTGGCTGACTGCCTAAGTGTGCATGTGTGTGTGTTTGCACAAACACGTTCCTCTGTGAAATATTTGGGACGTACAGTATACCGCGACTGAAACACTCCCTGGCTCAACACTGATGACCTCAAGAGGAGGAGGATTCATTCTGTAATCTTCTTCTCTGTGACATCACGTTTCTATTGTATTTATTTGTAGACAAATCTAACTTCTTGTTGTTTGTTATTGGAAAATCTTCTAGAAATATATTATGCTAACTTAGATTTTACAGACTGCTGGAAACGATTGAGATCGATGGACTGGACCTATTTGTCAGATGGGGATCAGGGTAGTTAACATATTGTTTAAATATCAGACATTGATATTGTGTTTTATTTGTTTTTATTGTGTCCATCCGTGCATGTTTTGAGGTTTACACACAGTTTTTGTTTGTTCTGAGATCACCTGTTGGTAAGTAAACACCAGACTCACCTCATGGACGTGATCTTATGAAGTTAACATCCTTTTTTTAGCCACACTAGCACCATGGCTCTGTATGCTCCATTAACCTTTCCTCTCACACCAATACCAGATTGACATTTTTGTTTTTTAGTGAAATGTCTCAAAAATATCTGGATGGTTTGCCATGACATAAGATACATACTGTATGTTCATCAGGTCAAAATGTAAAACATCTGATTCATTATCAATCAGCAAAACTAACAATATTCCCATTAGCTTCTGCAGTACGTTGTGTTTAGTCAAGGACACTGACCTGCCGAGTCACTGGAATCAGTGGTGATGTGAATTGATGTTATCTTTTCCACTGGGCACCTGCAGTACAACTGATCAATGAAATACTCTTCCACTCTGACAGTAGTATTTTTTTTGTCCTTTGTTGCTTTATACACTGCTCAAAAAGGGAACACTTAATCATCACAGTAAAACACCAAGTCAAGTCAACTGCACAGATATATTTCTGTCCATTTAAGAAGCACAAGTTATTGTGAATCAGTTTTACTTGCTTTTAACTTTGGAGCAAACGAAAGTGACAACAGGTGCAATGACAAGAGAAGAGCAAGACAACCCCCAAATGAGGGCCTAATGTCCTCTAGAATGACCTGTGCTCACAGGCCAGCACCATGCACTGCTCAGGTCTCTTCACGGATAAGACCAGGTTCATACTGAGCACACGTGCCAGGCGCGAAAGTGTCTGGAGACGCTGTGGAGAACATTATGCTGCTGACATCTGCACAGACCTGCATTTCGAGATTTAAAATGTCCTCTTTTTCAGTGTGATTTTGAAAACAGCCCTCCACGGGTTGATGACATTGATTTCCATTGATCATTGTTATGTCATTTTGAACAAATTATACAGTGTTTTCCAAGATTTTCAATTTGAATAATTCATTCATTAAGATCTGATGAGTGATTTAAGTGTTCCCTCAATTTTTTGAACAGTGTGTTATGTCAAATGTTCTCCAGGGTATTTATTTAGATCATACTTTGGGTTTAACAGCACCACCTCTGGTCTCACAGCATGCTCTATTCTCTTAGGTATAAATTTTAAGACAAGGTGACAAGAAGATCCCGTTAGAAAAATACTGCATTGTTCTTCTACTAGAACTCACATTAAAACTTCACCAAAGGTCAATTCACACTTTGCACTTAGCCTTTAATGGACATGTATTTGTACTATGGATGGTGTGAGCAACCATACGTACAAACTAAAGACTCAAGGTCTTTTTTGGGCTGCACACAGAGGGTCCACCATGACCCTCACAGACTTCAGAGGTGATGACATTTACCTCATGAATACCACTGTGTACATGTGCATTCAAAAAATGTGAATGGGCCCTAATGCTTTAAAGGAATACAATTGAACCATATTTACCTACATTACATTTTTATATTAAAATGGATCAAAATGCTGTGTTTGATGTGGAACATTATTTATTTAAAGACAAAACTATGGAGGATTATCACCATCTCTGCAGTTCTCCTCAGCTTTACAGAATGTTTTAGCCTCATTCAGACCATAGTTTTGGTCTCATCTTCTGCAACTTCACTGTTTGGTTCAGCCTCAGCACTCTCATTGCTTTTGGCTTATTTGGAAGGTAAATCTTTTTCATGCCGCTATTTCAACAGAAAGGTTTCTGAATTGCATACTACTATAATAGGATATTTGCACGTAGTTTATTCATGAGTGTATTGTTAAAAATAGTTGGTTGGCAAACTCACTGCCATCCAAACACTATGTGTTATAGCCAGGATGTACATGCAGGGAGATGTTTAGTTAACCTCAACACTGCGGCTTGAGTGAACGCAGACTCCCGGCTGCAGTATTCTGGAGGAAATCCGGTAACATGTTACATATGGGGGGTATTATTCATGATTAGAGTTCAATAAACAGAAAGAGATGGAAACAGATCTGTGGTCTAACTCTTCCTCTTGTTCCCGCTTCACTGGGAATCTTCTGCCTTCTCTCAAGACTGTTTACATTGTTGCATGGGCTTGGAGGCTCTCGTCAAACATTTCACTGCAATCTGATGGAGCCGCATGTTATAAAAAACACTGTAATACATTTTGGCAAATGTCCCTTAAAAGATTTTCCTACCTTTGATTTACACTGTCCTACATCGCGGGTGTTTTTCTGTCTCTCTCTGCCTCTGTTACTGTTAGCAAACATCAGGTAATAACCTGATATTTACCTTTACGTGTGACTTCATATTACTTAGGTTTTGTGTTTTCTCTTCATTGAGAATAAGACTGAGTGTCAGGGATGTGCAGCAGCTTGACTTAAGCAAGTAACTTTTATTGGAGAGATGAATTCAATCCAGCAGGTCCAGTGAAGTAAAAATGTGTTGTGCCTACATCTGGACACGTTATAATGTTGTCAATCTGTTTGGAATAGTGTATTTAAATTATCTATACACATGACATTTATGCAAAAACACTGCTAATTTTGTCCTGACAAGTAAGTATAATTCTTAATTTGTTAATTAAGAAATTAATTAATTAATTAATTTATTTATTATTTCTTAATTTTGCAAAAGGACAGGAGCCACCACATCCCCCTCGCACTGTAGCAATGTGCCTTGTTTTTCATGTGATAGCTGTGTAAAAATAATCTGAAAATTTAAGTGGATGCATTAGATGTTGCAACTATATTACTACACTTGTAGTTTTATAACACAATTGGCAAATTAATTGAGAGAAAAACTGCAATGATCAACAAACTAAAAACAAGAATAGGACAAGCTGACATTCAGTATATTGTTTTCATGCAGCAAGAACAAAAGTCCCTCTTTCTCAACAAATAACACTAATGAATGGAGACCCCATATGGGCGCAACAGGTCTCCCCTTTGAAAGCCCTCAGGGTTCCTCTGCCCCTGCAGCCTGCTGCTGTGAAGACACCAATGGTCTCAAGTACCTGGTGTCACAGTAGCTTTTGCTAATGGATCCACCCTCTCCTTTGGAGCAGGAAGTGGGACACCCTCTGTTTCACGTACTCCAGGTCTCGTATGAATGACCCTCAAACACCATGTTGCCTTTCACTGGCCTCCACTGACTTAAAGCCTCAGCTAATACCTACAATTCATTATATTCAGATTTCAGTTGACAAAAAAGCAATTACATTGTTGTGTATTTATATTATTAAAATATAAATACAAGTGAAAACTTCCTAGAGACATATGTAAAACACAATAAACTGGATTTGAAAAACAGCACACTGAAGTCTCTGTCTCATAGAAAATACATTACAGTTACAATATATACAATAAAATACTGTATATTGTAAAGGGAATGTAAATGTGACTGAATTACTGGGTTATTCTTTTAATGAAAGGAGGAAATAATATTTGGCAAGTATCAAACAGGTTGATACTGAATATACACAGACAAACACTTACATCATATTGCTCACTTATTACAGCCTTATTAAACTTTTTTGTTGTTATGTTTACACTTCACCAAAACTTAATTGTAAACCCCAATCCTACAATTATTTTGATGTGTAAATTTGGCCACAGATGAGACTTTGGATGTGAACTGGGGACTGTGTGACAGTCCACTACCTTCCAGACTATGAATTTCTGCCCACAATCCTACATTTTTCAGTAAAATAATGGTAATGAAGTGGAAACAATGACAGTTAAATCTGGATGTCAGGCGTTTTATGGGATGTGTGTCAATACTGAATTTACTGTTTTATGCTTATTTCATGATTTTTGTCTCAATATACAGGCAGAAACGTAGCTACTTTGTTTTGGGCATTTTACCCTGGTTGGTCAGTACATGAATAGAAGATGAAAATGGGGGAATGATGGAGAATGGTGTTGATAGTGGATAGAGTAGATGGGGCCTAAAGGTGGTGGTTGGGTTAAGAGCTGGATAAGCAGGGGATGAAGGAATAGTTTGGGATATAGAGGTTGAGGGGATGGAAGAAGGGGAGCTGGAGGCCTGGCTGGAGGGTGCGTGTGGCTCTGTAGCTCTGACTGCTTTTACCTGAACATTAATTAACTCAATGTCAATCTGTAGTTAAATTCAATTCACCTGTCAACAGATATGACTACTATAAGGTACTATATTAGTACTACAGTGCCTTTTCTATTTCTCAAAATGAAAACTAGCATGACCACTTTGTATTTCCCATCACAAAGAGGAAGTTTCAGCTCATCTCTTCTCCTCCCTGGGTATCACTGCAATTTTTCTGAAGTACAAAAAAAAAAATAGTAACAAGGCATGTATGTATTCAAGTGAAGTAGCTACACGTAGCGTTGGTATTGTGCATTGTTGGAACCATAGTAAAAATGTAATGTATTTTGTAACTCTCTTCTGTAATTCTGTGCATTTTATTACACTACATACTACTACTATCATTTAACTTTCATTGTTAATGTACAGTAGTTAAATAATTTTCTCAGTTTAGAAAGTGAATATAAGACTTGAGTTATTTGAGCTCACTCAGATTTCTTGTACAGTGGAGCTTTACAGTGATTTCTTTGAAAATACCTGCCTGTGTGGTGAGAATGAACCAAAACCAAACTAAAAGGTTGCAGGCTCACACAGATAAACAATTAGCTGAATCTCACTCATTTAGAGTAAGTTAACACATTCAAAAATTCCAATTTTTGGATAAACTGAAAAACAAAAAAGAATGTAAACTGCCAAACTTGAAGCTTGATGCATTGAAATATTGAATTTTCTCTTTTAATTAGGTGTTGTTTCTTGCCAAGAAGTTATCTCAAACAGTCAGACTTGTGTTGTGAAGTTTATGGACTTCACAAAAACTTGTAGGGACAATTTAAATGCAGAGATCTTGGAAAACCTGAGGGAGTATAATTTAGTTAATGCTGAGAAACAACCCCTCAGGTTAGTCATGCCTGACTCTATTTTGCTGGTTACACAGATAACGCATGTCCTACTGACTTACTACTGTACTACTGTACTGTACTGTACTTGTAATTTCATATTATCACTTATCATGCAAGTAGGTTGTCTATTGATACTAGTTGCTGACCATTGGAAAAATAGTGGGTGACAGACAATGAAAATCATATAGAGGCCAAGAGAGACTGCAGATATGTCATTAAAGATATGCTTTAAATGTAGTGATTATGCTGATGTCTTAAAAGGAAAATGACTTATTTTTCATTTCTGCATACACATCCCCAGAGGGAACAAGCCCTCTCTACGTGTGATCTGTTCAAGCCCTCTCTTCCCGTTGGTCTCACATTTCTCTTCACACTACTCCTGCCCTCATGCA
Organism: Sandelia bainsii; assembly: GCA_032362345.1. NCBI lineage: Eukaryota > Metazoa > Chordata > Actinopteri > Anabantiformes > Anabantidae > Sandelia > Sandelia bainsii. The sequence goes on along the minus strand of JAUMHL010000006.1, from coordinate 11,517,661 downwards.
CAGCTTAAGGGTCTCCTGTTTTTCTTAGACAGGTGTTCATAACCCTATACCCAGTCCTTTTATTCTTTTTTAACCCCTTTCTCCTCTCCCCTATACCTCCCCCTCTCCCACCTTCTTCCGCCAGGACTCTCCTTACGCTGTGTCTGATCAACATCAGGTTTGGCGGCTCCATCCTTACACACCCTTATGACACCTCCCAGCCAGTATATGACAACAAATACGTCTTCATCCGTTACTGATGAAGAGTTGTTTATTACTCCAGCATTGATTGTGGCACCATCAACCTCAGATTCTTGATTTACTGCATTTCACTTAGTACTTACTACATAATATACTAGTATGTACTTTATCACTTCTTCCTACTGTCCCTGATCCTTTTTACTTCCTTCCATCTTCCCCTTCCTCTCTGTCCAGTCCCCTTCTCCTCCTCTCCTCTCCTCCCCCGTAAGGAGGCCACCTCTCCAGGGTAGATCTCTCTCAGTAATCCCTTGGATCAAGCCACCCACCCACATGCCAGCCCTCCTCTGCTTATTAGATCAGACCCTCTGTCAAAAGGCAGGGATCTGGGCCCCTATTGTTTGGCCCCTGATTAAGAGCTTCTCACACTGGAGGATCAGGTCTTTACACAGAGTGAAGAAGAGAGAGAGGGGGTAAGAAAGGGGGGGATCTTTCTTTTGGTCTGGGGGGGTCTTATGGGCTGCATTGTTGAAGAGTTCAGAGAAGGCTTCTTTTAAAGGTAGGCTGGGCTTAATGGACAATGGGATGTTAGACGATGAGGGATTTAAGTCTTAAACTCAAACCTTTGGGGCCTGTGGCCGTCCATTTGTCCACTGCTTGGGGATGTCCCAGTCCACCAGATGTGAAATGAGCTGCCTTGGCAGACACTTAAGGCAACATCTCAGTATAAAGTGACTGATCACATCATAACATCTCAATAAAATCTGATTGATCGTGTCAAAGCTCTGCCAGGAGTTGTCACTCGTAAAGAAACAAGTGGAAGCTAGAGAGTTAAGATGTGTCTCTCTTTCCTTTAATTTATATGTTTTTGTGTTATGTTTTTTAAATAAATAAAGTTTTTTTTTCTTTCAAACTTCTCTAGCGTATTAGGTGACCGTTCGTATCTATGTTATTTTTAAATTTTGAGGAAAGGTAGAGGGGAAACATAAGATTTTCTGCTTATCTTGTGTGTGTGTGGATTATTTGTTATATAGGATTTTTAAGAGAGTTTGACGTACAAACATATGAACGTATCAGTAAAATGCTTTTTGACAATATATCTCCAGTATCTGCTCAGAGCAACCAAAACATGATTCTCAATTTAATTGTTAAATTTAAGCACTTGATTAAATTTAGGAAAAGACTTTGATCTCTGTTAAAAAAAAAGTAAAAAATTACTGACTGACAAGACAAAAGTTTGATATTATAAAACTCTAATCTCACAACCTTAGTGCTTCTCTTGTCTAAACTTCACACGAGGATCCTAACCCTACATTAACAAAGTCCTCCTAACTAACTAATTAACACCGGACATAACTGCATTTCAGTTTGTCCTAAGTCTTGGAAATTATTTATTTTTCTGATTGTTTTATGATAGTATTTCTGTGTGAATATGTATGTGGTAAAAAGACAGTAAATGTTGGTTTTACAAATTGTTAAAGAGCGATGACATATGAAAACCTGAAGGGATATTTCATGATTAATGTAGTTTAATGACCTTTATCAGCTGCAGCACAATATCAACAAATAGCCTCTAGACATACAGTAAATAGAGAACCTAAAGTTATGTCACAACATTGTGTTGCACGTTACCTGTGGCCTTTACAGTGGTTACACTGCACACTTTTCATTTTGTTTGACTAAAAAGTGGCTTAAATTGTTCAAATCTGATGGAGAAGGAACGAAAACAAAAAGGGACCCTAATCAGAGAAATTAAATCGCAAACTGCATGAGCACAAATCTTTACAAAGATCCATAGGACCTGGCAGCCCAAGACAGGATCACAGACCCAGACGCACTACCTCCACACTTACTGTATCTTGGTTTGGACTGAGTTCATACACTTTTAAGAAATTATGAAACTAAAAAGTCATGAAGAGTTTTATAGTGGCTGGTTACAAATCTGCTTATTCACAAACCGGCCAACTGCATCAGAAAGACAGCTCGACCTGCACAACAAGGCGCAAGTAAGTAGAAATTCCACACAGTGTGACAACAACTTCACATTCTTTACAGGATCTTTTTTTGTGTTTACTTGACAATGCACTGGTGTCTGCTCATAAATAAAATGCCCTCTTTTCACACAAAAACAGAAGCAATCCCATGACGCTGTTCAGATCTAGACTCATGTTTTAATGAGCTCCGATTGTAAAGAAGACGTTAGTTTGAAGGTACAGAGATGCACTATTTCAGGGAGATTGAGAAATCACGTGTGAAAAGCAAACTGAGGTGTTAATCTCAACTAACCAACTCCCTTCATGTCCCACCATCCTCCAGGGGGATTTTCTTAATCCCACAGTCTCTGTGGCATCAGTTAATTCATTCCTTGACATGAACCAAGGCCTCTTAACCACCACCTGATACACAAAGGGTTAATTAAAAGTGGTGAAGCTGGAATGTAGAAAATGGCCTTTGTTTATCATGGATGCTGATTGACTCGGCATCAAAGAAACCTGTGTCCTGCTGCTGACAGGGGTAAAAGAAATGTCCTAGGAATGCCCTAGTTCTTCAGCTAAAGTAGGATTTTATTTTTATGCAAATTACAGTAAATTGATTTGTTTACTGCTGAATGTCAAATAACGTGATGAAAGCCTGTGGTGAAGAAGATAAAAGTTGATCAAGTCAACAACAACCTAATACAGCTGATATTATAGTGAGAAAGTGAAGGGTAAACAATGAGCTTGATACCAGTGATGTAATACAGTATCTCTGTATTAAAGGAAAGGTAATGACAGATTGTAAACATACTGAATGTCAATCAATAACAGCTTCAAACAAGGTTTGATTTCATGGAATTCTGAAAATATTTAAAATGAAAGCATTCAGCAAATTCAAACTCTAAATTACACTAAAATCCATGAAATTCTCCAAATGGTTTATTTCTTGTTCACGGTTTTGTTTTTGCCTCAGATTCACTTCAGCAGGTGAAACACGTGATCATGATTCGATATCAGATCAGGTGACTGACTTGGCCAGCCGAGATCTTTCCACTATGTGGCTCTAAAAACTAATTGGTTGCCTTGTTTGTATATTCAGGATCATTGTCCTGCCGCAAGGCTCAAAATTGGGCCACTAATTAAAAACTAATTAACATGGAAATGACTTGATGGAGGCTTTTGTTTTAACGTTTTTCATTATTGTTGGAGTATCCGCTAATAAAAACAGCTCAGTAAAAAAAATGACATGAAATCCTAATTACATTTTGTTGATTAACAACAAAATTAGCAGAATAATGTAACAATTCAACAGTTTTTATTGTTTTATTGTATTTTCTTCAACTTAAACTGTGTCGTTAAAGTTTGTCTTGTGGCAGCGAGCATGGATCAGAGATGCAGAGCACAATAAGCCTGCAAACCACCTGGCTTACACACTCTGTGTCTGCGTGTGTGTGTGTGTGTGTGTGTCCATACCTCACAATCACTACCATGTAATTCCTTAAAGACAGACACCCACACAAGCACTTACAGGTAGGTTGCCGCTTTGTGACAGAGGGTCTGTGAGACAGTCGGTGACAGAAGCGGAAACTCACCTTTCTCTGAGTGTGTGAATGAAGAAAACAAACTGTGGATGTTTGGCTTCTGCTGCTCAGCCAAGGGTTGAAAAAACATCCAGTGAAGAAACACCTGCGAAAGTATCAGGACCTCCATCAGGTCACCGGGAACTACCCTCAGATTCACCTCATTCTCACCCCTTATCAGAAAACCACATGAACATAAACTTGGCCTCTTGTGGCGATGACTGGTAGCAGGAGGAAACATCCAGCCGACCTGAAAGCTGTCAGATATAAACATTGCTTAAATGTCTTGTGAATTTTTCACATCTATAAATAAAATATATATCATCTTAGCTTACAAAACACCAGAGATCAGTAGTTCTGCTCTGCAGACATAACTTAGAGGATATGTCCTTTCCTCACTATAAACAAAAAATCGGTCTTTCTGGAAGGTAACCAGCTAACAAAAATAACACTGGATTTCCATTCATTTTGGTCCAAACTGTTCTTGAGGTTGTTTTTGAGTGAACAGTTAATCTTAATGACCTCTTTATAAGAAAAAAAAACAGAATGTCTAAGATCTTAACATACGCTTTAGTTGCATCCTATGCAACTGTCCGGATGCACATCAATTCTTCAGAAAAGCAGTAACTTTATCACAACTTTCATCACAACTGCAACTTCTCTGTTTTGGCTCAATCTTACTGTTCTCACAAATTAGTTTTTCAGCTGCAGCAAACAGCTCTGAAAACGGCTCAGCACACATCAGCAAACACACAGAGCTCATGAACATTTTAGTAGTGGGACATTTAGGTGGATATTTCCTAAATATCTCAAGGGTTAATGGGGAAGACATCAGAACTACAGAGAGTGAATATTGGATTTCTGTTCCTCAGGTCTATACAGATACACACCACAACCACTGACCACAGGGAGCAAAGATTCAAGTTATCATCTATTTCTTTGTGGTTTAACCTCACAACCTTTAACCTCTCTCATATCTTTCCCATCTCTGACAAAAGAGCCCCGTCTCTTCCCTCCTCACTGCAGTCATAAATATCTCAGTTCAGGGGCTGACAGCTCAAGCTTGATTCATTTTCATGCATGTACATATTTGGTTTGGATCCCTGTCAAAAACAATTATAATGATCCCCCTAGGATTTCAAACCCCCCTCCCTCCTGAGAGGCGTCTGCTGTCAAGACTGCTTGGATGATTTTCCGGAGTCAGGGTGTCCACATCTGTGCCTGATTAGCACAACAATAAGGCCCAGCACCCCCAACTTAATGAGAAGGCATCTTCAGCCTAGGCTTGAGGACCCCACTGACAAGACGCTATACAACCACTACACAAGTGTTTTCCTCCACATTAGGCTGAAACTTTCCACCTCTGCAAAACAGAAAAACTATGAGACCAGTGGTAATTCTTGCATCCACAAAAATGGGTTTTTGTTCTCCAACCTGCACAAGAATGTAACCTGGAAAATAAAGTGAGGGTGGATGTGGAACAAAAAGTACATGAAAACCACTGCCAAAATTAGAGGAGAAACCTGGCTCTACAATCTGCTATCATTGATCTATTCATTTAAATAGCAACATGTGACTGTCTGTTTTTATAAAGTAGAATTACCAAAAAACTTTCCCATCTGTGCAGTCTGTTGTTAAAGTCGCCTCCCTGAGAGTCTGAGAAGCCTTGTGTGTAAATGTAAAGTAAAATTACACAGTAGACAGTGCAGACTCACAAACATGCAGACATAGTAAACATTTTAATTCCTGGTGTTTCACTGATGCTGCCTGTCAGAGCTGCTCAGTGAGTAGCAGTAGACCCCTCTCTGTAAGACGGCCACATTTTCACCCCACCTTTGAGTGTGAACATTCAAATTAGGTTATGTACTGTATATACACTTTTTAATGTGGTCAGACAACACTTCACATAAACTACACATGAAAGCATTTCAGCAGTACAACATAACAGCACTAAATAATATAAATAAACAAACACTACAAACATAATAAACTACAAACATAACTGCACTAACACGAACCAACTAAAAGCTGTTCCACGTGTCTTCATCTTGTTTATATTGTATCTATTAATGTTACAGTGCTCCCTCTTTGTAATTTCATTATTTTAAATGGGCTTATTTCTAAAACACAAAACTTTAAATTAAGTAAATGATTGTAAAAAATGTAATGATGAGTAAAAATAATTAGTATTATCCCATATGTCTTTAGTAAAAACATTTATTTTTAGATAAATGATTTTTTAAATATGAAAGTTTTTTTTTCTTTTTGTGGGAAAGAATACATATTTTTTTACAATACAATACAATACAATATTTTTTAACGTATAACTGAAAAAACATTTTCAAGATCAGGTCATTATGGCAACATTAAGCTATAGTTAAGTTAGTTATAAGTTAATCTTTATATTTGTGGATTCATACAGAAATACATTATCGCCCATCTTGGTTTACAGTACTTTGTATGTAAAATATTTGGATGTAAATAACAGACAAGCTCAAAGTCAACCCAGCTGATTTTCAGAGTTTACCCAGCCTGCCTCCTCTCCTGGTTGTAAATGGTCAATTAATCTACATTGGTCAGTGTTTATTGGTCTCCGTTAACTAAATGAGTGTAGACTTCCCCTCCCTCTTTGGGTTGTAAAATAAAAAAAAGTGGTGTTAGAAAAAGAAACTTGCTGATTGGCACTGACGCCCTGTGTGGCCTTGAATGAGGGAAGGGAGGAGGCGGGTGGGGGGTTCTCTGTCAGAAGTGAGTTTTATGAGCCCTTGTAATCACCAGGCGTTAAACTCAACAATTAGGAGCTGCTATTTTGTCACTGGTTTATGGCAAGAGGCTAGGTAGCTGCTTAGCTCTGCAGACAGGGTCTGACCTTGAGTTTGGGGTGCAAAGAAAATAAATAAATTGGATTGGCTTCGTTCATTGGTTTGAATGCACAAGACATTTGTGATGCTGGAGTAGTTTATTTACACATATTGTTCTCAAAGTTGTTATAAAAATCTGCTTCTGTTTACCCGATTGTCTCACACACACATACACAGCATGGGGTCAATGAAAGGAACAACACTTAAATTACAGGTGTGGTTAGCTCTGTCTACTGTGGTGGCAATTCCAGTATTGTATACGTGTGTTTTCAGCCAAATAGAGAAGATCAGAAGGCACTTTCACCCACTTACCAAGGGATCAGTTTATCAACGCTGTTAAATATACAGTTGACTGATAATAAGTCAAATGTGTTTTGTGCTATCAATATTGTGACAGCAGATTGGTAAAAAAATAATAGAGGACCACTGAACAATGTCAAGATTATCTAAATATTACAACTATTAAAGAGCATTTTGACAGAGCATTTCAAAAATCTTAGGCCTGCCCTTTTTGAAACAAAATAGTTTACACCAATAGACATTTCATTTACAACGTTTACAAGTAAGAAAGAGCTTCACCAAATTTATGATTTCATCAATATTAACAGATCAAGTATTTAAATCATACCCAACTTTGTGGAACATCAGCAAACTGGATGAGTTTTATTTTAAATCCCATCATGAGGTACAGTATTTGTTGTTAGGCATGTCGTAAAGGCACATTCACATTTGCTTGTAATGAAATGAAACATTCTACAGATTCTTTTCTAAAACCTTAGTCTCGTCAAAAGCTAACATGTTAAAAGACTATAAGTTAGCTTGGGTTTTTAATAATCACGTTTGTTGTCACTGGGTGTGTTAACAATGCAGAAGCCGGAGGAAGGGTTCCTCCCTTTACCTTTCCTTATCTAGCATTACCACGCCCTACCTGACACGCCTGAGCCCCGCTCACCTGATCTGCCTCTCTCAGGTGACAATCACACACACACCTGTTGCTTAGCCCCTATTGAGACAGATGTTTTTCCTCCATGGAAAATGCTGTGGGCTGCGTTGGAGGCAGTGTGAAACAATGAAATACAATCCAGTTGGAATGATGATTTTATGCATTTAAAGTCAATTAGAAGGGCTACATTTTTCACACAGAATGAAAGTCTGTGTGGAGGTGTTAAGATTCACAAAATCTGCATGCACTTTGCGATTATTATATTATGCATTGCATTGCCTCCATTCTTTGTGTGTACGTGGTGCACTGAGCAGAGCCAGACTGTGAAACAAGTCATTCCTCCCCAGTGGCTCACGATGCAAAGTTAACACCTGTAGAGTTTCTGTGATTTTATCAATTCTTTTTTCAGTCCAGGGCTATATTATATTTGAATAATAATCAGAGTTTGGTTAAACCTGATTACAGATAGCATGCAAAAAGCAGTAACGCTGTCCGAATAGTGAATAAAAACTTGAGCCCGGTCCATAAGGGCGATCGGGCGACGCACCACCAAAAAATTATATTATGATCACATTAATGTAGCTGTCACTGTTACTGGCAGTTAATTCTGCCTGTCTCTGAATATGGTCCAATCAGCGCCAAGCCTTGTTTCGTGTCGAACTGTGCCCGCCTTTTTAGGGGAGATTTTAGTTTGCGTGAATATCGCAACATCTCTCATAGCCTCTAATGTAAAAAACTTTTTTTTCAAATTTCAGACGCTGCAATGCATTCTCTATGTGTTCCGGGAGTGCTCGCACGAACGGGCTATTTTTTATATTCATAAGTAACACGCGCGGTGCTGTAGTTCGCGGGAGCAGCAAGCTAACGGGTTCACGGTCAACATGGCTAACGTTAGCTCATCTCAGAGCAGCTCGATTCAACCTCTATGAAAAATACCATTCAGTCATTGTAGTAATCAGGATAAATTGGCAACTAAAGAATTATGACCACCCAGACCAAATCTAAACATAAAACAAGAATCTACAAAGATACGTAAAACGTTTAATCAAGGTTTTTCACGGAGCTGCTATGAGCGGATAATACGGCTAGCAGCATGTGCGGGTCAACATTTACACACAGTTGGATGAGAGCTACAGACCGAGTGCCGTCAAAACGATGAGGTTCGTCTTATAGACTGTAAAGTTTTGTGCCTTGTTTAATTAGACTTCAGAGGCAAAGATGAATGTGAGGACTGCAGCAACCCTGGAGTTTTTGTGGACTTAGTGGCGTCGCTAGAAAAAAAAAAAAAAGTGTTTGAGGAGAACCTGAAAACTGAAAACCACCATGTTTAGGGGCCCGTCACAGACTGTACAAAACGAGCTTTTGGATTTCATGCTATCAGTCATCAGGGAACACAACATGGAGGAGGTGAGATCAGCTATGTTTGTAGAAATTCAAGCACATGAGACCACGGACATTTATCGACAGGAGCGACGCTGTGCAGGAACGTTTCATTGAATGTATCCCTATCTCGGATGTAATGACTGGATTACCACTGCAGTGTTTGAGAGGCTGAACAGACTTCTCATTAACGATGACAAAGGTTATCTCATCGCGACTTTCAACTGGAAACGTTGTACTTTTTAGCTTAGTAATGCAGTTATTATTATTATTATTATTGTATCCCAGCAGTTCAATGTCTGGTTCATTGTGTATTGTCTGTCCTAAATTCACTGCCACTGTTCTTTACTG
>JAUMHL010000006.1:11488073-11499732 GCA_032362345.1 Sandelia bainsii | reverse complement strand
AAATACAATTTAAAACAAATAAAAAACTAAACTATCAATCCATGTAGCTCACTGAGGCCCCCTGCTGGTGGGACCCTGGCCTGCAGCCTATGTAGCCTATGCGTGTAAAACGGCCCTGTCCAGCGGTACTATATCCATCCACTAACCGCTTGTCCTCGTAAGGGTCGCGGGGGTGCTCGAGCCTATCCCAGCTGTCATTGGGCAAGAGGCGGGGTACACCCTTGACAGGTCTCCAATCCATCGTAGGGCCGACACATAGAGACAAACAACCATGCACACTCACATTCACACCTACGAACAATTTAGAGTCACGGTACTATATATAAAATCATATTCAAAGTGTAAACAGAAATTATTAACTTTAGGCCTTATCAAGAGAAGAAATGAGGTCAGAGAGAAAACGTGGCATGGGACTATTTCAAGTTAACGAAGACACCAGGCTGAGCACATGAGTTACAGAGAAAAATCTTGGGTCTGTAATTGACATTTTTATTAAACACACAGGACTGACACTGAGAACATCATATTGTTGATACAACTAAAACTGAAACAGAAATATACTAAAAAGAAATTATTATTATTCCAAGAAATAAAAACTAAAAGGAATGGAAATTCAGATTGAAACCAAAACTATTATCAAAATAAAAATGAAACGAAAATGTAAAACTGTTATAACCTCGTAATTTATAGGATCATACTCATTCAACTGCTGGGGACCTTCAATGTCTGTACTGTTTTGTCATAAATGTTTTCTGGTTTTAGAAGTCAGTCTCCCAAGCACAATTTGTATTGGACAGTGGTTAAAATTGGGTTCCTTATGTCTCCCTGCAGGTTCCTCAGTCTGCTCTGTGTTATAATTCTGAGGGAGCTTGAACTTCAGACTTTCATTACGTCTATCCTGTCAGTATCTGCAGTCCTGAAATAGAGAATGATAAACAGCCCATGGTCCGCCAAAATAAATCTGCCGCGTAATCAACAGACAGCATGGATGGATGACTATTCTCAGTGTTCGAAAACAAACTTTGTGTGCCCATGTAGTTGAAGTTCCAAAACAAACATATATTTCATTATTTATAGTTCTTATTTAATGTCAGCTTCTTTGTGATTCTTTCACTCATTTTTTGCCAAATCTAGATGTGGACATGACAACTTTTGAAAAGCTCAGTTTAAAGCTGAGGAAAAACACAGTTTTAGCCTGTATGGATGAACAAAATGGAAATAAATATTGTTTTTGCGAATTTAGCCACCTTAATGTGGACATGTGCAGGGCTTTATTGAATGAGGTTAGAGGGGTGAAGATGACAGCAAAGTGAATATACAGCATGTGAGGAGTAAATCCTGATTACAGATGAAAGAGGACAGGTAAAATATTCAAGGACCAGTGGCTGTGTGAATCTTACTTCATTGCATTTAAATCAGATTGAATTATCTTATCTATCCCATAGAACACAATAAAAAAACATATTATCTTGTTCCAGTTCCACTTTTAAGTTACAGTATACAATGTTTTTACAATGAGTAAAGTTTTTAAAAGTTTTTCTTTACATCATATGGAAATATTCCACAAGTTATGTGCATCATTTTCTACATAATTTCAACCTTTAACCTGATTGGATATTTGGTGTTTTCATTGACATATGAGTTTGTAATTACTGACCAACCAGATCAAAATATTATGTTAGTTTGCAGCAAAATTACATATTGAAGGTTGTATTATTTAAAATTCATAGATGTAGCTAAACACTCCTAAAGACAACTCCTTCTGCTTTTTTCTCTGTCACTGCCACTGTCACTTCACTTTATAAACCATTAACAGAGCATGAAGTCTCACAGGTGGACGCACTGAGACAATACATTTAAAAAAGGGAGGAAGCCATGAGCGATTTGTTATTGTCAAACAATTAATCGATCATATTAGTATGTATTGTCTGTGTATCAATAGCATATTCCTCCGGGCCACAGACCTCAGTAAATATTTATTAAACCAGTAAGTCTTTATTTTTATTAATCTGGTAAATGTGCTCATCTACTTTAATATACCTGGACTACCTCGCATAATTTCCATATATTAAAGTTGCCCATTGTTGACATGTTTGAGTGTGTTTGTGTTGTGTTTCAGGTGCTCTCTGTGCCCTCTTATTATTTCAAGAGTGTAGCAGCAGGCAGCTATCAGCCCTGCCTGTGGTCAGTGATTGTCTGCAGCTGCTAGAACAGGCCTGCTTATCAAAGAGGGCATGTGTTCCTGTGATGTGGCCTTCAGGCCAGTATCACTGGAGGAGAGTCGACCCCCAGCCACCAGCCATGTTGCTCTTTAAGTGGGCAGCTTTATCATGGAGTATGGAGATGTGAATGAAGGGAAGGGAGATGATTGAGGCATTTAGATTTGGGGTTGTGTTCAAGGAGCCTTAGTGCTGCTAAAATTTGTTGCCTTAACTGAAATGTCTCATTTTACAGAGTATGTACAGTGTGCCCATACTGCTAATGTGGCACAAAAGTGTGAAGAGTGCCTACACACACACAGCTTGTGAATGAGAGTTATTGCAGAAAGTAGCACTGCAGTTCTCTTGTGATCATTAAAACATGTTTGCCACTGGGTACATCTGGACATGAAACCACGTAAACTATTTAGTTTGGTTCATTTTTTAGCTTTTCTGACTCCAGAGGTTTGATTTTTGGTGAGTTTTGTTACCTGTCATTTCCATTGATAAATCTCAGCAAGCTTTGTGCGAGATAAAACTAGAGGTCTGCTTCTCACAGAGATAAGCTGTGGTATGTCCAACACACACACACAGCTCCGAGCACTGATAACAGCACTCCGCTCTTTGATGTGGCTCCTGGAGGGATAAAGAGTGATTGAGAAGGAAAAGAGAAAAGAGTGATTGAGAGGGAGGGAAATTGAGAGAGATTACAGGAATAGCTCCAGGGATGTTGTTTTGTGCTGTGTTACAGACCTCTCAGTCTCACACCCACACACAAGTGCACATCTCACAATTTAATCCTTATCAGTCTACCTTCATCTTCTTTCTTTCAGGGGAAAATGGAGTGTGCATAAGACAACCAACATTTTGTGGCCAAAGATCTCTCAAATAGGCCACAAATGACTCTGAGGTTTAATGTCAGTAAGAGTACTAAAAAAATGTTAAAAGTGTTAGTTAAGTCAGGTTAATGCAACATTTATGTTCTCCTACTTCGTCTTTTTTGATTGTTTTGAAATTTGCTAAACTCATTTCAGGATTTCTTTATTAGATGGGTGTTTTTTATTCATTAAAATACAGTATTTTGAAAAAGTAAACTTAATTAATAATTAAACATAACAACTTAACCTAAACTTAATGTCTAGTACAATGGTGCTAGTCTGGACCAAAACGGTGCATGACCCATGCTGAAATCAGAGCTAAAACAGGTCCAATATTTTGTTAACCCATCCACTCAAAGCCCCCTTAGAGTACTCACACTGAGCTGTTACGCAACTTTGGCATAGTAGCCAAATTATTATTTGCGGCATGATAGCTCAGTGGGTAGAGCAGTCACGCAGCAAGTCCCGGCAAGCTACATGTCAAGGTGTCCTTGGACAAGACACCGAAACCCCATAGTAGCGCTGACACAGGTCTAGCAGCTGTCCAAACAATTTCCCCAAGGGGATCAATAAAGTATCAATTATTATACTGCACCTTCAATGTTCATCACAAGATGCACTTTCAAAAAGCCCATTATCCTATACAAAATTGCTGGAAGAAGAGCTGTTTTAAAACAGTAAATATGTTTTTCTGAGTATCACAAATTCTGCAAATGGCCCTGTTTATCAGAGTTGAATTCATTCTGTCTGCTATCATTTAGAAAGTCTGGAAATGTAATTTATCCTGTTATCATGAGTGGGGAGTCAACAGGTCAAATTACTTAACTTGGCGATAGTCCAGACTGTAGGTTCAAAAATGCAAACACACAACTTTTTTATAGCTAGAACCCATAAGCAAGATTTTTTTATGCATTCTTGATCTTAGGGAATCATTCACCATGTGGCACCGTTTACACTCAAAAATTTGTCCAAAATAAGATTTTTTAATGATTTTCTTATTAAGTCAACTTGTGAATATTCATGTTCAGCAGTGTGACAAGACGATTAATCCTCTGACTCTTACAACTTCTATAAATCTGTCAGATGTTTCATTTCCAAAAGTTTCAAATAACCCACCACTTGGATGAGTAACTGCTCAATATATTTAACCAACACACACACATATATTACCCCTTCCTACAGGATGTTATGCTGTGAAATGTGAGTATGACATGAGAAAGGAGAGGAGGAAGAAAGGGGAAAAGGTGTGTGTGTATGTGTGTGTTCACTTCCTGTAGGATGTTATGCTGTGACCTCTGAGGATGAACCTGGGGTGAGTGTGGAGGCTCTTCAGTGCATCCTGACACTAATAAGATGCCTGTGTGTGTGTGCATGTGTGTCAGATAGTGAATCACTCCATTAAGAATTATTTAAGAAAACCGTGGGAAAATATTTTATTGTCTGAATATCATCATCATAGTAATAACAACCAGGGTGTAACTAATAACAGCAATGATGGCTGTGTTCTAAAGCAAAATTGTTCGAGCAGCTAAATTGAATTCAGTTGTCACTAATAATAATAATAATAATAATAATAATATAATAATTTACATTTATATAGCGCCTTATACAATCTCAAGGTCGAGTGTTCAGTGAAAAGAAAAGTTTTTAATTCAGTCTTGAAAGTAGTGAAGGAAGGACAGTCATGCAACCTCTAAGGAAGAGCTTCCCAAAGTTTAGGGGCCATGTCACTGATCTGGCTCCCAGGGTGGAAAGTCTAGTGCGTGGGACAACGAGAAGATTGCTATGAGAAGGCCTGAGAGAGCGAGAGAGAGGGAGTATGGCATTAGAAGCTCACTGAGGTACAAAGGACCTAGGTCATGTAAGGCTTTAAAAGTAAGGAGGATGAGTTTATATTTAATATGAGATTGAACCGGTAACCAGTGAAGCTGAAAGAGGATGGGAGTTGTATGAGTTGAATGCTTTGTTTGAGTGAGAGCACTGGCTGCAGAGTTCTGAACATACTGAAGCCTTTGTAAGGATTTGGCAGGAAGGCCAGCAAAGAGGGAATTGCAATAATCACTACGGGACATAATGAAAGCATGAACCAGAGTTTGGGCATCACGGTTGGTCAGGAATGGGCGAAGACGGGCTATGTTATGGAGGTAGAAAAATTAAGTTTTGGTGAGGGACTTGAAATGGGGGTTGAAGTCAAGCAACAAATCAAATAATACACCAAGATTTCTAACAGCGGGGCAAGGCTTAACAAGCTCACCTTCAATACAGATGGAGAAATCAGCTGCTTTTTGTAAGAGTGATTTGGGCCCAACCAACGGAATCTCAGTTTTAGTGTTTAACTTCAAAAAGATAGCCTGCAACCAATTTTAACCCATTTTAAATCTGTAAGTGGGTTAATGTACTGGCAAAGGAGGCTGCAGGGGAATTTTTACTGAAGTGGATAATCATCTGAGTAACAGTGAAAATTAAGGCCATGGGAACGAATAATCTGACCAAGGGGTAGGATATAAATTAAGAAGAGAAGGGGCCCAAGAACTGATCCCTGTGGGACACCACAGTTAACCGGGGAGGTGGGGGACTTAGGTGGACCTAGGGTGATAAATTGTAATACCAATACGTCAGTAATAGCGATAGAGGAAAGACGAGAAATAAGTGTATTGTGATTTACAGTGTCAACTGCTGTGCTTAGATCAAGAAGAATGAGAATGTTCAAAGTACCACTATCAGCATATTGATGAAGATCAATAATAGTACTACTACTAATAGTAATAGATACTTTATTAATCTCCTTTGGGAAAGTCCTCTGGACTGGCTGCCACATCTGAAGCACCAAGGGCTCAGGGTTCAGTATCTTGTCCAGGGGCACTTCAACAAGTGGACAGGAATCAGGGGAAACTGGGAGTCAAACCACCAACCCAGGGGCAGAGCCAACTCTTGGCATAGGCGAACTAGGCAGTCGCCTAGGGCGCCACATACTGGAGGGGGCACAGCTGCAAGTCCTCAAACAAAAAAAGTCGCTTTCAAATATCGACAGTCGCAGGTTTTTGAGCTTGTTTTCTTAAGTGTAGTTATTTGGGCTTTGCTCCCTGTATGAACCCCTCACGATTCTCTCCACTATAAAGTCAAACGGGATGGTTAGTCCTTTTCCAGCCAGAATCCGTCCACAACCCCATTTCCTTGGTTACTGCGCCCGCCCAAGTCCGAGTCCGGTTTTTAAATACAAGTACACAAGTATTCACTGACCCATTTTGAGATAAACCCACACTGCAACTTTTGTCTTCATATTGTGGGAGCAGTCAGGACTTTCTAAATATTAAATGAAATGAAATTAGGGTTGGGGTTAGGGACGGTGGGGCGCAAAACCATAATCTCGCCTAGGGCACCAAAATGGGTAGAGCCAGCTCTGCCCTGGGGTTCTGAGCCATGGTTATTTTATGGTTTATACCTGTGCTTTTTCCAACTGGGTCATCTTAAAATGTCTTTTGTGAAAATGGTCTGTAAATCACACAACTGATTTAAAGTTTTCAGTCCCACTTTCTGTAGTCTCCATCAAATTAATTTGTGTTGTGTCACCTTTTGTGCATGTAGATTTTCAAAAATTGCACTCACAGTTTCATGAGACTTACAGTAACTCTAACCCTTACAGTGTATTTTCTTCATCATACTTTCCCTCCTCCCCTCCATTCATCAGTTCACCTTGTCCTCCCGTTCTGTCGGCGTCCCCCCTGGCAGGAAAAATAAACTTGACCCCAGTATCCTGTCAAGATGTGACCTCCCCACCTCAGCAACCCCTGAGCACACACACACAGAAACACACACACACACACACATTGCCACTCCTCATTCCTACTCACATACCTTTCTCACTGGTTTTATCTAAACCTCACCTGCCTGAGTCCTTCTCTCTTCTCTGTTAAGTGAAGAAAGGCCTCAGTATCCCCCAAACAAATATTATCAGATTTTCTGAAGTTGTACAGATTAAATTTCACACTATCAGGTTGAACGTCTAACGGATTGGTTACTGATTGATGTGCAGTTTGAGGAGCATCATGACACCTTATCAGTTGATCAATCAGTTGATTGGATTGAGCAGTTCCATGGCCCATGATCAGTTATAAACTGTAGTATTGCAGTGTTTATATGTTTTGGCTAAAACTAGAGTCTTGAATCTGGGTGGGTGGGTTAAATGCAGAAGTAAAATGTGACAATGACAATAAAAGTTGATGATGATAGATTTGCACAAAGAAAGCTGCAGATCTCACCAGGATTTGTTCTTACAGTGGGAATATTAAAGTTACATGTCCCAACAGTGCAGAAACTGATGAAAACATCTTGATACAGTGTGAGTTAACATGACGTACAATATTAATGAAAAAAGAAACTTTGATGCCAACATTCACACAGCGGCGGATCATGTTTGCAGATGTGAGAAGTGTGAAGGGTGACAAATTAATCTCTAGAGCTCCTTTTTCTCACACAACTACACAAAACAACACTATGAATGCTTTCTTTGAATGCTTGTCTTTTATGCACAGTTATCATCAATTGTAAAATTCATGTATCAAGTTTAAAAATACACAAAAGATGCAGCCTTCTAGGACAAAGGGTGAGAGACGGTGTAGGCAGGAGGAGGCTATGAAAGCAGACTTTTGGTTTCACCTGTGAGTGTGGCCATTCAACCTATAAACACTCTTGCCTTTAGACATGATCAGCCACTGGTATAAACTTGATGAGGGATACAGAGGTGTTAAATAGAGGAGGGCCAATAGAAAAATTATAGAAATAGAGGAGAAGAAGATGGAGATTTAGTGCTACTTTGCTTAGAAACCTACTCTTAGTCAATTGAAGGGGATGGAGGAGAAAGAGTGGTGGTGGAGGAGGCGTGCACCAGCAACACATGGTCCCAATTTCACAGTTGTGGACGGAGGAGTACCGGCGGATGCGGGGGCAGGAACAGACCTGCAATCTGGAGACATTAATACCTCAGTAATAGTCACATTCACTTCCACAACCAGGAAACTATGTCTCTGGACTTACTATGTACATAGTAGCCTTGTACTCCACAAATTCTTCAGTCTCTCCTCCCTCTCCTCTACACTGTACATACACTCTGTCTGTTTTTCTGTATCGTATTCCTCATTAAACACACACACACACACAGAGCAGACCATAACAAGGCATGCAGCAAGGCAGAGCAGGACAGGCCTGACTTCCTGTGCCTTGTGTTCTTCCTGGGCTCTTAATGAGACCTGTTACAGTAAACCACCTCCTCCTCTTCTTCATCCATCCGTCGACAAGCCTTCCTCACCACCACCACCTCCTCACTTCCACCACTTTTTCTTTCCCTCAGCCACCTTCTTCCTCTACATTTTTACTTTAGTACTTCAAGTACATTACAATTCCAAAAAAGTTAGATTTGTGCGGCTTTGAATCACTTTGAAGGGCAGTTGTTCATGAACCCTGGGATTGGTGGTTCAACTCCTGTTTCCTCCTGGCCACATGTTGAGGTCTCCTTGACCAAGACACTGTAGTGGCACCATCATCAACGAGCAGCTGTCCAACAACAGTTTCCCCATAGGCATCAATAAAGTAGTTAAAAATGTAAAAATAAAAAAAATAAGCACTGTTTAAAGTTGCCATGATCAACATTAACTACGTATTTGTACAGTAATATTCTATAACTATATAAACTAGAATAACTACATGAATGTGAATAGAGTCACTTCTGTTGACAAATACATAGATCATCACCCACCACTGCAGTTCTTGGTTCTGTAGTTTTTCAGATCATTGTTTAGGTTCTTCAACTTGTAATTTAGCTGATTGGGTCACTGTCAGTCAAAGCATGAAGATGTTTGTCAGTGAACATGCTCTCACAGACGCACTGTATGCTAGAAGCAGAAGAAAAACAGCCAATGTGCCTACCAACAAGTACAGCGACGTGTTTGTGTAAGATCCCTATACAAACAGAAATGTAAAAATGATAAGTTGTGGTTTTAGGAGGGGGTTACATGCTGGAAATATCTCTTGCTAAATAACAGTGAGTGAGTAATCATGTTGAGGTTGCGAGATCTGACAGAGAACCAAATCTGTGCTATTTAGCAATAAAAACTATAGTAAGAGACATTGTACAGAAGTATGGATAGACTGATCATTTTCTCTAAAACCACAAACTGTCACATTTTAGTTTTATTTGTGTAGTGACAAAACAAGTGAAAAATGAATAAAAGTGATTTTCTACAATGACACAAGTCAGTGATTTTGAGTCTACATTCCAAACCACTGACTTTTAAATTAATGTGATGCACTGATAATTGAATCCTTTAAGAGTAGAGGAACAATTAAAATATTTTCCTAAATGTTTCGGAAAATGAATCAGACAGCCATGGAGAAACAAGTTTTCTCCAAACAATTGTGGACATTCAAAGTTTCATTCGTCAAACAGGCCTCAGTTTGTTGTTTGACTTTTAGAAAATTACTTACTTATAAACACAGAGTCACACATAGACTCATGTTCTCAGTCAACACTCTCACCGGTGTGTGTTTAACTGCAGCTCTTCGTCTCTACCGGAGGTGTTTCCTCAATGTCAGCACCAGTTTGAAAACATCCTCTGTCAGGCCACACTCACTGGAGAAACTGGCTGCTTAAAAAAGTCATGGGCCCGAAGACACACTGAAAGAAGTCCTTGGTACGTCAAATGGCTGCTCAGTGGGAGAGAGGGAGGGGAAGATGGACAGAGAGGGAGAAATAAGTGATAACTTTGCTAACACCTTTCCAGTTGAGGCACTGTCCCATGAAATAACAAGGGATACTTTATTTTGTACATATTGACTTCACTGCTAAAGTTTTCCGGATTTAAATTGTTGGAAGTAAAGGGTGTTATTATTGGTTTTCATAAAGCTTTTTACAATGTGCTTAAAATTCTTCACTGTTGGTAAAGGTTATACAAAATAAAAGGCTTGTGCAATCAACAGCAATCAGACTCACTGGAGTGTAGAGGGGGAGAACCCAAACCAAACTTCAGGATTGGAAAGAAATTTCTAAATCATGTTCAGGTTTTGGAAACTTAAGTTTCAAGCGCGAGTCAAGCACAAACAGTGCATGAGGGCCATACCAGAAAAACACAGCACAAAGTCAACTGTGTCGGCCTCGAGCTGGTTCAGACATGAAATGCTTATCAGGTTCGGATCAGGTTCAGTGGCACTCCTCGGCTCGGGTCGGATTCAGACAGAAACCTGCCTGGAGTGGATTGTGTTCAGTGTTGGATGTGTTCACACCTGTAAAAATTTTATATATTGGTGCATTTTAACCAAGAAGAGTAAACATGATGTTACACAGACCCACAGGTAATGATTGGACTGTTCTGACTACTGCCATCCTTCATTATCAAGAGTCAAGTATTTTCTTATCAGTAGAAAAAAGAAAGTAAAGCAAGAAGTGTTTGATATAAAGGAGAGAGGACTGTGTTGTACTCACTTCTTCAAGCTGACAGTTATCTTAAGAATTAGGATTAAGGTTACTTTATGTATCATAACCTGCTTAAATGCTTCCCACCCATAACTTGTCCAACCCATAATCTCTCCCCCACCCCTCATCCACGCACACTCTGATCTTAGTGTGTTGCAGCTGCATCAGCCCAAACTGTGTGGTGGCCTGCATGCTGTTGGTTCAAACCACAAAACATACACCATTCAATGGCTGCCCTTTAATCTGGGGACCAACATACTGTACACCCACATCACTGTGTGCCCAGGCCTTTAATGATCCAAATAGTCTGAGGAGAGAAAAACTGATGGTGGAAGAAGAGCTCTGAAGTTATGTTTTCTCTGTCCTATTTGGTCAAACAGTCTAACCATGAAATATTTGCCTTACATAAAATTTAAGGGTTTGATCTTGGTTTTAATAAACACAGTGAAAGACAGTGAGCCACCTGTAGATGATAACCTTGTCTGGTATGATTTAACAGTCATGTTTTTGAAATAAAGAATTTTACCAGTGCATTAAAATACTTTATACTTTCATTTTTTTTTAAATACAATTCAACTTGTTTTAAGAGTTTACAAGAAATTAAGTGTCAGTGTCTTCAAAACAGAAAAATGTCAGATCACAGCATTAAAAATTCATGACACTAACTGATTTGCACTAGAAACACATTCAGTTAGGCCTCATTTCCAAACTTAATACCATCAGTAAGGATCATATCATGTCCAGGGCACGTCTTGTTGATGCAGTATCTCTTACTTGGATCCTGACGCTGAGAGAGGACCTTTGTATTTACTGACCATCCCTGTTTCCTCTAAAAGCAAACTCAGGACGTGTCAGGGGTCATTAAGGACAGGCTGGAGTACAGTTGAATCTCTGTGGAGCTGACACATCCACAAACATTAGAGGATGATTTGTAGGTCACACCTTGAATGCCTCACTGTGTATCTGGTTTTCACAGTGGGTTAACTAGCAGTTTTTCAGTCTCTCACAGTTAGATGAATGACACTACTGTGGACACTATTGTTGTCTATCTATCTATCTATCTATCTATCTATCTATCTATCTATCTATCTATCTATCTATCTATCTATCTATCTATC
>JAUMHL010000006.1:11472577-11487973 GCA_032362345.1 Sandelia bainsii | reverse complement strand
CTATCTATCTATCTATCTATCTATCTATCTATCTATCTATCTATCTATCTATCTATCTATCTATCTATCTATCTCACAGTGTTTAGAGGGAATATATGTAGCAAATAGGAGCAATTTAAAATAAAGGGGGTGCAGAGGAGGAGGATGACGTCTGGGTCTAATTTATGGCTCTAATAAATCCACACTCTTTACCCTCTAACTCCTGAACCAGCCAAACAGCTCCCTAAAATCTTAATCACTCCCCTGCTGGCTCCATCTATATCCTCATGGGGCAATAAAGAAAGGAAAGAGAGTGAACAGTGACCATGTTATTCTCCTGTAAAACCAAATGGCGTCCTTGTAATCACCTAAATGCCCGTCAGCCAGACAGCCAGTGGAGCAGTCATCTAATGAGACAATCCAGTCGTTCAGTAAGTTGTATGGCTGGCAGCCTGACTAGAAGACTTATAGAGGGCCTATACACCTGGCTTTACCCAGGTCTAAATGGGATAAAACTGAAAAGGTTTTGCCTGTCACACTTACCATGATGAGCTTTACAGTTGTACAAGTTCAAGTACCATGGAATAATGTTAATTCAGGCTTAAAACTGGACTGGACTGGCAATATACAATGTAATCCCACAGTAACTCAGACCCTGTGGTTTTTATATTGTCTTTCTCTAGAGGTGCTGACACTGTGAAAGCCCCCTGACAGACTGGTCTAAATTACTCCCCCAACTGCTGTTTTTTTTTTTTATCTGACTGACAGAAGCACTAACTGACCAGCCGGCGTCCTGAATCCTGCTCGTCTGGCTGCCTGACTGGCCAACCTGTCTGGTTTGCTGTCAGCTTGGCTTACTCACTGGTCTCACTGACTGACTTGTTTCCTGGCTGGCAGAGTCGTTGTGTCAGAGCGTATTTATGTCGCCTGGCTCTGCTGATAACTCATTTCAGAAACACTGAACTCCCCGTTCAGAGCAATAAATACTTCTCACTGTGTTAACCTGGTTCCCCTGAAATCAGTAAAAGCGACTGGAGAGACTTTGTTGTATCACCTCTGGCTGATACTTTACTGTATCTACAGTCACTAAAATCATTGGATGGTAGATATATAAAGAAGGGCTAAAAAGGGTAAGCTGATAAGTTGTATTAGTATAGGAGTGCAATATATGTGGTGACCCACATGTAGTAGGTGTGTGCGCACTGTCCCCTGTTCATACTCGTGCAGTCCTGAGCAGGACTCCTGTAGCAGATGCTGTGAAACGGTGCTGTAGAAAACAAACGCAGGCAAATCTGAACATAATTGTTCATTCTTGTTAACACACTAACAGTAACTGTTTCTTGGCATTGTACTTTTACTTGATTTTAAGTTCTTCTGATCTTTATTAATACATTTGATTGTCGGTGTGTTTTGGAAGGAAATGGAAAAAGAAGTGACTGTGTCAGGCTTCTCATAGAATAATGAGCCACTCATAAACAAAGAGCACAGTTAGCAGAGCTGCAGTTGTTTAAAATTTTGAGAGACACTGGGTACAGAAGCCTGTAGCTAACTTAACTGTTCAAGCGTAAAGTCTGGGACTTTTGAGAGTAAGATTTCCAAGTGCAGTTATGTTTCAGTAATAAAGCTGGTTTGAATAAGGTTAGTGATGATTGATGATAGTTGGTTTGGTTAAATGTTACACATAATGTCTTAACCCTGTCACCTAACAATTACGTTCCTCTACAACTAAACTGCAACCGTGATTACATTACATGTCTTGTGCTTAATGTCTCTTTTGACTTGTTTGGTATTGAACCAAAATCATTACTTTTCCACAACTTTGTGCCAGAAACTTAATCCAAAAAAGTTTAATGTTGTTTTAGTTGCTATTAACACATATTGCAGACAAACAATTGTTGTATGTTGCCAGTGAACATTTTTCAGATACATTAGATTCAGCATTTTGTGACTTGAACAATGTTATTACATTGTTCTGATTTAAATTAATCATCATGAGTAGGATTACATTTCCTGCAAAATATATTTGCTGTCACAAAGTCCTATGTAAACTTAATTTCTAGGATCCAGGCTTGTAATGTCAAAGGCCAACAATGGTAACAATCACAAAATATGGCATTAATCATGTCATTCATCACCATGACACACTTAAAGGGTAGAAAAAAATGGTGTAACTCAAATTCTGGTGTTTTTTAAATTCATTTTTGGCTGAATACGACTGTTGGCAGTCCAGAAATATGAGTTTACTGGACTAAATTCCTTTTTATTCAAATGTTATCAGTGAAGATGAGCTGCATTAGAAGCAGCAGGCAGTAAGATCTGTTCCATGTTCATCTCCATGCTATGAAGTTTAGCAGGTTCAAGGCCACGACAACCTCAAGGACGAAAAAACAAAGGATGCGGGCTGTTAAGAATGTGGTGTCTGAGAGACACTCGGTTGTGAGGAAGCTGCAGCTATAAAGACAAAATAGGAATCCAGAGGTCTCATAAATCACTTTTTAAATAAATGCAGCACTCACCCTCTCTTTTAACAACTCCAACCACTTCCTTCAAGTCAACCACACACAGCAATAACACGCTAGGAGAAGGATTCTTTTAAAAAAAGAGTTGGATGTTTGTCTCATCTCCCAGATCGAGTCTAGTGCTTGGCAATACTGACAGGGTCAGAGATTTGATGCATCAAATTTAGGGTGTCAGGCATTTGTCAAGGGATCTGCACTGATAAAAACAACCTATTCTGGGTTTAAAAAAAGACAAACGTTCATGTTTACAGGAAGACTGTCGCTTCCTGTTGTCTTTACTTCCTGTAATGTGTTAAAAGAGCATACCAGCGTGTTTTGTATGGTCTTGTCTTTTAATTACAAATCACATATACAGTGTTTTACATTACTGCAGGCAATTTTCTAACACATACCATGCACACTGTAGAGTCTTTGGAAAAGACTTCAAAATCAATTTGCACAAAGACTTTCTTTTCATTTCTATACATGTACATTAGCACTTTGTAAGGTCTTTTGTAAATTCTTTAAAATAAAACGTGACCAGGTTTTCATGCAACTCCTGAAACTTGATAAAGGGAACCCAAATTTTCAAAATAATGTGGCTTTTTGACTTCTGTTGTGATCTGGCGCTATATAAATAAAATAGAATTGAAAATTGAATTTTGTTGACAAAAAAATCTAGTGACTAAGATGTGACTAAGTCAAAATCTGATGTCAGAGTTAATAATAATTATTGTGATAACAATGTGAATTTGGGTGTGTTAAAACTTAAACATTACCAACAAGAAAAAAAGAATTATGTCACATCAATTTGGCAATAAAAGGTAACCACAATCATCAAATTTTGATCAAAACTCATAATCAAAACAGTTTTACCTTTGACACAAAATGTGTTTTTGTAGGATCATGAGAAGCTGATTGACAAAACAGTTTTTCGAGGCCTTTAATCCAAGCATATTTTCATGTAAGGGAACTGAAACAAATGCACTAATGTGTCATTAATGGTTCGAGAAAATCTGTAAACTCTGAATATGTTTGTAGATGTTGCAGGTAGCATAAGGTCATATACCCAGTTTAAAAACAGCCACATTCATATAAAACATACAAAAGTGTCATTTGAAAACAGCAGGTTGTCTGGGTCTTTAAAGAATCATTACTCAGCTGATGTGAACGATTACCATTCACTGCAGCCAAGCAAGCCTGTAATTGTTTGTGTATGGAGCCCCGAGGATGTGACTGATTGGATGTCATTAAGTTGAAAGTGCGTCAACAGGCATGTAGTAAGTGTATTACAGTCAAACACCCTCTCTCTCAACCCTACACTTTCCCTTCATATGGTGGCTAATGGCCCAGAAGGTCCGGGTTGCAATTTATGCCTCTTAAGTTTTAAATGCTTTCTACTGTACACACACACATATACACACACACATGCACACTATCATTATAGTAAATGCAAACACACACACACACAAAGACAGTAATAGTCTAGTTTATCAGCCAGCTGTATGTTGGAAATATAAGATTATTTTATCTTGACCACTGCTGGAAATTGCCCTGTAATTTAAGACAGCTCCATGTGCCTCAGGGTGTTCAAACATACATGTTAGATAAAACCCCAATGCAGCCTTTTGCCTCAGTGAGAATCAGACTAGTTAAGTGATTTTAAGGCAGATTGTGGCGGCAGGTTTTGTGCTGTGCTGCGTTCATGTGCTGTGGTGCGTGAAGAGTTCTCACAGTCTGAAAAAGCCTTAAACAGACTCCGGTAGACCGTAGAACAGACTGCAAGGCAACAACACTGAAGTTTCACACAAAACACTCATGAATACAAAAAAATCAGAGCAATTGGTTTGATGATTTTGGGACATTTTGTAGAAAGTTTTATTTAACTAAACTAGCATGTTTTTAATCATAAGTTACAGTACAGACACTTTTTCCAGCCTCTATAAATTGTCTGTCTGTTCTCTCCTTGCTCATGTAGTTTGCTGTTGTTGTTTGGAAAACTACAGTAACTCAGCTGGGAGCTGCGGGTGTGGTCGTGTTTGTGGGTTATCTGTCATGTTTGTGCCTCTTTGAGAGGGAATTAAAAACATGTTCAAAGACAGCTGATTTTATGGCTGAACTTTACAGCTTGATCACAACACAACAAAGAGCTAGGGGTGTTGTTTTATATGAACCACTCAAATACAACAAATCCTTTGTGTCTGTTGTACCACTGTCTCAGTACGCTCTTTATGAATAATAGGATTTTACAACTTTTAAATCTGTAACAAGACTAAGAATCTGCAGCCATGCTAGCAGCTCTTGGGAAGCTTCTTTCGGAGGGATCTCTTGAAGACCAATTTTAAAAGGAGGAATGGTTACAGCAGCCCTGTTCCAGAGCTCATATGAACACCTCACTGTTCTTTCAAGACAGGACATGGAAAATTGTAGTAGTAGGTAGTTTTCGTTGAACCAATCACAGCTGATAGCAGCAGACTCAAAAAAGACACATTTACTTATCTGGGGAGTATCATTTATAAGCAGCAGGGTACAGATGCAGATCTCAAAGCAAGAATTGGCAAAGTGAAGACAACCTCAAGTACACCGGGTGATCGAGAATGATACATCAACAAAAAAAAAAGAATAATCGACTCTACTGTAAAATCAATGCTGTCGTGTGGTGCTGAGACCCGGACAAAGACAAAATTCACAACCAATAAGGTGCAAACCTTCATTAACAACAACTTACGAAGAATTCTTAATCCACTGGCCAGACAAGATCAGCAATAGCCTAATGATCGGTGGACAAAGATGTAACAGCAGAAGAGAAAAGTGGAAGAAGATGATGAAGATGAATTGAGCACATACTACACATACTATGAAAATAAAAAGTATTCAACACCAGACAAGCTTTGACATGGAACCCTCAAGGGAAGAGGAAAAGAGGTCAGCCATAGCACACTTTGTAATGGGAACTCCAGGCTGACGTCATGAAAAAGTGATTCACCTCGTATCAAATGGAGAAAAAAGCAATGAAATAGGTACTCTGGACATGCCTTGTCAATTGCCTGTACTCAAGGAACAGTGTCAGGCATAGACTGGAGGGTTTTTAAGATATTTGGGGGGGCGGTTGCCTTTATTGAACAGTATTAGTAAGGAGGAAGACAGGAAACATGGGAGAAGAGAGGGGGTATGACATGCAGCAAATGTCCCCAGCCGCTCTCGATCCACGGATGCTTTGGTTATGTACCTACCAGGTCGTAAATATAGACTAGAAAGAACACTGCCTGGCCAAGACCAACTGGCTTTCACTAAGCAAATAGGTAAGAGCCTTTCACTGGATAATCACTGGTCAGTGGATTATCTGAATATACTGAATGACCAGGTTTTTCCATCAATGGATGTTTAGTTTTTTTTAGTCTGGTGGCACAGGTATATTCCAAGATGACAATACTAGGATTCATCTGGCTCAAATGGTGGAAAAGTGGTTCAGGGAGCATGAGACACAGAGTCCAGACCTTAACCAAATTGAGAATATTTGGGATGTGCTGGAAAAGACTTTACGCAGTGGTTCGATCCCATCATCAATAGAACATCTTGTTGAGAAATTAGTGAAACTGTGGATGGAAATAAATGCAGTGATGTTGCATAAGCTTATTTAAACAATGCTATGGCAAATGTGTGCAGTAATCAAAGCCAAAGTTGTGTTGCTTTTTTGCCAGGCAGTATTTGTGGAATTTTAGATTTGCAAATTTAAGAGAAGAGTGATTATAAATTAAAAGATGATTAAAAGATGATACAGTAAATCTGCCATGAATTCTGCTTTTACAGGGTTATAATTTCAAAATTTATGTTGAGAGTGTCAGAAAGGTGATAATAAATTGTACTGGATGTTAATTTAACACCCAGCACAGACAAGAGCACTTATTAAAACTGAATGTTAAACCAAAGCATAACGAACATATTAACTGTGGACTGCAGGAAATGTTCGCACTGAACACTGAGAAAGTTGTGAGTGAAAAACCCCTATAAGCCCCCCACAGTCTGTGTGAAGCACATGAAAAAATGAGAAAGAATGCAAAGAAAAAACACAGAAGAAGAATAAGGATGTCATCACCCGCTTTTCATCCATCAGTGAAATATGTAATTATCAGTGCGGAAGAGCAGTCCTCCTTCTTCTGTTTATATTCTTCTCTTTCCTCTGTGAATGTGTGTGTGTTTGTTTTCTCAGCCGCCTTAAAATCTCTCTTTTTTCACCCACACACACACCTCCTACACACACACACACACACACACACACACACACACACACACACACACACACACTTCATAAACAGACACTCCATTGAGCTTCAGTGCATTGTCAGAGGGACTTCTTGGTAAAAAACAAGTGTGGAATTAAGAAATCTTACAGCTGTGAGCAGCTCATTCCTCTCTCCCACAATAATTAAAATCCACTTTTTATTCTCCCTTCCATGTTAAACAACAATCTTTTGTAATCCTGAAAACAGACAAGGCAAAATTATACAATGTGGAACTGGACACGTCACACAAAACTGTTTTTACCGATGTTGAGTCAGAGCTTTAGATGACCCTGATTCATCTAGGGCCATTAACAAGTCAAAACTTTTTATTTGTTTGTCACCAAATACATGGAAAACTAAAGATATTGTCAACTGCTTCAACTGTACTTTATGTTAAGTGCTAATCAGCAGAGGCTAGCAAGCTAACACTAAACAAAGTCTGTGTCCAAAATAACTCCTGCTTTGCATCATAGTATGTTACATTTACTATCTGCCTTTTTGAGTGTCCAAATGTTGATAAATCTATCTACTTTATGGTGCATTAAAAAAAAGTAGAGTACATGTGCAGAAGTGTTTCTGCACTGGCCCTGTCCGCACTCTCCCACCCAGTCCATAGACTTTACACTACGGTGACGTCACAAAAACAACTTCTAGAGTGCAAGTAAGTTTTACAGGTACATATAATCCCCACAGATCAAGAATTTGTAATAGAAAGAGTTAAACTGACCTTGTTTGTAGTTCGAGGTGTTCCGTCAACAGTTTTAGAGACATCTCTTTTTTCATGATAGTCGCAGGGGACTTTTGTTAAAGTACTGGAACTGTCTACTGAGAAAAACTGGCTGAAGGTCTGTATTCAGCTTTCTTAAAGGGCGATCCATATCTATGACATACATTTTGTCCATGAGGTTCAGGACATGAACATGCATGTGCAGCCCAAACTGTGTGTCCACACGGACTGTCCTCAGCCCTCATATGCACACCGACTCCGCATGTGACTAAAACAGCCGCTCCTTTCATACAGTACATCAAACATGTAAAGTTTATGGCAATGGTCTTGACACTGTTTCTGCAAAGCAAATAGTCTTTTTTCTTTCACTTACAGTCAACTACAACAAACAAAAGAGCGCTTTGTCTCGCATGTGTGAAACGTGCTCGTGTTGGTGTCCCCAACTGGATATCATGTCTGTACGGTGTGTAGTGTGGATATGGATAAATATTAATGTATAATTTGGCCTTTATACATACATGGTAAAACCTCACATAGTTGCTAGTATGATTGTAGATTTTGCCTAATTTACATGTGATACTGAGATATTGTCTGAGTCCAAGAATCTTGTAGCAATAAAACTTCACATTAACAGTGATCAGATCTCAAAATGCCAACTAGTTAGACAGATTTGTCGACAGCCCTGATCAAGGCATTTAGCAAGCATGAAGAGAGGGAGTTGGGTGCCTGTTTCTTTATGTGTTTTCTTTGTATGGTAAGAATGTGATCTCATTGTACAGATTGCATTTACACCTGCCTGAAACCTATCTCATGCCAGAACACTACTGGAAACTGCCAAACTGATTAGAATCCAGTCCATATGATTTTACACCTGCATCAATATGTTTTCCTCTTCCGGGTTTAATGAGGTCCATGTCTTGTTATCACCTTTGGTTGTTTAATCCCACACATATCCGATAACATCATGGATCTTTTCATAGCTGCCCTGTCATGCCTGATTAAAGCCATACCTAACATTTTTACCTACATCTACTGCATATCTGCATATCTGCATAACAAAAAGCTATTAGATGAAGAATAATGTTATATATTACTTTACATTTCAAAAAGGCTGCAGAAGTTAAATCACATATTGGCTTGTGGGAAACACTTATCACTGTTGAATGTAAAGACTTCAAATCAACATTTTGTTTACATGACCTCAGTAAGTCAAACATGTTGTAGCAGGGTCACATGTGATCTAGCATCCAGCAGATAAGGGTTTTCCCCAGGAGGAGGCCCACCTCCTGCCGGGAACCAACAGGGGTATCAAGAAACTGACTGATCCATGAAGAAGAACATTTGCTTCTTGTTTCATTATCAGAATCAGCTTTATTATTATTTGGTCTCCGTTTAACTTTGACTATGAGCATTAACATATCATTCACGTGTGAGTCTGTGATTCAAATGAAGAATGGTGGATTGTCTGGTTATACATATCTAGGTTGCAAGTACTGAGCGTTGTTTTTAGTGTCGAGAGAACAACAGCTCCCACATCAAGACCAGAGATCCCAGTAGGAGGTTAATTAAAACAAACTGGCAATGCTGTTCTAGATGTAGAAAAATAAAGTCTCTTAAAGTAAAACAATGAATATCCACATGTCCACAATAATGTAAATACTGTTACTGTTACTGTTACTCATTCATATCCATTAAAAGGTGTCTAGAATTGATTAATTAACATATCTGTTCTGTTTAACCCATACACACACAGAAACAGGCTGTATACTATCACCCAGAAACCTATACTATGTCTTTCAAACTTTTTTAGGTATTTATGAGTGAGAAGACTGGAGTGCAGATCTTCAGATGCCCGAGAATCAAACAGAATCATACAAAGTTTTGTAAAGAAAACTCAAAACACCAGCATTTTCAAGTAGATCAACATCAGGTGCTGTAAGCAGAAAAGAAGTTAAACTAAATTGTGAGAAAAGGCTGTTTGTGAGTTCTGGACTCCCTGGTATGTCACTGATCACAGTGTTTGTACCACTGATGACAAACCAGTGCTCCTCCCTCTGTTTGTTTGGCAGTGTTTTACTTTCATCTACAAACCTCCAGTACAAGGACCAGCTGGGGGGCAGAGAAAGTGACCCTCTGCTCTCACCCAGAGGTCAGAGATCACTCATGCATTTGTTACGATGTAGTCAAAACGTAATATTTTAGGCAAAAAGGCTTAATAAACTTTACTATTGTAAACTTAGGGATACAATCAACTTTTTTTCTGTTACACCTGAACCATAAAGACAATACACACAAGAACATGAGACTCATGCAAATGCACTTTCCCATTGTTTTCTATATATATATACACACCTAATTCATGTATTACTCATGATTTCCATTGTGGTTGCTGATGAAAACATTAAATACACATTTAATAATTAACAATTGAAATAATGTAAAGATAAAAGTATGGAGAGAAGTTATAACGTCAGGTCTAAAGCTGGTTTCTGTTTTACTAGCTTCAGTAACTCAATACAATGTTTTGTCTTTATTAAAATGATCCTGGGATTTACTTTACAAATCAACATCAGCAACCTGCAACAAGTTAAAACCTTTAAACAACAATTATTTTGTGAGCCCAGAAACAACTGCAAATACTGTACAAACTCAATGCAAAATACTTTTAGAGTACAAAGACACCTTTATTCCTTAACTATTAAATAATTTGTAAATTGGGTGTGAAGATAAGGCTTTGCGCTATGGAATACCATAATATGGCTTACGATGTACGTAAAGAAGAAAGAAGAGAATGGAAATAACATTATATAATGGTGTATAATTAGTTTATTAAATGCATGCAAGACAAAAAAGTAAAAAAAATACAAATTTACCAACTGAATGACAAGCATAAACATTTATATTTCTTTTTACACTTTATTTTAATTATTTAACCAATATTAGTGATGAGTTTTGACTTATATTACATTTTGTCAGTCTCTGGCCTCCATTGACTTAAAGAATTAGACAAGACTTGTTTCCTTTTCACCTATTTCATCAAACTAGTGTGTTTCAAAAGCCTAAACATAGCCACAAAAATTATAGCAAAACCATATAACAGTACTTTACTGTAATGTTTAGGCGATTAGGTGGGTAAGCACTTACAGCTGTGATTAACATGAATGAGTTCGTTGCAAGTTGTGGTGCATTGTCATGTCAAGGCCCTCTCTAAGCAGCCGTTTTATCTGTCTGATCAGTCAGACTGGATTCCACATCCAAACATGAGTTTCTGAAATAAACCATGAGCTGCAGGCACCTGTCTGTCTCCAAGTTGTGGCAAGCGCTGTGGGGGTGAGACAGTCTGGCGAGAGGCCTGTTGACCGGGAGGCTCAAACTGTGACCAACGTCTGACTGCACAGCTACGGGTCAGTCTACATGGAGTCAGACAGGGAGACGACGACTGGGGTCTCCTCCAGAAGACGTTAATGATTCGGAGACAAAGAAACGGGACAGTGAAAATCACACTGGCTTCTGATCAAGGCACCAAAGAATGTAAAGAAAGTTTACACTGGTACGTATTCCCTCCAGGAAATAGTCATGTTGTATGTGTTACTTGCCATCTAAATTAAAGTATATCATATTAGTGCACAAAAGACATGCATGTTAGGTTTATTGGTGACTCTAAATTGTCCGTAGGGTGTGAATGTGAGTGTGGATGGTTGTTTGTCTATGTGTCGGCCCTGCGATGGACTGGCAACCTGTCCAGGGTGTACTCTGCCTCTCACCCAATGACAGCTGGGATAGGCTCCAGCACCCCCCCGCGACCCTTACGAGGAAAAGCGGTTGGAAAATGAATGAATGAATATTAGTGCACTGTCTTAGCGTGTATTACAATACTTAATATGCTCAGTGCATTTACAGGTCTAAACACTAAGGACTAAAAAACGCTTGAACATCCTGACACTGGTCACGACTGGATAACGTGGATCATCTAACATCTGCAGACTCTGACTGCCAATATTTGTTGTAGCCTAAATACAGGAAAGAAACAGCAGTAAAAATTGCAGACAAAAGTGTAAAGCATTAGTTTTCCACACTGTCTAATCTGTCACCTGTTGCAGTTTAAATTAGATACTTTTGTACAGTTTAACATTTATAAACTCATAACTCACAATAGGAATTCACAGGACTTGTAAACTCCTTCTTGCTGTTGCTTGGCAAAGATAGTGAAGCAGACAGAGGCCTTTCTGTGAGAGGAAACACAGGCGTCATGCAGCACCGGGGCATCCTGACAGGCCGGCAGACGCTGTGACCAATTAAAAGGTGAGAGGAGAGGAAGAGCAGGATCTCAGGAGCCGAGCAGAGAGCTCCCTGGTCTCCCTGAAACACTGCTCACACTGTACTCAAACCGACTGTTGCACTTGCTTCTGTTGGAGCTTATTTTAAATTTCAAAGGGTAACTGGATTTATTAAAATGTTTTTAGTTAATCGGTTGCACAACCATAGTCTATATTATATGGTATTTTTATTTTGTTTGTTTAAGTGTTTTGTGGTGGAATGCTTTGTGTAATACGGATTTTGTTTTCTTGTCATTTCTATTCTGAGATTAATCTGATATTCAGTCATTCTGAGTTTAAATGTGGCTCATTCCCACTGTTGCCCCGAACTCATTTGCTCATAATCTTAACTGCTATGTGAGCTCAGGTTGTTGGGATGGTTGACCTCAGAACTGGCAGAGGTACTTTAGCACTTCAGATTCATAGCAGACATTATTGGGAAGCAGGTTACAACTGATAGATAAGTGTCAGCTATAAAGCCAGATTTTTCCAAGACTACTGGTGATTTAAAAAAAAGAAAACACCAGTTTCAATGAATTATACATGGCAGCAGTAAGCGATACAAGCAGAGCTGCTTGGGTTTTCAAAAGCAGACATTCTGTGTCTATTTCCATGATTTTTTAGGTCAACCACAGCTCTAAATTGCAGCTGTTGGTTGAAAACTTGTGTTTTCTTCATGCTGAGGTTAAATCGGATCTGTCTAAATTCTGTCCAGACCTTCCTGCCACAAGAGATCCACACTGACAGATAGGACACTATGTTAACTATTATAAGAAACCATTCATCAGACGGCTATCAGCTGAATAAGTTAAACCAGGATAAGGTTCACAACAGGACACTAATGTGTGTAGTGTGCAATGGACAAACTACATGTTGCAGATGATGTGACACAAAGTCACATTGAATATAGTTGGATTTGAAAAAAAATCATGAAACTAGCCTGACTAGTTTTTACTAAAGTACATACATATCTACATGCACTATGCACGTGATATTGATGTGGATTACACTCAAGAAAGAAACAATGTTTTTAAAAAAAGGCACTAATCTGTATTTGGAGTTTGATTAAACCTCCGTTCTTTAATCATCTGGTGTGGCATTTACTGGACTCCATACAGTGTGAGGTCTGGCAGGTCCAGCAGTGATCTCAGTGTTGATGGTTTGGGTTTTTAGAGCGAGGAGACAGCAGAAAGGCTCACGGTCGTCTTTTGATGAGGCCAGATGAGACCTTCAGCCACATTCCTGGTCAGTCTCCTGGGCTGCAGCTCGCCACATTACTGCCTGCTGTCCAAATAAACAAGGCCAGTCTCAGAGGGCCTCCTGGGCTGACTGAACTGTGCCAAGCCAAGCCAGGACAAACCGCCCACCTCTGTCACCCTAAAATAGTAGACTCTTCGATTTTAACTCCAGGAACAAGAAGCTTTTTCTGTCAAAAACAAAGTTGTTCCACATGTTGTGGCACTAGCTGTTGTTGTTGTTTCTGCTGATCCAGATGTCACACTAGTGACTCAATGTGTGTTCCTGAAAGACATGAATTTTAATGTCACCAGTTTCTCCAAAATCTTGATCATTTATACTGAAGAATTTATGCACTAGAGTAGTAGACTAAATTAACTGTTTGCTAAATCTGTCCCTTGAATAGTCACAGCTGAGCATCTGTAACTAATATGGCGCTGTAGAGGGATAATTAACATTTAAAAACATTTGAGGGTGGTGTCTTTTTTTTACCACTTTTTGGAAACAAAACCCACAAGAGAAAAAGTATAAGGAGCAGAAAAACTGTGTTTATTTCCTCTGTAGCAGGCTACGGTTAGCATATCTGGCTAACAACCTCTGTGCTGACAGTACACTAGTAACCAAGTGTTATTTCAAAGGCCCCGAAGCACATAATTTGCTAACTATTTTAGTTTGTGATGTTTTGTTTTGTGAAAAAAAAACATGGAGGACTATCCAGTTTTTTCTTTCATAGCCCTGAAGAAAGTTCTGGACACTATTTTTGATTATAGATTGAAAGACATGTATAATACTTTTTGGCCATGTTGTCCTCAGTTCGTATATGGGAGGAGATTATGCTCAAGAATGAAAGTTTCATAAATTCTCATGGATAAGTTATCTACTGAAGCAAATATATTTTCTAAGGTACAAATGTGAAGTCATTTGAGCTGAGCAGCAATCTTTAAAGTGTATCAGACAGTTTCATACAAACTGTTTAGTTTGGTGTGTGAGCTTATATGTCTATACATTGTGAGGAACAGGCCAAATAACTCAACAGACAGTACTACATGTGCCCCTCGGTCCAGTGAGCGACAAGTCCACTAAAGTCGCCAAAACAAAGTATTATGTTACTTGTTGACATGGATGGAAAACTCTTCTGTGTGAACCTCTCACATAGAGAGGTTTTTCATGTCACCAAGATAACGACAATATGACAGAAGTCGTACAGAGTCAGAGCACTACTTGTAAAAAAAATACAGGCCACAGGATTTGATTCACCATAAAACTACCAGACCATTGTTTTTTAGGATTAGTTTGATCAAGCCAGGACTGCAGGACAACTGAAGAACCTTATTTAAAAAGAAAACAAAACAACTGAAAAATGTGGGTTGTAAATTCTCTCTTCTTGTGTGGTAACAGGGTTGTTGCTGCATCACTATTGCTCTCTTTAGAAAAAGTGCCCACAGTCTGTTTGTTTTTGTTACAGCGTTGTACAGTACAAACTACCCAGCCCCATGCAAATCAATGCTTCCTTTCTCTCTATCCTTTCAGTAGCTCTTTTCAACTTTGAATCTCAAATATAAAGACTAAATTTTACATTTTAAACAAATTATGGCATTTACATGAAACCATACACAAGCAGACACCAGACAGACGGTTCAGTGAACAGAAATACACAAGATCAAAACAGCCCTCCTGAAAAGTCCCCTGAATAAATAATTTAACTTAATTTAACTTTAATTTAAATTTAACTACAGGTTTAAAACTGTAATACTATTGCAAATTACTTTAAAGGCTATACTTCTCAGTGAAATGTCCATCTCTGTTAACTTCTGGTTGGATGATTACAGAAGACTTTAAAAAGAGGTGTGTTCTGCAGCAGACTGTATTTTGAAGAGCTTCTGAGAGAAGTTCGTTGTAATTCAGTTGTTAAAGAAGCCCACCATAGTCATTTTAAGACAAAATTAAACTGCTTTGAATAATACTTTGTCTCATATTTTTCCCATGTCAGCGTCATATTTATAGTATTATGTTTGCCACAAAATCATACTTGTATGTCCCAGTGAAACTCTGTTGCAGAGTCAGAATGCATAGTTCCAGACATGTGAGTGAACTAACAATAATCAAAACACCCAAACCCTAACACTTTTGAGTAAAAGGGGAAAAATTGTGTAAAATTGTGGCCTTTTCTGTATAGTTTTGTACTGCATCTTTCAGATCCACAGAACCTGAACAGTACACAGCCACAGTAAGATGATCTTAAATTACTAATACTGAAAATTATTCATTAATTTAATTATTAATTCAATTCAATTCAATTCATCTTTATTTGTATAGTGCCAAATCATAACAAAGGTCATCTCAAGGCACTTTACATA
>JAUMHL010000006.1:11450943-11472477 GCA_032362345.1 Sandelia bainsii | reverse complement strand
GCAAACAACACAACGTGTAACAGAACGATCAGTGTCGGCAACAGGAAGTGACGCAATACGCCTACCGTCAATCAGCCTACAAGACACAATTAAATTGTTTGCATAATGCCAGTGGTTTATGTCTTAATTTTTTCTTTAATTAATTTGTGATTGACTGTCATCAGTGGTGAGCAGCTTGAAACGTGTCACGTCAGCCACCCAACAACATACAACATATAAATAAGACAAGTGTGTGATAGTAACAGTATATGTTATAGCTTATAACATGGATATTAATGCATGAGAGCTGTTTATCTCACCAAAAATCACTCTAAAACATGACAGCACTAGTGACCATGACATAATGCATTTTCTGGCATTGAATTCCCGTTTGTGAGCAGGACTGAATCTTAATATCTTTATCATGGTTGTCAAGTCAGATTGACATGTAACCTTTGAAAGAGAATCTGTCAGGATTTCAGACTGTGACTGCAGGCAGAACAGTGTGTGCTAGTATGTGTGTGCATGTCTTTGTGCCTGTGTCTCTGTGACAGACAGAGATGTCAAGTCATCACAGAGAACAATGCATTTGGTCCAAAGCTGAACTTTAGGAGTCAGACAAAGAGGTGGTTTGAAAAGTGATGGAGAACTAAAGGCCAGAGGGTGAATCTGTTTGCCCCCTCCCTGTCAAACAAACTGCAAATTAAGCAAAAAACATCTCCTGAAGATGCAATCAGTTAATTTTCTTTCTGGCAACATTCATTTTGTAGCATGTTGTATTTGGTGTATGTTCTAATTAATGTTCACACAGATTCAAACACTATTGTTTGTGGTTTTCAAGGACAAACTCAAAGAAGCTAAGATGTGGTGACCTCCAGTGCACATGTTTTCTAAACCAGAGCTCATGATCACTGAGCTCTTAATTTACCCTTCTCTCTTCCCTAAGGGTCACATGATTTAATGTGGTTCTTGTTCTGTGATATTTTTTTCTCATAAATGTTGTGTAACAACACTGTAAAAAAATACTATACTGCAAAGTGGGCAACAACCCCCAAAAGCTATGTGTCCTCAAAAGCTCCATTTGTTTGTGAATTTGCACTACCAAAGTACAATGTCAACTAAGATGAGGCCTTCATTGCCTCATCCTGTGGTCCTGGTCTTGTGAAGGGACCCTGTGTTAAAATGTGGTTTTAGGTTCTTAATTATTTCAGTTTATTTTGTTTTACGTTGTGCTCAATCATCCGACTTCTTCAAATTGCTTGAGACAGAGTAAACCTGGGCCCAGGTACACTAGTTAATTTGTGAGTGTATCCAGAATGGTCACTTTGAGTGTATCAATGAATTTAAAAGTTTATGAGACACCAAAACAGTAACATAGTTGATATATATGTATAAAACACAATGAGAATGTACTGTTCTAAATGTGGTCAAACTAACAAATGTTTTTCAAGCCTTGATTGATCAACTTTTAAACAGCAAAAATAGTTAATGTCAATCATATCAAATATTTTAGTTTTTTTATGTCTCTGCCATTCATCTTTGAAAATCCACCTTGCATAGCATCCATCTATCCATTCAAACTCCACATAGAAAGGCACCCAGCTGACCTGTGGACTCAAACCCAGGTCCTTCTAGCTGTGAGGAGACAGTGCAACAGTACAAACCACCACACTTTACATAACACACTATATTCACAAAGCAAAAAAGAAAAAAAACAAGAAAAAAGTCACAGGTTGCAAACACATAAAATAAAACAAAGTATATAGAGCATATGACACAAACTGCAAGCTGCAGCATGACAGAAAAAAAGCTCAAAAGGTTAATACGATAACCTTGACGATAGTGGCTCTGAAGTCATAGTCTTTTGACTATCTTCCAGTCCCCTGCACTGACCAGTCAGCCAGCGCACTCATTGCTCCGGACTGTGTGCTGCCATGGTGCCACAGGAGGTCGTATTATGGGCGAGTGGGGGTGTCACTCAAACCTCTCAGAGGAGAAAAGAGAGGGAGCTGATTTAGCATTAGGTCATCCCCCCTCCCTGCTCGCGCTCTGTGTCTCTCTGACAGGTCTCATCATAGCGTGGACCTGCAGAGCAGATTGACAACTCAATGAGTCGCCAGCATCGGGCTTTTACAACCACCATTTCACGGCTTCAGTCTTTGTATGACCCCTATCCCCCTATCTACCTAATATCCCCTCCACTTCCATCCCCAAACTCAGTGTTTTTCTCTCTTCCCTCTTTTCTTTCGTTCTGTCTAGAGTGAGAGAAACGTGTCTTATCAACGTAGTATGTCTCCATTCACCTCGGTATGCACATTTGTATACAAAGTACTGAGCGGAATCACTGAACAATGTAAAGATTTTTAGGCTGAAATATTGCAATTTTTTTTACATTTGGTTGAGGTGGAAACTATCAGTATCAGCTCTATCAGTCAACAAGCTATGACAAAGTACAATGGAACAGACTGTAAAAAATAATTTTATGGACATGAAGCAAATGACTTAGACGTCTACTGATGAGATAAAAAGTATCAACAGATGAAAACATTTGATGTTTGTGGAGCAATGGGGAGATTGTACTGACCCTTAAATTAATACATGACACAAATTTTCATCACATGTTCACATAGTTTTTCTGTTGTTTGATTTGATTGATGCTTTTTTATTAGCCTCTTCCTGTTTTCTTCTTCTGCAGTGGTTTAATGGCAACAAACTGGTTGATTAGTATCAACAGTTGTTTATTTTGATTAGCTCCCGATATGCACATAACAGTAAAGGTTGGAATTACCCTTATTGTTTACTGTTTTCCACTTTTCTTTCAATTCTATTCTATTTGGGACTGTGCTTTTTTATATTTTAATGGCAACAATAAACACATTTCAACAATATCTGCATGTGGCAATTACGATACTGTAAAGATGAGGTAAACGTCCTGATTATGGTTAAGAAACAGGCTAATACAAATCTGTGATAGGACTCCTACAGATAGATAAACATGGATGCGGGAAAAGAGGAAAACATGCAAGGTGGAGGAGAATGAAGGAGGGAAGCAAGGAGAAATGAGTAAAGGAGGGAAAGTGGGAGGTTTGAAGGGGCGGGATACCGTCACGCTTTAGTGCCTCTCAATTGAAGTATGAACACCAGCCACAAAACCCGGCTCACTCCATATACCTCATCTTTGCATGTGAAAGGACGGCTCTATTGTCCAGGTCTAACTGCACATTTAACCTGTCTGGACTGAAAGAAAAGGGACATTTCTGTCCCTGTCTCTCCTCTCACACCCTCTCTTAGCTTAACAAACCAATTAGCTGGACATTTCTCCTGCAAATACAACTTCTTTAAACTTGTGCTAAATAGTGAACAAGCAGCACTCGGATGTTTCTTTTTTAGCCTGAGGGAGAAAACAGTACTCCAGTTATTTCTGTGTTTGTTCTGGATTTGGGCCTCAGGAATGTCCGTGTAGTTTTAATGCTGGTTTGATGTATGTTTCTGGTCACTGTGCAACCTATCTCATAACCCTAAGGAAATATTATTCATTTATTGTATTTGGCAAGTTCTAAATACGGTGATACTGAACATATTAAACTGTTTGCAGGCAAAGTATTTGTTTTCTGCCAAAATATCTGATCCTGATCTGATCCATTGTAAATTCTACAGCATAATGAAACTTTTTTTTGGTGAGGAAAAGATCTTGGTTTGGTTTTAAACAAAAAAAAGTTACCAGAGACATAATGTGTTTATTTACATTTAACCAAAATTCTTCCCTTGTGTACATCTGCTGCAGCTTCATCTATTCAAAACAACATTACATTTATTGCTAAACATTTTGCTGAATAAACCCACTGAATCTTGCTCAACTTCCCATTCAGACATACAGACTTTGACAGTGATGAATTAATTTTAATAACACTTAAATGAATTCTTGTGCTATGTTAGGCTGGATTTATGCTGTGATTAATCTTTAAAAAAAAACACTTATTCATAGAGTTTGGCGCTTTTGTTTTGACAAGAAATTTGCTTTGTTTTTTTTACACCCCAAAGAAAATACCATGTAATGCACCGACATTTTTTATGACTGCTCTGCTCAAGATGAAACTCTTACAGCCTTTTCTTCAGTAGCTGTAAACGCACAGCCAAGACAGAGTGAAAAAAAATTAACTTAGTGGTATATGTAAGTATAATAACTCTTATCATCTATAAAACATTATACTCTAAACATACCTTATAATTTAGGTATTTAAGTATTAACTGTCCTAGGCTTCATCTAAATAGAGGCGAGATGTTGTGAAGGCCTATTCCTGTTGAGTGAAAGCATAGTTTTCTTTCACCAGAATAGAGGCATAATGATCCCAAGTTATGCTGCGGCCTTGTCCACAGAGAGTCCACTGCTCACGCCGAGTGCCCAAGTGGAGATCTTTTCTTCTGCCAAAGCCTCCGGCTGTGCTTTGGGTTTAAAAAGGAGAGTCGTTTGGCTCTGAAACAGAACTAACCAACACCGTGGAGTGTGTGCATGTGTGCCTGTACTTGTGTGGGGACATATAGTAAATCTGTTTACAGTCATATTGTGGAAGCTTGACTTCCTTTATAGGGACAAAAAGCAAATCTTTAAAAAGTAAATTGTTCAATTTAAGCGAAAACCTTTGCTTGAGGTTAAGGGAAAGTTAGGTTTATGTTAAGAGTGGGCAAGTTAGGGTAAGTCAGTGTAATGTCCTCTGACGTGATGAAGATGTGACTTTTTTGTGACTTCTCAGCAGATAACTTCATGAATATTATTACTACTGATAGGGAATGATGGCCAGAACTACAAACATAAGGCCTAATTTGTGACAAGCCAGAATTATCCTTTACTGAAGTGCAATTTTTCAACAAAACTCAAAGCTACGAAATAAAACGTTCATGTTCCCAGACATCTTTTAGAGGTCAGTCCAAGCTAAAATCCACTGTGGACATGGTTGTCAGTGAATCGACTAATATTTTAATCCAGATATAAATGGGTAAGCTTTGCTCAAAGCAGTGCAGCTCCCCTAGTGCTTCCTGGGGAGTCCATGAGCGAGGACGCTGTCTCTGTACCTGTGAAGCCATCAAGCAGAAAACTGGGGTTTGTTTGTGTCTGCAGCTGAGTTGATCCTCAGCAAGAGCTCTCTCAACACAGTGTTCAACACCCTGGCTCTGAAGCTCATCCATGGGGCCAGCTGTAAAAGTGTCTCAGCTAGGGGCCCGGGGCCGGAGTGGGGCTAGAGACCTGGTGCTGGGAGGCTCTAACAGGGGCAGCTGCATCCCAGTGGCCCCTCAACGCCCACTCATTCGTCTAATTAGACACTTGGAGAATTAACTCCACAGGGGCCAAGTTTTGCCTCCACTCCCCCTCAACCAGAAGACAGTGAACTGGAAAAAAATAATTTTCACTTCATGAGTTATTCAGTTTTTAAATGTCTCTAAAAGATCTAAATGCTCTGCCAGTCTGGTGAAGTGATTTACTTCTTAAACCTGTTTTGCCCATCATTTGTGTTGAGCTGTGGAGCTTTATTCTCTTGTTGAGTAATACAGGTGGAACATTTAATCACTTTTGTTTCTAACTGTGTCAGTTAATTATGGCATAAGTTTGTAGAGAGCAGGTCTGAAGGTTTGGAGATGAGTCAAGCTATGATGCCCTGCAGTGACCACTACATAAGTTCAGCACTGTCCTAAAACCAAGACCCAAACCTGGCCCTACCCATGGCCTTCAGAACAGACTCTGCTGGGTACTGTTGAATTAACAGCTTGTGATTGAGGCTATATTTTACTTACTGCTTCTTCTTCTTATGCTTGCTTTTGAAAGGCTTTAAAATAAACTGATTTGATAACAGCATTATTGTGTTGTGCAGCTCACCAGCACAAAACAATGTACAGTCATAACAATGAACAGCAGATGAGCCATAGGTTTGGTGCAAAACCACACTGCAGTCAACTTTATATGAGCATGATAGGTTTAGTGATCATTAGCTGTTATTTAAATTGTCATGTTCATACTGGACTTTCCTTGGCTCGTTTGTTATAACTTTGTGATCTTAAATATTCAAATATTCACAATGTAAAAAATATAAATAACATATCTGTGGACTTTTTAAAATCTTTATGATTTTAACAGATCTTCTTCACCTTCATTGTCATCAGTCAAAGTGGAAATTGAGATTTACTGATTTAAAAGTGTTTGAAAGGATATAAACTGTGAGAAAGGTTAACATCATACAAGCAAAATATTGTAGAGCAGCTTTTTTAATCCATGACAACACAGGGAAGGGTGCAGGGAAGTTGTACTGTTGGATTTTAAGATTTTAAGTTGAGAATCCATCCATCAATCATCCTAACCACTTGTCCTCTTCAGGGTCGTGGGAGTGCTGGAGCCAATCCAAGCTGTCATTGGACAAGAGGCGGGGTACGACCTGCACAGGTTGCCAGTTTATCCCAGGGTGGATATATAGAGACAGACAAACATTCACAATCACATTCACCTATGAGCAATTAAGAATGACCAATTAACTTAACATGCATGTCTTGTCATGGATGGTGGGAAGAAGCCGAGAAAACCCACACAGACACGGGGAGAACATGCAGACTTCACACAGAAAGACACCTGGAAGAAGCGGGGTCCTTCTTGCTGTGAGGTGACAGTGCTAATCACTACACCACCGTGCTGCCCTAAGTTGAGAGTAGAAGAGTTTATTTTAGTTAATAAAGCATGAAGCAGCATTCAAAGAATTGACAGGCGACAGTTGTTTTGAGAAATTTTCAGTTTAAGGAAACAGGTCTAGTTTTAAAAATGGTTTACATGGCATTTAATAGTGATTTTGAGAATTTAAATCTTGGCACATGCCTTGTGTTTTTCTGTAAACTTAATGTTTGGGGACATTTTTTCACTGACCTTCCTGCCTGACACTGCATCTTAATTAGCGAGGATGTTCCACTCCTCCTACTGAAACCCCACTTTGTGAAGGCAGGTGCAGCTTTAAATGACTTGTTGACATTTTTTGCAGTGCGCACAAGGTGGTAGGTTGTGATCCTACAACCCACATCTCATATACATAATCCAGCAGGCAGGCGGGCCCCTGCTCT
The DNA here is from genome assembly GCA_032362345.1 of Sandelia bainsii. Taxonomy (NCBI): domain Eukaryota; kingdom Metazoa; phylum Chordata; class Actinopteri; order Anabantiformes; family Anabantidae; genus Sandelia; species Sandelia bainsii. Next base: position 11,465,406 of record JAUMHL010000006.1, on the reverse strand, counting down.
TGTTGAATGGGGGACTCTCCCTTCCTCTGGGGACGTTTCAGGCCTGAAAGGGAACCCTCACTACCCAGCTACCGGGGGCCCGTGGGCACAGTGAGAAAATGAAGACCTCTGCACCCCTCTAAATCCCCAGGAATTTCTCATTAAGCACAGGTCCCAAGCTGCTGAGGGCCCTCTGGGCCCTCACCCACCCCCCGTGAGGGGTCTCCCTCTCTGGCAGGGAGAATAGAGCTTTCCACTCCACTTTGTGCTGACTGCCGGCTACCAGTGCCTGTTATTCACCTTTTTCTTTCTCACTTGCACAAGAGCTTTCTCCCAATCATGCTTTCAAAACCCTCAGGACTTCCACTTTCTTTCATTCAGTTTTTACATAAGTGTGTGTGTGTGTGTGTGTGTGTGTGTGGTGTCTCATAAGATCCAAAAGAGAGAAAGGCATAATTTAATTTGACATTTTTTAATGGTCTCCTGAGATATTTTTGTCTGGAGGCGGCAAAGCTGAAAAGAAGCAGACTCTCATTTCAAAGAGTTTTTTTTCACAGGTTGTTCATGAGTACAAGTAGGATTAATGAGGATTATGTATATGAGGAGAGGTAATGAGTTTTGATGAGAGTAGAGAGGATATTTAGTGTAAGATTTCAAAACATCTCAGCAAGTCAGGATTTGGCAGCAACAGCTGCTCGTGACTTTCCCTCTTTCCATCTCTTTATCTATTTCTGTGAAGGAGATAATATTGAAATAAATGATGAACCATGTAGCAGCAAATTAGATTTTACAGACCATAAAATGCACAAATAAGCGGAATAAAGACGAAATCCTGTCTTTGGTTCTTCCAGAATAGATGCTGTTACCTCCCCTTTATTTTGTTTCTTTATTTGAAAATTAGTATAATTTTGCTTATTCTGTCTTTTCTTTATTTGAAGGAAATTATGTTGTTTTGTTTGTTCTGTTTTGTTTTTTTGTCCATTTGGGGGTTTTTTTGTGAATTGAAACAAACTATTTCCTTTAGAGTAAGTGATGTATAATATAAAAGGGGTAGGGCCAAATAAGTTTATACTTCTGCCTACTCCTTTTCAAACAGAAGAATGAAATTGTGTTATGTAATTATGGTGAATGTGCATATGTTTGAAATAAAATTACACTAAAACTAAAAACTAAAAAAGAGCTGCTGCTACAAGACAACTGATGAGTTTTTTCTCAACACTCTTGAAGCCAAAATCTAATTACAATAGTATTAAGGTATTAAAACAGCATATAAGTTAAAGAAGTACTTACTTAGTGCTATTTACTATACTATACATAATATACTGATATGATACATTTTCTGGCATGTCCATCACAGTTTATGCATATTTGTAACTGCTGCAGGTTTAGGTTATTTGTTCAGTGACATCTGTGTCACGTGTGGGATTACTCAGCCAACAATCAAAGAAAACAAATGGAATAGAGGTGAATCAGTAACTAGAGATGTTGAACTGCAGGTGAAAAAGGCCGTGTGAGAATCTCAAAACTTGTGCAATGTTCCTCAAGCCAAATTTGGCGCTTTGTATGGGTCTCAAACCCGTCTCTTTTCCAATGTTAAGAAAGAGGATCTGAACTGAGTTCACTTTTGAGTTTTAAATTTCATTCCACTGCTACCCTGATGTCAGACAGCAGGGGGCAGCTCCTCTGGTGAAGTGTTGGAAAAGTCAGCTGAGGCTCATTACCAGGACTCAGTCAACATGTTCAGCAGGAGAGCAGCTCCATATGGTTCTCTCGCTCATAGTGAGGCTATGACTGATGATCCGATGATGGACATGCAGGGTGACGACCTTAAAGGCTTGATAGCTCTCTGAGTGGTCATAAGATGATTCAGCATCTGGGGATATTGGTCAGCAGAGACTGAGCTCCAGGTGCTAAGATGTCTGGCTGTTTGTATCCCCTAAAAATGTGTTTTCTCTGGTGACATGTCCTCATTTTGTCCTTGCTGTGTGTTGCTGTTTTGGTTCTGCAACAATGAGGAACTCTATTATTGCCTGTTATTATGTGTAAAATAATAACAGGCAATAATAGAGCTTCTTATATGCTGGCAGCTTAATTGGTTTGCAGATTTTGACTGGTGAAATGTTTTTTATAGAAAGTTGTAGTGACTTTATTTGACCTGATTCACATAAACATAAGCTGCACATAGAACACAGAAGAAACAAATGCAAAATGTGGGTTCATAAATACAATTTGTAGACAAACACCAATCATCAATCAGGTAAAATAAAAATAAAAATGAATGACCTACAAATACTGACCTTTGAGGTACTGTAGAGATGCATGGAAACAAGTAAATAGACTGTGTCTGATCCATAGTTCCAAGAAACTATATCATTATCTTGTGCAGGTTAACAAATGCATCAGGAGGGTTGCACATTTCTGTGAGCACATGACAAGAAAGAGGCATAGATTAGATTTTTCTAAACAACCTGAAATGAGAGACACAACTGGTGCGTATGAAAGATGTAGTTAGACAAAGGTTGATACTCAAGAGTTTAGTTCATGGTATTTTGTAACTTAACTCTAAGTTAACAGCACTGTGGTGCATAGTTTTCATAAGTTTAATTTGAAACTTGTGCTCCGTTGGTATCATGCACTCACATTACTGGTTGTAATGTAACTGGCTGATCACCCACAGTTATTCTATTGATGGTCTGTTGGTGGAATTAACTGGCTAAGAAACATTCCAGTGCAAACCTGTTTGTAGGAAGTCAAAAAGCATTTAAGTTGTGCAGCAATTACGTCTCTGTTAAAATATATTTGGCAAAGCGAATTAATAATATATACTGGATTTCTAGAAGAAATGTTATGTTATGTTATGTTAATGTTAGAAATGTTAATGTTGCACCATCATATTTACGGAATAAAGAATCAGCAAGTTGCAAATGTTGTTAGGCCTCAAGGATTCACACATTTTAGTAAGAAACACTTGGATGACAAAACTCCATGGGGAGTTACTGACTGACAGACTGTCCTCGTTTTTCAGTTTTAGTAATTTATTTAATTTTAACATGATATAAATAGACAAGAACATCTTATGGTCGTGCCAAGACCAAAGGCAGATGTTGTGTTATGGTCACAGCCCACAAAACGGTCTGACTGGAGAGTGGCATCAGTGTGTGACTTTGACACAGGACACAGCTGTTCACAGCCCTTTTCAACATTCACCAGTCAACCTGCCTGCTTGCCTACAAGCACTGATTATTTACTAAAATTTCTAAGTACATCCTCTAAAATTTGCTTAAAGTACGAAAGAAAACAATATATATTAAACAGTTGAGTACAATGCTGTTGATAACATAAATAGACGAGATTAGTGGCATTTTATTTTTTTAAAACATCACTTTACTTTTAGTCGCTAAAAGATTTTGCAGAATACAGTACATAGTCAGATAGAATCTTTGAACTGAACAAAGCATTTGAACAACAACTTCAATATAAGAGAAGGGGAATAAAATAGATCGAAAAAGAATAAAGTTTATCAACAGAGTAAGAATGAGAGATGGAAACAGAAGGAAGGAGAAAGAGAGATGTCTCAAGCAGGCCAGGACAGCTGACAGCTGGGTTCAGCAGGGGTCAGAGGTCATGGGTTGGCAGCAGTGGGAGAGTGAGGTGGAATCCAAAACAACAGGAAGACAAACACATACACATGTACACACACGCATACACACACACACAGTTCCGGCGGAGGAGACAAGCACAGGCCTCCGGATCTCTCACTCTCTCTCGTGTGACAGTTAGTTTACTGAAGCTTCATCAGTGTGTGGACTGAATGCTTCCTCCCACAAATCTAATCCAGATCTGCGTGTATGCAAGGCTGCATAACAAATTGGCCAAAGTGGACAACTACCAGGGACCCAAGAGTACCAGATACCCGCCACCGTTTTCTACATATCACATATTTGTACCATTTAAATACGATATTATTTTGTAGCAGTGATCTTACAGGAAATAGAATTATTTTATTATTATTCTATTATTCTGTGTGGTAGGAGTTGCTTTTTGACCTGCTTAGATTTCAGACTGACATGTTATTTACTGAAGATATAAATAGTGTAATAAGTGACTGTACAAGTACTTTATAACACTTGGCTCCACTGGGGATCGAACCTAGAACCTTCTACAGGGAAAGTACACGTGATAACCACTACACTATAGAACCACACACATTTTTCTTCAATTATAGTTATGTGATCATACTGTCGACACGGAAAATCAGTTTCTATTTTTTTTCAGCAAGCATCATCTGTTCATTTCATGTGAAATTTTGTTTCATTGTGTTGGGGTGGCTATGACGCATCTAATTGTATATAATAATCATCATTACATTATAATTAATTATTAATAATCCATGTCTTTCATATGCTTGTTCCACGTAGGAAACCTCAGGTCGGGAACCAGGCGACTAATGTTGGGTTCACTGAAGCCAGATAATCCCAGGAGAGTCAGACTGAACTGAAGTCGATTCATGATACAAGCCCGAGAAAGTTCATGGTTTAATCTTGAGTTGTCAATAAAGTTGTCACATTTTTAAAGTTTGTGGCAGGAGAAGTATAATCCATATCAGACTTAAAGCCATAGTAAGGCTTTGTTTAGAAAAACAAATGCATAAAACTGAAAACTGCTCGTGCCAACAATAATGTTCCCTCATTTGTGCATTTATAAACCTGTATGAGCCCAAATGAAAGACTATGCAGTGACTCTGTAAAACGTTAATGTCCCTGTGAATAATTTATTTAATCATCGTGTAACACAGATTTTATTATGACGATGATGATTATGATTGTAGGTTGAATCCCAGTGGTGTGGTTCTCTGTCAAGTCTCCACTTTATATAATGTGCTGTGCTGCCCTCTAGCGGACATGTCGACCTTTTACAATAAATGTCTATTGATTGATCAAGAAAATGTGTGACTTTAGTCCAATAAGACAAAACATGTGTAATGCTAATTACAGAGGATATAACTATTAGTTTTTAATGTATAATGTCCAGAAGGTCATAAGATAAACCAGAGGAGCTATGAGATGATTAATGGGAGAAAAGAAAAATCAAAGTTCTGATACACAATTTGTTTTTGTTTTTTTACTTTTCTCTAATATTTTGTTTGTTTGTTTGTTTGTTTGTTTTGTGAAATATTGTATAATTCTCACTTCTTTGGGTCTAAGACATGATTTTCACAAAAATATAAAAACTAAATGAAGGGAACCCACTTAAATAAATGAGAAACAAAATTACACATATTGGTTTATTTGTTGTGGAAAATGATCCATTGTTAAATATTTGCGTGGGAAAAGAATGTGAACCTGTGCCTTCAATAGCTGATGTGTCAGCAATAACTTCCTTCCAGCATTTATACATGTTTAAGTTCATGACTTTGACCCAGCCATTCCAAAAACATTACATTTCTACTGCTCTAACCATTTTTTGGTAGAATAACTTGCATGTGTAGGCTCATTGTCGTGCTGATCCACTTTCTGTTTCTTCATAGATGGATACTTTAGACATTTTCATATAGAATTTGTTTGTATAACTCAGGATTCGTCAAAAGTTCTACTTTGGTCTCATCCATCCTCAGAATATTCTTCCAATGACCTTCTGGCTTATCTACACAGCGTTAATCAAACTGTAGATGGGCACCAATGTTCTTTTTGGAGAGCAGTGACTTCCTCCTTGCAACTCAGCCATTGTTGTTCAATGTTCTCCTGATGGTGGACTCATAAACATTTATGCAGCTTTCAGTTTCCTGGAGATTACTCTGTGGTTCCTTGCGACCTCCCAGACTATTACACACCTTGTTCTTGGTCTTGATCTTTGCTGGCTGACCACTCCTGGACAGGGTAACAATGGTGTTGGATGTTCTCAAGTTGCACACAATCTGCCTAACTGGTGGAGTCCGAACTGATTAGAAACTCTTTTGTAACCTTTTCCAGCCTGGTAAGCACCAACAACTCTTTTTCTAAGGTCTCTAGAAATCTCTTTTGTTCCAGCCATGATACTGTTATACAAACCTGTGTTGTCAAGATCAAACTTTTTTTCAGACCTGACTGTCATTCCATTAACTTGACTTTAATTTGTCCTCAAATGAATTGATAAAGAATTGAATTGAGGAACACATACTTTCCACAATAAATAAACAAATAAATGCATTTTTTGTATCATTTGTTTAACTGGGGTCCCAGTTAACCTTCTTAAAACACTTAAGAGCCTCTCTGATGACAAACCTGAGCCAATGTACTGTCAGCTTCGTGAATGATCACTTACTGTCTACTGTGGGGTTTTTTTTTTCTTTTTTGGTATTTCTGTGTCTATCTTTGGTCACATTGGACAGTTTGAGTAAACTACCTGATGTAATTGACAGTAATCTATCTATGATTGATGATGTACAAAATTAAAGTGCAAAACTATCAAGTTGTGGTTTTTTGCATCTTGGTTCTTGTAAAGTTTAAACAAAAAATAACTTGGTGAGCTTTAGAGGTGATGGTAAGTGGATTGTTATGAGTTTTGAGCAGAGTCAAGCTTATTTCCAGTCAGTTTGCAGTATTTATGCTAAGCTAAACTAACAGTCTGTTGGCTTTATTTAACATATAGGCATGAGATTGTTATCTTCTCATAAAAAAAATCTCTAAAGGTACAGAAAATTCTGTGATTTTAAAAAGTAAAGTGTAAGTTTGCAAACAAAAAGCAAAACACCTTTGTTTGGTCAAGTGTGAATCATATTTCTTTGACTCACATAAGTTGGTAATTACCTACTATTAGTGTAGCGCTGAGAAAGATTTTTGCATGTTTAGCAAGTTTAGCCATGTTTGATAGATTCAGATGTATTGTGCAGCTACACATGATGCTATACATGAGATGATGTTTCCAGCTTCCAGCACTGTTTCTCGAAGTTAATATCCCTCATTGAACACTTGAAGTATCCAGCCCTATATATATTTACATTACACTGGTTCTCAAGTCAGGGGCAGCAAGGTGGTGCACTGTCGCCTCACAGCGAGAAGGACCCAGGTTCATGTTCTCCCTGTGTCTGTGTGGGTTCTCTCTGAGTATTCTTACTTCCTCCCACCATCCAAAGACATGCAGTTAGATTAATTGGTGACTCTAAATTGCCCATAGGTGTTAATGTGAGTATGTCAACCCTGTGATAGACTGGTGACCCTGCCTCTTGCACAATGACAGCAAGAATAGGCTTCAGCACTCCCGCGAACCTCAGAGGACAAGTGGTTAGGATAATGGATGGATGGTTCTCAAGTCTCATCATTGAAGTAAGGAGGCTGATATAAAAAGAGGTAAAAGTAGGTTCAGAAACCATCTAGTTAAAAAGTCATTTCTGGGCCTGTAGGACATCTGAGAAATTAGCTGTGATGACTGTTTGAGCTCTCTCACTCTATTACCAGAACAGAAACCACTTCTCAGCTGAGTCATGCGAGGGGAAAGAAGTGACACAGACGGTTGTGTCATGACTGGTCATGAATGCTCTGTGTAGCTGTAGTAACATAAATTACTCATCATTGTTTTTATTAACATGTACATCATATGTGACATACACAGATATAGGAACGGCAGCTGAGGTGGGACTTTCCTCCGTCCCAGTCTCTTACAGTGGAACTTGAAACCTATGTGCTGCCCTAAAAGAAAAGTAATTGATCAACAGTATTATTATGGTATATGACATTATTAGTTTGTAAACACTGATGCATCAATGTGTAAGTAGCATTTTACTCTTAGTTCTAACTAATGTATCTACAAGTAAGTTCAAGTCAGGTAGTTTGGTCAATAGTTCCCAACATACAGATTGGCCTCTTTTAAAGGGCCACAAGATAAATCTGTGGGTGACATGTGTAACAGGAGAGAGAAGGGAAATAACTAACTTCTACTGCTAAATACAGTATTTAGTTTTTAGACTTTAATCCTATAGTGTATTGTAAATTATTGGATCTTTAAATATTTACGAGCCCCTAAAAGTTACTTAAATTAAACCGCCCAAGAAGTTTGAGGAGAAAACTGTAGAGGAGCCCCAACCCGCAAGGGACTCTTTTATAAGGAGCCATGAGCCAAAAGGACTGAAAACTGGTTTAATCTCCAAAGATCCATTTTACTTTATAATCTTATAAACCTTTACAAAGCATCATGCATATTTTTAGAATAACAATGTTTATAATGATAACAGAAAACAGTGTGACTATATGAAAGGTATAGTTCTTAGAGCTAAACCTACAGAGAATCATCTGAATCAGCTTTATATTCACTTCTTCCTACAACTGAATTGTTTTGCTTCACTCTGACCATTTTCATATCACTGTTTTTCTGCAAACAGCAGAGACACAATTAGAGACTAGCTGGTGAATATGAAGCATTTAGCAGTTAAACAGTCAGATATCTCCCTCTCTGGAGCTGGTCCAGACCATAAACTGACCTAACACACAGTGAATATCAGGCTAAAATTCATCATTATGTGACCAGAAACAGGACTCGAATGAATGAATGATAATGTTGCTCCGTAACAGCTGGATGTGTAAATAAGCAACTGTTGGTTTGACATATCAACTTAAAATGTGATGGTATGTAAGTGTTTCACCTTAAATGACCATAAAAATCAGTTGTTTTAAGGTTTGATGTAAAAACCTACAATGAATTATCAACTAGTTACTGACAGTTGTCAAATAAATGCAAAATAAAATAAGTGCAAAAAATACTTCTGTCATGAGGTGTCATGCAGTATAAGTATTTAATAGTGTTACATACAAATAATCAAGAAAAGTACCTTGATGGCTTCACCCATGACATGGTCCTCTGTGCCAATAAAAGCAAAGAATATGGGGAGGACATCTGGATTCATCTGGCAGATGTCAGGTGCCACCTGTTGGCCACCTTCTTACACACCCCTGTAAGATATGAGGGCAAAATTTCAGTGAGGTGGAGAACTAGCTGAACTGGATTCTAATTCATTTTATGTATGTATAGAATTTTAGTTCAAATGTTTTTCATTCTTAATTATACTGGTTTTATCACACTCCTGTCCGCACACTTGCAGTGTGTTTTCTGGTCATTGTGTGCACTCTAGACCTATAATTTGTAATTATTAATCACTCTCTAGATTAAGATTTTAACTGCAAAATCAAAGGGACATTATAGCTTTACTACTAAACTACTCAGTGGTGTATGAAGTAGGCTTCACACTGACAAATTACAGCATTAAGGAATAATAACGACTAATTATTATTATTGTTATTATTATTATTACATCACTCTGAAATGGCCATGCATGCATAATGTGTACTTTATCATTTGATACTGAGAGGTGTGTATTAAATATTTAATCAACACCAATACTAAAAGCTCCTCTCAGCAATAACATCATTTTAGACGTTTAGACTCTGGTATGTTTGCATCTGTAGCATTGCTAGGATGTTACTAAGCATACTAAGAGTGGGTTATCATCATCTTACATGTACTTTTGTCACACATCTATTTATAAGTAAGGTATCTTTGACGGGACCCACACTACAATAACTTGTTAATAATTTTCTAACTCATGAAGTTGTCTTCGTGCTTTGTCAAATTAAAACCTGGTTTAATGCAGCTGTTAAAAGTCCGGGAAGTGGAAACTAGTTGGTCTAAATGAGAGTGAAACCACGTTACTGGTAGCCTAATGACGGCGCATCTCCCTGACGTGCGCGGTGCTGTCGACCCGCGGCGCTGTTCTGCGCTGCGCAAACCGGCAGCAGGCCCGGTCCTGTGTGCCTGTCCGTCTCACCTTTTCTCTCCTGTCTGTCTCTGTTGGTCTCCCCCCCCTCTCTCTCTCTCTTTCTCTAAACACATCCTGCAAAGATCGAGGATAAAAACCAAAACGCACCCAAAATCCTCCGCGTTCCCCTCTCAACTGAGTAAAAAAAAAGCAAACGCCGGGGAAAGTGAGGGGCTTTCCTCCGTGTGTGGCTGTAGAAAATGCAAAATATGCTATTGACAGAACAGTCCTCCAGAAATTCGTCCTTTTCTGAAGGCTCAACAGTGACCCAGTCGTGCTTTCAATTGTTCTGATTTTACTGAATTGTTATATTTTTGCAGTATTTCTCGGAAGAGAGGAGGTTTTGCTGTTTGACGGCCGTGTCGATCATAAACACCGTTTCTCACATCGACACCCGGTGACAAGTGTGGAGTGAGTGTGTGTAGGGGAGATTTTTTACACCCCCTGTACACCCCTATGTCGGCTCTAAATATACAGATCTATAGATTCTTCGCCCATAAAATTAAAGACACACAAGCAAAAATCTCGCTTGTCTCCCAGCTCAGCTCAGCCTCACCGGCCGAGTGCTGCAGTTGTTTCCCAGCTTTCACCCTTTCGTTACTGAAGAGAAAAAAAAACAAAAGCTGATCGTGTGTTTTCTCTTTCTCTCTTTATATTCACAGAAACAGAAGCAAATCAGCACAATCAGCGCACAGGTGCTACTGAATGTTGTTTTTGCTGTCAGACGTGCGTTTGGCACAGACACACACACACACTAGAGGATAGATGTGCCTCAGTTCCACTGTCGTGGCAGAAACGCTCGTAAGACAGTGACTTTGGGAGGCACAACATGTATAGAAAATGTTTCTGGCGTGGCATAGGTGATTCAGGACTCAACCTACAGAAACACCTTCAGAGCACAAGAGAAATGCGCTTTGTGGCTCAGTTTCTCCGTGGCTGGGTGAACTTTATATCGAGCATTTGTTAACACTTTGTGGCCTGCTTTTTTCCTCCTCTAAGGCAGGAGGACTCCATTTTGAAGGGACCGGGTGAGCAGCCAGAGACTACACAGCAACTCGTCTCAGGAAAGGAAACCCATCTGTTTTTTTCCGGGTAGCCTGCTGCACCATTTCACTGCTTCTCAGACGCGGTGGTGGACATTTTCATTACTTCATTTATTTATTTATTTATTTATTGTTTATTTTGATTTCATCTCCAGGCGCATGTGTGCTGCCCAAATGCGTGTCGGGGTGGTGATGGTGTAGAAGATGCCAGTTGTTGGCACAAGTTTGACATGTGACATAATACTAGGGATGGCAGCCTAGTTTAGGCTAATAATTGGTGGTTGTAATTAAGGGGAGGGGCGGGGCGACATTTGGAGGTGTCGTGTAATGGACCGGTGTGTTTTGGTGGATGTCAGCTCAGATTCTTCTCCTTTTTTTGCCTTGAAGAGAGATTAACGGCCCCTTCTGAGCTCCATGGTGTGGACCGGCTGGGGAGGGAGGTAGTGGTGACGACTGGCAGTGCGCACAGCAGAGAGAGACTGACTTTGAAGGGGCAGGCAGAGTCTGCAGGCAGGAAATAGCCATTCAACAGAGCACAAATGCAAAGACGGGGAAAAGTTGTAGTTATAACAAAGCAAAAGTGGGAGTGTCGCTGGAGGAGCGCAACACGCCTGGATTGCTATTCCAGGGGCCGCTGGACCAGGCTTTAGCGCATGTAGAAAGGAGGAGGGAGGAGGAGGAGGAGGAGGGAGGTGGAGGGGGAGTGAGTGAGTACGTTTCACAGGATCCAGGCCTAGTAGTATTGCCGCCGGGACTGTCCTCATCCGCTTTCAAAAAATTGGAAATTAGCACGTTTAAACACCAAAATGAACGGGGTGAGGGTCAGTTTTGCGGTGGCCGACACCGGAATGGTAAGATTCTCGCGACAGATCCCGTGTCATTTGCCGTTTTCTCCGTGATTTTGCTGTTTGATGCACATAGCCTGCATCTGTCGGAGGGAAGCCTGTAGAAGTGTGTGTGTGTCAGTGTGTGTACATGAACTTGCTGTGTGTCGACGTCTTTGCATGTTGTGTGGCGTTTGTGCTTGTACATCGTGCAATCGCAAAGCCACGGTCGACACACACACAGGCGCACACACGTGCAAGCTGCACACACCTATACACACTCACACGCACGCTTAAGCACGTGCACGCGCGCGAGCGGGTCCATTTTATTTCCAGGTCGTGGTTTCAGCGCCGATGACATCGGGATGATTTTTAGCGTGACGCGCTGTAATAGGCGTTACAGTGTGTCAATACTGTATGTATTTGTGTGAGTTTATAGGCAGCTGACCTTATCGCGCTTGATGTCATTTTCATCATATCGCGATAATTTTTCTAACAGGATTTTCAGCGGGGGCTGCGGTGTTTGCGCAGGGTCTCTTCTAAAATGTCACATTAGGTCGATCCGCTCGTCGTCAGTGAGTCTGTTTACGCTTTTATTTTGACATCATACGAAGGCAGATTGTGTTGTCGGATCTGATGTCTAAGCTGTGGCTTTCCTCTATCCATTTTAAAAATATCTCTTTACCAGCTGCCTGGGAGAACTTCATATAAGCTGCATCAGTGTTATTGCATAGTATTGAATGAAAGGCAGATTTTAGAAACACGTTGTGCTACAACAATAATATCTAAAGCTTTATTTGATATAGGAAAAAGGGCAAATTAGTGGAAGTGCCTAAACCTAAACAATCAGTTAGTAGCATAATATAGTGAAGTTTATGTTTTAAACTAATCTAAACTGATGTTTAAGTGCTAAGAATGCAGGATTCACACTGATGATTTCTGTTTCAGGAGGAAACCATGCCAGTATGAGTGGGCCTTATACAGGCCCTGGGAGGGAGACTCTTCAGTCCAGTTGCCCTTTGACCCCCGGTCATGACTTCTCCACCTCCAGACACAATGACCACAAGATCGACCTAACCATGTCTGCTGCTGCCTCTTCCCTAAAGCATGCATCTGTCTATGGGTTTTCTCAAAGGGACCATCACTCCTCCTCCGGCCCTTCCTCCTACAGTCCTCTCAGGAGGCTGCAACATCTCACCACCATGGTGAGCCAGCCCGACCTGGTCCTGCCAGTGAGGGAGCCAGAGAGGAGCTGGGAGTCGGGGACACACAAGAAGGAGAAGGGGAAGGAGATGGAGAGGGACTCCTGGGCTGATTCCACTAGCAGGGATTATTCTGGCAACCAGAATACAAGCAGAGGGGAGAGAGTTGGTTCATCTTCTGCTGGACAAAAACAACCCGAGGTCCAAACTGGGTGTAGAGATGCTCCAGTAGCCAATCGTAGCGATCATGTGGCGTCGGACAAAAAGACAGAAGGTTGTTTCTCAGGCCCACCTAGCCCGGCCTTCTCTCTCGATAGCAACAGCCCCTTCACTAATGGCTTCCTCCACTTTGAATCCTCTTTATTTGAGGATGATGACAATGATGAAGTGCGAGAGGCCAGGTCACCTATGGGAGACTTGCAGGACAAACATGAGAGGGTGGGAAATGTCCTTCGGTCTGCTCCACAAGACTTAAATTCAGACTCTAAGGATGCTACCCTGTTGTCAGCCAAGGTCGTCACGCGGTCTCAGTCCTCAGGTCAACGCAGGAGATACTGGGACTGCACAGATGACGAGTGGGAGAGCGACACAGAGCTGTTCTTGTTTGACGATAGTCCCTCAAGGCATTCAATGGCAAGTTTTACCTTTTTTACCCTGCGCAAACTAGACAAACACAACCTGGTTTAGAGGTTTTTGATTCAATGTGTCTTTCAATTCTTGAGGACATTATTATTTTAGATATCTGTGCACACATGTCATTAAATCTGCTTAGAAATCATATAAAATACATAACTACAGAACCTCATATTTTTAAGTTTTCTTCAGTATCCAGTGATAGTTTTATGTACATTCATAGGTACATTGCAAACAAGTATTGCTAAAAGCAGTTTAATGAAGATTTAAAGGGAAAAAGTGATAAAAAAGTAATAAAATTTAAAACATTTAAAAGTAAACATAGTGGCATAATAAATACATTGTATAGACATGTATACAAGTAATTTCGCTATACATAGTATAGATATGTGTTCTAAGTGCTAAGCTAAAAGGTTTTTCATTACATTTATGGCGCGTATAGATTGTAGGGCATGGCGCGCTGGTGTAGTGGTTAGCACTGTCGCATTACAGCAACAAGGACCCAGGTTTAAATCCACGGGTCAGACGCGTGCATTTCTGTCTTTGCATGTTTTGTGTATCATTGTGTGTGGGTTTTCTCCGGGTACTCCGGCTCCCACCATCTAAAAACATGCATCTTACCCTGTGATAGACTGATCTGTCCAGGGTGTACCCCGCCTCTCGCCCAATGACAGCTGGGATTGACTCCAGCACTCCCGCGACCCTTAGGAGGACAAGCGGTTAGGAAAATGGATGGATGGATATACTGTAGTTACAAATTCACACTTTCACACTCTACTCAGTTTCAGTGCACATGCTTACCTTTACTTCTAAATGAAGTGTTTTTGATTGGTCATACAGAAATTATATTTATAAAACAGATTAGTTGATAAACCTGCCTCACCTGACTGCACATCCCTGCCTACGGCATAGGCTTTCATTACACATATACAGCTCTGGAAAAAATTAAGAGACCACTGCAAAATTATCAGTTTCTCTGATTTTGCTATTTAAAGGTA
>JAUMHL010000006.1:11427452-11450843 GCA_032362345.1 Sandelia bainsii | reverse complement strand
TATTTGGTGGAATAACCCTGATTTGCAATCACAGCTTTCATGCAGTGATCTCTTAATTTTTTCCAGAGCTGTATATAAAAGTGCTAATTTGGATGCTATCCTGTTGTCAGTCTGTGAGTTTTTTTTTACTTCCATGGGGCTTAAGATAATAGCAGATAATTTAGCCACTAGCCTCAAGCAGAGATGAGGGGCAGGCCACACAACTAGCTTTTTTCTAACTAACAAAGTGGTAAGAAAAAATTAACCTGCATTCATTGGTTATAAAATGTCAAGGGCCAGCAAATAATAGTTCATAAGCAAATAACATACAAACACAAACCAATTAGTGTCTTTAACTAAGTGAACTCCCTTGTGATTATACAGCAGCATCCCAACTGGGTTAAGGTCTGTTCTCTGACTGGGCCACTCCAAAAGGAGTATTTTCTTCGTGTAAAGTCACTGTGTAGTAGATTTTCATCAGAGTGCACTTTGATGGTTTCTTTGGAGAGCAGCAGCTTCCTCTGTGGTGTTGTGCCATGGACACCGTGCTACATGCAACTGAACACCATAATTTTTGTATGGTAGACTCTGAGCAGCTCCAGTGATTCCTCTTCCTATATCTTACAGCTAATTCCTCTCAATGATAAGGATTTTTTTATATTGCAAAATTGACAATATAGTCGTGCTTGCAAACCCACTGTAATTTGTGCCTACAAACACAACAAGCATGGCGGAAGGTGATGTTTGCATGCTTCAAGAGTCTAAGAAAAAATGTATTCAGAAAAAGAAGAACTCACTGAACCTTCTGTTTCGTGTCTTCGGAGTCAGCTTAGCAGGGCATGACTTGTAGGAATAGAAGCCAAAAAACTAAATAATCTCCATTTACACAGTTTGTGTAACTGTGGACTGATGAATAAACTATGAGATCACTTGACCCAAGGTATGCTTACTTCTGACTCCATTTGGCTTTTGCCTCTGTCATCAGCCTTGGGCTTAGAGCTGGGCGATATGGGGGAAAAATTATCACAATAATTTTTATCTTATCAGTTGATATCGATATATATTGCCATATAAATAAGTCATTATTTCTGTCAAGTTTAAAGGTTCCTTTTTTCAAGTGAGATGTGATGATACAAGGTTTATTCAACCTTGGTTTCAACCAAGGTTTAAATCCAGCAATTTCGACTGTGCTTATTAGCATTATGTCTTTTGCAATTAAGTCGGCTATTGCATTTGTCACATCTCTGTCTCTTCTTTTTTTGTCGTAAAGCATGGTGCTGTATAAAGTGGTTACTATGGTCTGTTGTTATTGCAAGAGTATCACAGTGGTTGTTTTAGGGGGACCACCAGCACTTACTTGGGTCTGCTCTAAAGGATGGCAGTGATTCAGTTGGAAAAAACGATTAGTGATATTATCTGTCTTTTTGGAAACTTTTGATACAATTTGCAGAGCACATTACCCTGCTTCTTGGTTGAAATTTGAATAGCCAGATTATCTCCACACTAACAAATTTCATGGACACTTTTCAACAATGTCCTCGTCATTTGAGCCGCTGTTGCATCTTCTTCATTACCACTATCGTTGGAGTTTTCGTTAACAATTTGTATTGTTATTTTCTCCTTTTATTTTGCTCCCACTTCTGATGTACTGGTGTGCACAGCTACAGTAGCACAAACATTAGCATGTGTGCTGCTGCTGGCTGTTACTATGCTCCTATGCTCTGTGATGTGTGCTTCAACCTAACCTGATGTGGCTGTAACTCTACTCCAGCCACAAGATTGGTTCAGAGCGGCGCTATTCTCATTGTCATTGACTTTTCGTGTTGTCCGTCTAAACTTGGATGGTATGAGTTCTATCAATGTTGTATCGACCATGTCTTGTTGAGGAAAAGTTATTTTGCAATAATTAGTTTATTATTTTATCACCCTGACTTGTGTATTAAGTATGGACAAGAACAATACAACAATCTGCTTCTTATTACTTGAAAATAGATTTTGCTTGTTCATTATTGTAAATTAGATGAAGAACTCACTACACTTTGAAACAAAGTATTACACATATGCAGATAATATGAAAGCTTTGCTTACTTTACCTCTATTCCTCTAAAAAGCTTCAGCCATCTTACTTAATAGCAACAGCCAGTTTCAGCCCTCTGGTCACTCCTGCTACATGCCAGTCATAACTCAGGCCTGCTTTGTGTACCCGACCACCACCAGTCCATTTAACCTGCTGCCATGAGCAGTTGCTCCTGTTCCCACTAAGGGGAATCTAGCAGCCACAGTGTGGTGGTTTGTTTTGTGGTTTTTATCCTGTTATGAAACAAGAGATGTAGATAATGTAGAGAAGAAATCTATTAGAGAACATTGTTAGGCAAAAACCCAGAGAAGCAAGGTAAAAAAAAAATCCCCTTACAGAGAAACAAATCTCCAGCATTCAGATTTTTTGGACTCACTACTTTAAACTAGGCATTAGTTTCTTATAGTTTGCAGTTGCATTTTCAAAGTTATTATTTTGTTATTTATTAGTTATTGTTTTTGAATAGTTTTAACAGTTTTGGACCTGCTCAGTTGTTCCACGCAGTGAAGAGTGGCTGTCACACCTGTATAGTAGCTCTGCCATAGAACATTTAGTGAAAATACAAACCTTTCTCATTTACAGATGTCTAATTGCAGTTTTGTTTTTCATTTCCATCTTGTCAAAAGCAGAACAGCCTGAAGAAAAAGCCTTTGCCGCCTGTGAGGTTTTTAGAGGGTGAAGTTATTTGGGCAAAGTCCGGCCGAAGACCGTGGTGGCCCTGCGAGGTGATCATTGACCCTGTACAGGGAATCTATCACAAAGTGAAAGGTGGGCCTGAAACATTGTTGACTTAGTGTTATTACCTAGACTGTATATTGCTATTAATTGTGTGTGTTGTTTGTGTGGCATATTTTGGTCACCAGTTGAATAGTTAAACCTTAGCTGGTAATAGCAGATCTGAATCATCTCAGTGAATGATGATTAACACTACACCAAAAGGCTGATAACAAAACCCAGTTTATTTAGGGGAGTTTCTGAAAACACATTCAGAAATGTGTAATGATAATGGTCTGAACTGTTCCATTTCCTGCAGTATACCATTACTGGTGGAGAGAATAATATATTAGAAATGTTTTCAAAACAATAAATTATAGAAATATAGAAAAAAGTGTAAATATCTGATTTTGTCCAATTGCTATTAAAAACTATATTATACTTTAATTACTAAAGCACTTCTGTCAAGCAAATGTATCCATTGATATACACTCGCTTCATGCTATAAAAGTGTTTGTCCCTTTGATGTTTTTCCTTTGAAACTGTATTTCGACTGACAGAAATACTATTAAATAAATAACATCAACTACTGGTGCATTGTGGTTTCAGGTTTAACTATAGTAGACTTTCTTGTACTTACACTGTCCACTAAATGTATACATATAACAACAAATGCATTCCACTGCCTTGTTCCCCAGCTAGTTATAAATATTTCTTGTAAAACAACATGTCATTTTCAAACTTAGTGTTCTTATTTTAAAGCTCCCTTTGCATTGTTGTTGGACTTCCTGTATAGGATGATGTGGTTTTAATTTGCATTTAATGCGTTTCAGTCTAATGCTTTGTTGTTGTCTTAGAGCCCAGTGACCGACCCTGTTGGCTCTACTATGTCAGGACCTTTGGGGAGCCTGTGGAACTCATGTGGGTGGAGGATAAATCAACTCATACTTTCCATGGAGGCTTTGAATTTGAACAGCTCCCCCTGCGGCGTCGGACAGGGAAGCAAAGAGAGCAGAACTACAAATACACTGTAATTACTGTTTTATGAATGAGTTATTTGTGTTCATTAAAAATGTTTTTCTAAATCATTGTCATTTTTGGGGATCATCAGGTCAGAAAATGCTTATGTACAAAAAACAAAATGGAATTTTTTTCCCTACAAAATTGACTTTGGTTTCAACAAACACTTTTTTCTCTAAACTGATATGTGTGCAAAGGTTGAGCAGTGTTTTTCTTTACTTTCCTGCAGATTGCTAAACGTTTTCAGGACTCTTGGAAGTCCAGTGTGGCAGAAGCTGAATCTGTTCTCCAAGAGAGACTGAAAATGGCTTCCTCCATTTCTTCGTCCATAGATGATACCTTCCATGACAGTTCCACACCAGAGAGGGAGAACAAGACCCATCCAACATTTATTTCCTCTACTTCACCAGTTTCCACCCTTTCAGAGACAACACACATAACAAATGGATCCATTTCATCCCTAAGAAAAACTCAGACAAAGCCAAGCACTTTAAAGAAGTCCTCTGGCAAGAAGAAACCAAGTAAATCATCAAAAGACATGAGTAGTAAACACTCTAAAAAGACGTTACGGAATAGCCCTGACCAGTCAGACAGAGACAGTGGGGAGTGCCCGTATTCTGACCTTGACTCAATTCCTAAGATTTTGTGTCCTAAAGCACTTGAACGCCAGGCTAAGCTAGTTCCATCACAGCCATCTGCTACAGTTGTCAAAGAAGTGAAGAAGCAGCCAGAGATTCAGAGTGGTCTTTGGTTCAGTAAATCAAGCAAAGACAGGCGACCAAAAACATCCAGTCCAATGCCAGACCGCACTCTTTTTAGTAAGTTGTCCTGTAAGAAAAAGAGTTCATCTCTTAGTAAAAAGATGCTGGTTCCCAGTGTCTCTAGTAGCAGTGGCCTCAGTGACCAATCGGGATTGTCGGACAGGCATAAGCCGCTGGTACCTACCGAGACAAATCTTCCACCTGAAGAGTCAGGACATTTGAAGTGTAAAAACACCCTGGTTGCTAATAGGCCTTTTGGTACATCTGTCAGTCTTTCTGACCAGTCAGGGCTGTCAGACAAGCAGAAACCCCTGGCCTCTGTTGAGACATCTGTGCCCTCTGGCAAGTGTCGATATTCAAAGTGTAGACAGACAACCGACACTGTTATTGGCATGGCGTCTAAGCACTTTGGTAGCTCAGAGGTTAAAAAGACCTTAGAGCCAAGTATGGAAGTTGATATCAATGACCAATCCCGACTTTCAGAGAGTGTAAAAAGCATCACTCAAAATGATCGTCCTCATGTGAAGTCTAATAAAAAGGTCAGTGTAATTGGCAGGATTTCTAATTATGCAGAAGAAAAAGA
Source organism: Sandelia bainsii (assembly GCA_032362345.1). Taxonomy (NCBI): domain Eukaryota; kingdom Metazoa; phylum Chordata; class Actinopteri; order Anabantiformes; family Anabantidae; genus Sandelia; species Sandelia bainsii. The sequence goes on along the minus strand of JAUMHL010000006.1, from coordinate 11,445,709 downwards.
AAGTAACAAGACTCAAGTGTTGAGTTTAAATGCTGACACTGATAACCCACTACCAAGACTAGAAAAGCAAACAAGTTTGGTCTCCAAGTGTAAGCTACCCTTTGTCAAATTGATACGCAAGGACATAAAGGGTAAGAAGTTTCTAAACTCTACTCTTACCATTAATCCCACTGACCAACCTGGATGTACGAAGACTGAAAAGACAATAGATAAGAATTTGACCAAAATTTCTTCTAGACAATCACAAAGGGTGGATAGCAAGGCAGTTGTCTCTATAGATCAGACAGAATCCATAAAGATCTCAGTTAAAAAGTTAAAAGCAAATGGTAGGACTGGTATACTTCATCTCTCATCAGAATCATCACAAGAGAAAACTATTGATCCCCCCAACACTGTTTCCACCGATGAGTTAGGTGGCCAAGAAGCAGAAAGGATAGCAGTTTTAAATGTGACTTACCCGTTGTCTAATCAGTCAGACAGTTCAGAATGTAACAAGACTCCTGCCTCCCCTGAAACAAGCATGTCTTCTGACCAGTTAGGCAGCTCGGAGCAAAACGACACTTCTACAACTCCCACTACTACAACTTATAATACGACTCAGCCTTCTCATCAGCAGAGGAATGCAGTATCTAGGAGTGCTCATGTTTCTACAGAAAAATCCAAGAAAGTTGTCTACAAATTAAAGCAAGTTTCATTGTTACATGAGCAGCCGGCCCACCTCCCAGCCAGCAGTCGGCTGATGACCAGAGCTCTGAAGGCCCTGCAGGAGGCGGAACAGAAGAAGCAGAAAAAAAACAGAAAGGAGACCAAGCAGAAAGAACTCTTAAAGCCATTCAGAAAATCAGAGGACATTGTTTGTCACTCTGCATGTAACTCAACAGCCAAACTCAACTTTTGCTCTAAAATAAAATCTCTTAAATCTCACCATAATGACAGTGGTGAGTATGATCAGGACACTTTCTCCAGCTGTAGCACCCCCTCTTTAATGTTTTCTGATTCAGCTGACTTTGAAGTTGATGTCAAGAGTGAAGACGAAGATCTCTCAATATCCTCTACTCCACCAATGGACTTTATACCCCTTACGTCTAGGGTAAAGACAAAGAAGGAAGATCATCCTACTGACATGAGCCCAACATCCTCTCCTTCATCACCCTTTTCTTTTATGAAGGCCTTTAAAAATGTTGAAGAGGTATCCTTCCAGTCCCTGACAAATGAGAGTAATGGTAAACCCGTCTCTTTCAAACCAGACATGAACTACAAGTTCAGCACTTTTCTCATGATGCTGAAGGACTTGCATGACACTAGAGAGCGAGAGGGGGCCCCTTTAGAACTGGAGATTGGGCCACCAAGTGCACATGTTAAGAAGGAGCCTTTAGTGATGCCTGGGGAGGCTAAGCCTGCAGGCCAAAATCAACAAAATGAACATGTTAACAGTTCAAGTTCAAGTCTGGAAAAAATCATATTCACACACAATGAAAACAATGCAAATCAGATGTCAAAGAGGTCCTATAACAGAAAGGGCAGCTCCACTTTGGTGAAAAAGAAAGCCAACCGCAAAGTGCCTTGTCGTCCTGCCAGGTCTGGACCTGGCTTCCCAGGACTGGAGTCTTCGTCAGGAGTGGCATCCTTACCCATAGTGCACTCCTCATCAGGAGTGGATTGCTCATCAAGAGTCCAGTCCCTGTTGGGCATCCAGGCCACAAGGTGGGAGAGGCAGGCTGATGATGAAGGAGTGGTTCGGGAGGAAGAGAGGGAGAGGTGGAGCAGAGTAAATGTGAATCTACAAAACGTGGTGCCTTTGGAGCAGCAGGGGTCTGACACTACTACACTAGGCCTGGGACAGTCAAATAGCCTTATCACACACTGCACTGAGAATAACACAAGCTTGACGTACACCGCTGGAGGAGGCGACAAGGCTCAAACATGTAAGGACAGTGTATTTTAGAGTCTGCCCAAAACACAAACATGCACAGAGCCTCCAGCCTCAAATGCTTGACTTTCAAGTTGATTACATTGCAATACATGTCCAACCTGTTACTTAGTGTGACAATATGAATGAAAAGGACCTATCCACAAACTGGACTTTTGAGTCACATATTTGGAAATGAATCTAAGGGTTGTCACCATGCAGCGGTAGGGATAAGTGATACTCTACCCAAAATGGTTTTAGTATCCTGCTGCATCATCTGCTTTTTTGCTGCCTTGTATATGTAAAACATGCATATACCATAATCCAGAGGCTGTGAGGCATGTCTTCCCAGGGGAGAGATATGAGGCAAACATACTTAGATTTAGGTGAAAGGTGCATGCTCTAGTTTAACCCACTGATTTGGCTGACATCTCATAACTGAGTCAAGTTTAAACACAGAGTCATGATACACATTTACATTCAATGTGGCTTACACTGTCTAAGAACATACTTCTACCTAATGTCTGTTCTACAATGAACATCCATGAATCAGCTTAGAAATGAGAAGAAATAGGCTCTCTGTGTAAGATTTATTTAGTATCTGTGTAAATCCAGTGATAACTGTCTGTACATCCATAGGTACAATGTAAAAAGGATATATAAAGTATAAGCTAATATTATTTTATTTACTGTAAGTCACTATAGACTAAAAGAAAATTGGGGCTAAAGTTCTAGTCCACAACTAACTCACTGTTCACTAATAGTTATTTACAAGATTTACAGTGTATACACTGTATTTCTATAGAAAAAGCTGTGTTTTCAAAGACAAGAACATTTCTAAGTGACCCTAAACTTTTGAATGGTAGTGTAGCTCACAACATGAGTAACAGCAGAAGCAGCATAGCCATGTTTAGGAAATGTGATGACTGGATGCAGGGAGTGGATTTTTCTGCTTTAGCAGTTAATCACTTAAAGTCAGGAAAAGCCCTCAGCACAGATGACCATGCTGAAGGCTTTGGCATGCTATTGCTCTTTTTGCTGGTGTTTTGTGTGTCCCTACACAAAGAGTAAAGGCTGCTTCCATGTGCTAATCTACTATATGTAACAGTGTTTACAAGTTACCCAGGGATTTTCATTACATGCCTACAAACAGTGTGTTTTGCAACCTAACACCTCATTCTTACTAGATTAAATATTAAACCAGCCCTCTAGACCTCTAGAACCTCACTTAAAGGATGTATTCATACTAAATATGGTATAATCAGTTTGTTGATATTGTGGAGTGTTTACTCCAGTTTGTTTGTGTGTTGCCTGTACATCACAGGCAACATTTACTACGTTTTGCACCTTATAAACAACAGGAATTTAAAAAAAGTTATTGTCTTTAATTACATATTTTTTTCAGCACATAAACGAATAAGAAAACCAAGCAAGAGGCTGATTGAATGGACTGAAGAGTATGATCAGATTTTCTCTACGAGGAAGAAAACCAAAAAGCCTCTCCAGCCAATTGGAAAGGTAAAAATCATACAAAGTAAGATCTGTTTTAACTTTGTATTTTTATTAGTTTGCAAAATACTATGGTATTAAACATCCAGTTCTACACATGAAATCTGTGTCACTGATTGACAATGATAACATTCTCTGTTTTTTCAGGCAACCCAACCCAGTACCTCCATGTCTGAACCCCCAGGGCCAGACAAGAATGCACATGAGCACCCATCCTTGAACTTACTTCCTGAGATACAAACACCACCTCCTGATGACATTGCTGCTGCACCAACACCCTCTGAACTACAGATTCCCAGCACTGAAAACACACCTCCACAAGATGCACCGGTGCTCTCCATCGACACACTAACCCCTCCCCCTGACGTTGAGCCTTTACTGTCAGAAGGTGTCGTCAAACACAATGGTGAGGCAATGTTTGGATGTTTGCTTGAAAACATTTATGGCCAAGACAACTGCAGATTAATTTTCTGTCGATCGACAGATCAATATATCAAATAATGGGTATAGTGTTGAATAAGGTCTCATAAAACTGTTAAAAGTGGTTTAAAATTGCCTCTTTATGTTGAATGCTAACCTGGTTCACAGGAAGCGCTCCTCTGCTGGAGAAGAAGCGGAAGAGGAAGCCCACTCAGAAGATCCTGGAGTACTGTCTAGAGGCAGAGGCTTCGACAAGCCCCAAGAAGAAGGTACACCATGGACATGTTCTGTTATATGTACTATGTGTGTGGTATATCTGGTACGTCTGTGTGAGTCTCTGTACCACTTTATTCTACTGTACAATTCAAGGTTATGTTTTACTTTGGATTATGTCGAAATGCATTTAAAATATTCTATGCCTCTCTTGTGTGCAGATAGAAAAAATATTTTCCATTTATTATCTCTTTAGTACAACTGAGTGTAACAGCAACACTAACTCCACGAAACCTTAGTGTTGTAGTAACACTAACAAACACTAACACTCTTACAAAGACCATGTTAATTTCAGTTACTTGTTTCCAGATTGCACAGGATGAGAGGTTCTCAAAAAAGCAGGGTTATAAGAGCCATTTCTATATTATGTAGGATAATTGTAAGTAGGTCACTATGGAGTCCAGTAGGTGTCACTTTTGTGTATGGGTAGGAACCATCCGTCAGGTGGCAGGAAGCAAACTGTTTGAATTGTAATGTAGAATTTAAAGCCACTGAGGGCCTGCTCACACAGGTAAATGAAGTAATTTCACTCCTGTTATTTATCCTTGCACTAAAAGTGAAAGCACAAATAGCTTATGTGTTACGGAAAGCAAGTTGGTTACTACTACTACTACTACTGCTTGTTAAATCTGTACATTGAGGATTTTTCTTTATTATCGACATTTAGTGAGTTATTGCTATTGACTAACCTGGCGTACTTTGGTGTATATTCAAAAAGTTCAGACAAATATAGGCTAAACAAAGTCCATACAAGTTGAACCAAACAGTTGATTCCCAAATATCTACAGACTTGGGACTTATTTGTGTTTTTTAGACCAACACATTGTCATGAACAGGCATATTTTGATGTTGGTTATCAACAGAATTTGTGTAATAACAGTAATGTTTCTCTTGTTGCAGGTCAAAACACTGAAAAACAATTTAAACCTTCCTCAATCAGGTCAGTAAACCACAAAAATTATACTGTAAATCATATTTTAGTGCATAGTAATAAAACCTCTTATGTCATTGTGTACATTTTTAGTTTTTAGTAAACTCTTTTCCCTTGTTTTGGAAAGGGTCATTATTTGAATGAATGAAGCAAATTAAAACCATATGTCATGACTTCAGAAAAGTAAGAAAAAGGCTAGCTGAATTTATAAGAAACCTTTCACTAAGAAGTACATAACCAATAAGATGGAGATTCACCTGCAGTAATATTTCTTTTAAATAATTGTAAGAAGACCGATTAACCTTGCTTAGTGTTTGTCTTGTCTGCGGTAGCTGCTGCTAAAACATCTTTCTTAAACCTAGATTCAGGTCCACCATCTTTAAAATCAAAGAGTAAGCATGTTACAGCATCCACCTCCACACCGACAGCCCCAGAGGTTTCAACTTGTACAGTTACGCCCTCCGTTCAGACCAGTCCCAGTCCCAGCACTCCTTTAACCACCGCTCCTGCACCGGATCTACCTGAACCTGACCGGGTGGAGACAGCATCAAAAGATGTTGATGTTCCTCAACCAGAGGACAGTAAGAGTCAGGAGCTCAAAAAGGACACAGAAGAGCCAGAGGTCAGCCATGTTTACTTACTCATAGAGTCTGTAAGACTATTGCTTACATTATACTTCAATGAATGATTAACTGTGCAAAAACTGCTAAAAACATAAGTTGTTTCCAGTGATCTGATATTGAGGCCTGGGAGTAGGGAAGTTACTCTTATGTGAAGCTTATGTTACAACCTTAGGTAATGCTGTAAGTGACTTTGTCAGGGATGCACAAGAGAATACTGGCTCATGGCGCTGAAACTAATGTTACAACAAGCAACAATTTATATAGTAATAAACTGTTTAAAACTTTGCTGTTACGTTTCCTCATTAACCGTGCACGACTCAAGAACTGTAACATACAACAACATATTTGTGTCGTGGTGTGCATATTTGTGTTAATGAAGGAACATGTCATTAACATGTCAGCAGTGTGACTCACTGATGTGTTTTTTGCAGTTTATTACCGTTTTTGTAGAGCTCTGTGGTACAGTGTTTTGCTGCAACAGAACTGGTAAATCAGAATTGATAATGGTGAGATTTAATCACATTAAATTTGGCTGATATTTTTGCATACATAATTTACAGTTACCTAATGTTGGCTATATTCCTACACACATAAAACCTGCAGTTATTTTCTGCATTTCAACCATTCACTTTAACAACTGTCTGGAAAACCGTTTTCTACTTTGCAGCTCTCAGTGTCGTGCAAGAGCAATAGAGAGCTTCATGAATAAGGTCTCAGAGGTTTCTCTGATTCATTTGAGTGATTCTGAGATGCTTGATAAATGTTGACCCTCACTTATTGCTATATAACAGTGATTTTTTTTTATCTCTGAAGGGTGACCCATCGTGCTTGGATCACAGCCTCTCCTCCATTAAGGATGATCTGTCGCTGTGCGACGACCCACTTTTACCTGCAAGGAAGATCATAGGGGACCGAGGAGGCCCTGCCTCCATGAAAGAAAACATATGTCAGGTGTGTTTCCTCCTGAGGGCCTAATTCACTGATGGAAAATGATTTTCAGAGCTGTGTCCTCGTTAGTCTCAGAAGCTCTCTGATAAGAGTTTAAACTTTATTCTGAGCCTTTTATCTGGAGGACATTTCAAGATTTATTTCAGCAGCTATGGTCTTAATCTTAGGAGACTGAACCAGTAACACTGGGGGTTTACTAATTAACTCAGTCCTCATGAGAACACTAGGACCCTAAATGTCATGTGTTTGTACAGCTGTCTCTTGTGTATAGCACTGATTGTGTTTAACAATCAGCTCAGATTGTTGTCTGATGTGCTGCACACTGTATTTCTTTGGAAAGACAATAGTGTCGCCACTGCATGAACGTGATGTTGTGACAAATCTTTCTTGTTATTAGAACATGTGTTACTACTTCATTATTTTATATCACAGAATCAAAGTCAGCTTATCTCATTAAAACAAAAACTTTTCACATTATTAAATTATAAATGTTGTTATAACAGAAAAGATCCACTGCATCATGCAAAGAATACTTGTGCTTTTTCTCATCTAAACAAAAAACTACAAATTACTCATCGTAATTTTTTTCTAGTGTTTTCTAGTGTCCTCAGTGTCCTCTCTTGATGCAATGGCTGAATCTTTTTCTTATTTTAACAGCATGTTTCATGCACTGTACTAGTGGATCATGTTATATGAACGTTTTGTGGAAAACATGTTTCATTTTGGTCACAAAAGGATCATTAACCTCAGCTAAATTATTTCACTTATTTGGTGCGTGTTTGGTTCCAGAGTGGCTTACAGCACCCTAATGATGTATTGCCTAGTCTGTGAGTCCCCAGAGAAACTTTACCCATTTACACAGGAAATAACAAGCTGTATTTTTTCTCTCAGGTGTGTGAGAAGACAGGGGAGCTGCTGCTCTGTGAGGGTCAGTGCTGTGGAGCCTTTCACCTACCCTGCATCTCTCTGGCTGAGGCGCCGAAAGGGAAGTTTGTCTGTCCTGAGTGTAAATCAGGTGTGTATGTGTTTAAGAAAAGCACCAGCAGCACCTCTCAGTATTTGTCTAATTGTAAACAAAGATTCATAGTGACCTTTGCTTCTATTGTAAACAAGATTTGTACAGTTCAGTAACTTTACCTGGTGAATTTGTTTGAGATTTATTTCTGATATTGTTTTTGACTTTTTACCTTTGAACTGCTGAATTTAAAATTTAAAAGGTGAAATGGTCAAACACAGAATAGAAAATATCAGTATTTATCTAACAAACAAAAAAATGCATATAATCTTCACTAAATCTTAAAATGGAAAATTACCCAACAACTCTAAAGCTACAGAAGGTGCTTTATAGTTGCAATGACTAAATTACTCACAGATGTTTTTTTCCTCCTAGGCATCCATACCTGCTTTGTATGTAAAAAGCGCGGCGAGGATGTACGACGCTGTATGATCCCTGTGTGTGGGAAGTTTTACCACGGGGAGTGTATCGCCAGCTACGCCCCCACTGCACCTGTGAACAGAGGCTTCCGCTGCTCGATCCACGTCTGTCTCACCTGCTTCATTGCCAATCCCAACAGCCCTTCCATCTCTAAAGGTAAACGGACACTCAGGTACTTTACCTTCTGCTTCTTCCACATCCGTATCCATTTGCGCTCATGTTTTTGTCTGTAGGTCGTCTGGTACGGTGTGTGCGCTGCCCAGTGGCCTATCATGCTACAGACCTGTGCATGGCAGCAGGCAGCGTTGTCCTCTCCAATAACAGCATCGTCTGTCCCAACCACTTCACCCCCAGACGCGGTGTCAAGAACCATGAACACGTCAATGTCAGCTGGTGCTTCGTGTGCACAGAAGGTACGGCTCCGGGGACATGTGGAGTCATTTCAGCCTGAAGAGACCAGCTTATTAAAAAGCATTATAAATTCTACTTTTTGCTGAAGTGAGGGCAGTGTGATGTTTTTGGTTAGAGCAGAGGAAGAGCTTTTAAATTTTCCTCATTCAAGATTTCTAATTATTTCATGAGATTTCGTTTCAATGGGATTGGTTCTACAAATGTACAAAAAATTCAAGAGCCCTTTATTCAGAGTGGCTGTATGTTGTCGCATTTGCCATCAATGTATTGTTTTGAAATAAAATTATAAATATTAGTAATATCTTACAACACGTGAATCTCACTGATAAAACCCGAAACAGTCAACTGTTAACACAGTGCTCTTCTTCCTCTTGTGCTCCAGGAGGAAGTCTGCTGTGCTGCGAGTCCTGTCCTGCTGCTTTTCACCGAGAGTGTCTGAACATCGAGATGCCTAAAGGCAGCTGGTACTGCAACGACTGCAAGGCTGGGAAGAAACCTCGCTACAAGGACATCCTCTGGGTGAAGGTGGGGCGGTACAGGTCAGTGGAGAATAATATCAAATAAACTGTTGATATTTGCTCAGATTCCAGTTACAGTCAGGCTAGCACACTTCCTATAGTCGCACGAGGAGGTTGATTTTGTGATTTTTGGGTCTCAACAATCATCCATCCATCCATTTTCCTAACCGCTTGTCCTCGTAAGGGTCGCGGGAGTGCCTATGCCAGCTATCATCGGGCGAGAGGCGGGGTACACCCTGGACAGGTCGCCAGTCTATCGCAGGGCCGACATGTAGAGACAAACAACCATGCACACTCACATTCACACCTACGGACAATTTTGGAGTCATCAATTAACCTAACAATCATTTGATGAATTCCCAAGTTTGGTGTTGGGCTCCAATTACTAATTATTTTCTTGATTAACTGATTAGTTGTTTGGTTGCTATAATACCAGACAAATCACCATCACAATATCCTAAAGCCTTGTTTGGTGCAATAAAGTCCAAAACCCAAAATATAAAATATCCTATGATGTACTGTAAGAGAGACAGCACATTTTCACATGTGAGAAAATTGCTTGAAAAATAAACAACAAGGATTAAAAAAGTATTTAGTAATAAGTCTACTAGTATATTTATTTTCTAATTGTACAGTTTTGGTCATTTTGTGTCATTTTTTAAGAAAAATCTGAAATTTAGCGATTGCAGCTTCTCAAACTGATTTTTTTCCTGGTTTTCACAGGCATCTGTGATAGTTAACTTAACATCTGCAGGTTATGGACAGTAGGTGAGAAAAAACTAGATATTTTAAGACATTTTGGGGCATTTTCTCATTATTCTCATTGTTTTTATCATTATACATTTTCCAGTATAACACAAAATAAACAGAAATCACTTTATATTCTCTTTTTTATGTTGCTTTTAATACAGAAGCATTTCCTTTCATGCTAGAATAATTTGCCTAAAGCATCCATGACCCACGATGAAGGATCACTCCTGCCAATAAACACTCATTAAACCACTGATCTACCATACTCTTTCTTTTCTTCTTTTCCACACCTGTGTGAAGGTGGTGGCCAGCAGAGGTCAGCCACCCCAAAACAATCCCAGAGAACATTCAGCGAATGAGGCACGATGTCGGGGAGTTCCCTGTTCATTTCTTTGGCTCTAACGACTACCTGTGGACGTACCAGGCCAGAGTTTTCCCTTATATGGATGTGGACGCCAACAGCAAAGAAAAGATGGGGAAAGGTGTCGATGCCACCTACAAAAAAGGTATCCAGTGCGTTAAAAGGGCTTCTTCAACATATCACATAACAAACTTCTTTTTATTACCTTCGTTTTTTCTTAATGTAATGTTTTGTAGAAATTACTGTAATGACTTCTCTGCCTGTTCATCTCCCTCCTCCAGCTTTGGAGGAGGCGGCTGTGCGGTTTCGTGAGCTGCAGGCAGAGAAGGAGCTTCGACAGCTTCAGGAGGACAGGAAGAACGACAGGAAGCCTCCTCCTTACAAACATATTAAGGTCAGGGAAAAGACTTGCAGTATAGATCTCTTTGTTCAGTCTGAAATGCTGCATCATGCAGGTTTCTTGAAAAGGGAAACAGTGGTATGTGTACCAGACTTTGATGTTAAGTTGTAGGATCCTCTTTAGCTTTAGCTGTATTTTACCTAATAATACCACATCTGCACAGGAACAGGTCTAAATACTACACTGAAAAAGTTTTGTAAGTTAAGATTTAAGTTAATGTTATTCTTTGTAGCATCAAGGTGAATAAAGGCCTGTTTGCTTGCACTTTTCTGACTCATTCAGGTGAATCGACCAATTGGAAAGGTTCAGATCTTTACAGCTGACCTGTCAGAGATCCCGCGCTGTAACTGTAAGGCGACAGATGAGAGCCCGTGTGGGATGGACTCAGAGTGCATCAACCGCATGCTGCTTTACGAATGTCATCCACAGGTACAGAAACACCTCCGTAACACTCGCCTAATATTTAAAAAACTAAGAAACATCATAAATGCTCCATGGTAACACATCACAAAGCACGTTAAATTTATGGATAGTATTTTCAAAAATCAAGACCACATTAAATTTTAAATGTAGAAATATGCCAAAATGCTCCACAGGGTCAAGAAGATTTTATTATTTAGGTGATCCATCTTGTTGATCCCTCAGTGTGTGCATCACAGCAGGCAACATTTTATATTTGATGCACTGTGGGTGTAAAGAAATACATTACAGCAGTTTTAAAGCACACAGAAACACAACATGTTGTACTTAAGACAGTTTAAACTATAGTATATATTTGGTTGAAAAATATTATCTGTACAAAAATATTACTGTACAATAAGTGTGTGGTAGAGCCAGGCATAAAGACTCAAAATGACTCTGAACCTGCAGGTTTGCCCAGCAGGTGAACGGTGCCTCAACCAGGCGTTCACCAAGCGTCAGTATAGCCAGGTGGAGATCTTCAGGACACTGTCCCGAGGCTGGGGGCTGAGATGTGTCCATGACATCAAGAAGGTAACTGTGCTGTTGTTATTAATAGTACTACCACTACCACCTCTACTGACTGCAGACAATGGTAGTACTGTTTCTACTGTGCTTCATCAGGTGCTACAGAATTACCGTGGTGTGGCTTCTGTTCAGTGGGTCTATTTTAATCAAAATAATACATGTTTTCCATGTTTTTTCTTTCAGGGTCAGTTTGTGAGTGAGTACGTCGGCGAGGTGATTGACGAGGAAGAGTGCAGGTCAAGGATCAGACACGCACAGGAGAACGACATCTGTAACTTCTACATGCTAACTCTTGACAAGGTACAGCTCCGCGCCAGTGTGTGTGTGTTTAAGCCTCCCACAAAACATGTCTCTGTTGCATAATATAGTTTGTACTAATACTACAAACTCATGTTGACAGTGAGCTATTTGGTCTGTAAGAAAACAAGAGCTGAATACTGTATAATTTAGGAAAGTTCAGAATTTAGGAACTGAACAACTGGGGTGAGTCTGGTTGGGAGTCGGGGGGCAGCTGCCCCCCTTGCCCTCATGTGGATCTGACCCTGCCTCAGAAAACACAGTCCATAAAATTTTGCAAGCTCCACAGTTCATCCCTGAGTGACCTTTCTTGCATGTCATACCCATCTCTCTCTCCCATGTTTCTGGTCTTTACTGTCAAATAAAGTCAAAAATTCCCAAAAATGATCTTTAAAAAGAAAGAATATGTAGAACAACATAAGGATTCAGACAGGGGTGAGCTATCTTTATGCATTTTTAATTGGTGCTTTGTGTCAGGACCGGATCATTGATGCTGGACCGAAGGGGAACGAGGCTCGCTTCATGAACCACAGCTGTCAGCCAAACTGTGAGACCCAGAAGTGGACCGTGAGCGGAGACACTCGAGTGGGACTGTTTGCTCTTGTTGACATTTCTGCAGGTACACTACTTCTTTTACAGCTGGCATTAAAAACAACCACTTAAATCTGGTGGTTTCAACCATCATCAGCTACTTTTAAAAAAAATAGTAAAAGTTTTTTCCAGTTTGTTATTATGCTTGTTAAGTGTGGATTGATGGTATAAAGTTCTTCTTTCCCTACTGGCTGTAAAGCGATATCTTCCTAGGGATGGGGGACAAAATCCTCCGTCCTTGTTCTTGTCCTTTTAAAAATACTTTGCATAGCAACCATCCCATCAGGCATCCTGCTCAAACAGTTGATTCTGACCCTGAGTTAGTCAGATGTGGGTTTCTTTCAACGTTTAATCCACTTTCAGTTCTTTTTGTGTATCTCTTCAGACACAGAGCTTACCTTTAACTACAACCTGGAGTGTTTAGGAAATGGGAAAACAGTCTGTAAATGTGGAGCACCAAACTGCAGCGGCTTCCTCGGTGTCAGGCCAAAGGTGAGGAGAATGAAACAAACTGTCCTGAGGTGCAGTTCACTGATTAAGTTATTTAAGGTGCAGAATTCTGTTGATAGTTTCTTTGAACTGTCATTGAAGGAGAAGGACAGAGTTGGTGTGAAATATCAGAACATAAAATCTATTTACTAATAAGTCTTCTCAACAAACACAATGTACCACTTGAGTTGTTGTCGTGCCATTATTAATCAACATCTCTGCAACCAGAACAACCCTCCCTCTGATGATAAGGGTCGGAAGTTGAAGAGGAGAGGTCATGGCAAGAAAAAGAAAAAGGTGGTTGTGACCAAAGAAAGAGAGGACGAGTGTTTCAGCTGCGGAGACGGAGGACAGATGGTTTCCTGCAAGAGACCTGGATGTCCCAAAGTTTACCATGCGGACTGTCTCAACCTCACCAAGAGGCCTGCGGGTCAGTAGCTCTGCATGGGTGCTATAACACACCAGGCTGATTTATTGTTGAGTTGTGTTTGTGCTGTTACTGGAAACAGTGTGAACATTTCCTGGTAAACATGTTAAAGAATAATTAAATAGTGCTGTATGTGGCATTTTGGGATGTTTGTGAGTTGGAGAGAAATAAGGGCAAAACACCTGTGCTTGTATTTTTTATTTAAATCATTCTCTGTTAAATGGGACACTTTGAACTGAGACAACAAGGGACTAACACGAAATTGTACATGAATAATATATATAAGATAGATAGAAGAAGTAAAACTAAATTAATAGATGAATTTTAGTAAGATAACAGGTGAATTGGGTTCAAGCTGGATTGTTATGTAGCCTTACGTAAACCCTTCCCACTTGCTACCCCTCCTGGGAAAAATTCTTAAAAGTGTTTTTGAGTCTTTTTGAGTGTGATTATAGGAATGCAGCATCTAGCGGACATCAGTGGCATTGCACTTTAAGATACTTCTGCATTAGCTTCAGCCTCCAGCTGTGGTAGTTGCCACTTGGTTTATGTTTGACCTGCATCAACCCTTGTATTGATTTGCCAGTGGTGGAAAAAGTATTCAGAGAGTTTACTTCAGTGTGATAGTACTTAATGGTAAAAATGTGTTATGTGTTTTATAATGTGTTTTCCTGTACAGCACTTCATGCTGATTTTTTAAATGTTGTGTATTATTGTAAAAGGTTATTACTTCCTTTGACCCTCTTTACTGTGTCTGTGTATTCATTGTAGGTCGCTGGGAATGTCCATGGCACCAGTGTGACATATGCGGTAAGGAGGCAGCATCTTTCTGTGAGATGTGTCCCAGTTCCTACTGCAGTCAGCACCGCGACGGTCTGCTTTTTATCTCCAAGCTGGATGGGAAGCTGTCCTGCAGTGAGCATGACCCCTGTGGGCCTGAACCACTGGAACCAGGGGAAATACGGGAGTACACACCCGAACCCAGCTCCCTGACTTCAGGGCTGGGCATGGCAGTCATCCCTTCTGCCACTTCTAACACTCCCACCTGTTCAAACCCGACCTCCAGGAGGGCCCAGGATGTCAGCGCTGGCACTGGCATGTGTGCTTCCGAGTCATTTCCCGCATTTTCCATCCCGGTACCCATCACTATTCCTGTTGCTGCTCCTGCCACTTCACCTCCTCGCAGCAGCTCTGATGGTCCCAGGAGCCCACACGTGTTCGACATGCCGCACTACTCACCAATCTCATCGTATGAGGAGGAGAGGGATGTCTTAGAGGAGGAGGAGGAGGAGGAGCTGCTGGCAGAAGCAGAGGAGGAGCTAGTGGAAGAATGTGAGGTGGGTAGGCAGAAATCAGATCCTCCCGAAGAGGATGGAGAGGCAGAGATGGATGAGACAGGACTGGAATACCTGGAGATTAAAGAAGAAGAGGAGGAAGATGAAGATGAAGAAGAGGAGGAGGAAGAGGAGGAGGAGTGACATAGAGTGGATTATTATTTACAGTGGCACTGGACGTGGAGGCAGAACAAACCCTCACACTCACTACAATGGAGAAGAAAATGGCGATGAGCCAGTAACACTACACAGGTAGCCCAGTTTGTCACTGTATGAAGTGAGCAAATGGACGTATGGAAGATTTTATAGGACAAAACTAAATCAGTATATAAATACATTGTTAAGTTTATAAGTTAATGAATAAACTGCATAAATACTGTATATACTGACATACATTTCTGCAACTGACATTTCACACTTTATTTATGTATTTATTGATTTACTTTTGTCCTCTTAATCACTCCATATTCCCAGACCAGGCACACATTTGCTGTAGAGACAGTGGTTTTGCACACCCTGGTAGGACCTTGAGAGATCTGACAAAGAAAATTATCTGGAACTGCTACATCAATCTTGCCATTTATAAACATATTTTCCTCATGTTGTTGCACATTTTGACCAACTTCACCTGCTGCTTTGTTTTGATATTTATTTGATTAGTAGTTCACGTGTCATATACAGTTTGTCAGCAAGTGCACCACAACAGTTGTTGTGTCTGGTGTGTAGGTGTTTCATGCTAGAAAAGTCTACGCTGTAGCTCTCCGTCAGCGTTGAGTTAAACTTCACCATGAGAGACACACAAGAGGGCTCAGTTACATGTTAATTAAATGTTTCCCCCACTTAAATTTTTTCAGCTGCTCTTACAACATAACATTTGTCTGTAAATAAACCAGTCTGGTTGTGCTTTCAGACATGAAAACTCCAGTGTGACATAGCCAGACTCTTCTGGCCTTGTAGTCCGTGGAAAATTTGTTGAGTGATGTGTAAGTGGGATTTTAGTGGACACATACTGCTTCTGAAATCACCTGCCACAACCACCTAAATCAACTTCATCCAAGATTGATGACCTGAAACACAGGAGTTGTTCCTTCCAGACTCCCCCCTGTCTCCAGCTCTGCAGATCATTAGACGGTGCTTCAACAACTGAATTCTCCACGATCTGATCATCTACGAAAATGTGAAAGTGCTAGATGATTGGCTGCCTGGCGTAGCCGTAACCACGTTTCCACCTCTACAGCTTTGTGGTTGTCAGTCATCGATGTTAAAATAGATGCAGTCTAATGTAAAAAAAAACTTCTTTTTTGGATTGACGCTGCCAATAGCCAGTGTAAGGAAGAAATGTTCTCTAGATTTGGTTATTTCATGCCAAAAAAGGATCCCAAACTGACATGGACTTAGTGACTCAGAACAGTCGTCATGTCAGGACTGGAAAGACAAAAAGAAAATATTTATGCCATCACGGGACTCTGTACTGTATGCTCCTGAAGCTGGTTGATTAAAAAGAGCACTAAATGTAAACTCAGTGTTTCCCTTGTGGTTGCTAGTGATCTGGATGCAGAGCAGGTACTGTGTTTGCTCCAGTGTTTATGTAGTTTATATACAACTCTGTTACGCACAAATGATGATGAGGGAGAGCTGGGGTTAAAACACTCCCCCTCCTCGCTCTTCACTCTCCATCGAGGGAAAACAAGTCTTCGATTGGACAATGAAAATGAAGGACTCCTGCCATGATGCTTGCACTTCAGTACGTGTTCTTGCCATGTGTGTTTCGCTCTGTCTTCGAGCTTATATTATTGTCAGTGTGTTATCTGCCAATGCCTTAGAGTGTAAATCTTTGGAGACATTTTTAAGCAGTGGTTTGGCACCTGCAAGAGAGAACGTTTCCCTACTAATGCCTTTTTACAGTTGCCCAATCAGCAATGTTTCATTCCATTTTAAGTATGACATGTTAGATCTCAGCCATTCACATGTTAAAACAACTGCTATCTAAATATATAAGAAGAAGTTATCAAGTAAGCACTTTGTACTGGTCTCAGTCATTTTTTATGTCTTAGTACAACATAGCGCTATGTATAAAACATACTGTAGGTCTGTGCATTTCTAAAATTACACCCACAGTGTACAATATATAATTCTTTATAGCATCTATTAAATTATTTTGATGGTTAGACATTTTAAAATCCTACTTGTGTAGGTTTAAATTCATTTATTTAATTAAGTTAAAGCACATAAGTCAACATCCCAGGCCACAAATTCAATTATTTTACCTCTCAGGTGCTTTAAATTGTAGCGTTGGTAAACAATGTTTTTTCAGTAACTCAAGCCAGATGCTAACAAAATGACTGTTGTTTTACAATGGCTAAAGGGACACGGTGCTCACATTTAACTGCTTTGCATGCCAAATGCTAATTAGCCTAACTGGATGTGTTGTTGCTAAATGTTAACAAATATTGAACATGGTTAAAATTAGATAAACACAAATCGACAGATATAGCAAATAACTATTTGAATAGGGCGCCACAATTCTATTAACGTTTAAAATGAGAAGGCTGTATAAAAGCAGATTCCATTTTGCACCTGGACACTGATAGGAGCTGTCCCCATAGAAACCTTGAATTGAACCACTTGTTGACATTTCACTAAATAAATGTAAAACTCATATTTCTTTATGCTCTTCTTTACTGTTGCTGAAGTGTTGAAATCACATTTACCTCAGAGGAAATGTGAATGTTTTATTAAAAATGCTAAATAATTTTTTTCATTTCCCGTCCCCATATTTTTACACACACATTACACCTGTGGTTACTATGGCTTTTTTTTTAAGTGGATGGAATTAACTGAATTTCTACTTGATATGTAGAAAATATGTAGAAATGTATCCTGTGACAGATGGATCATCATGTCCACCTGCAGGCTCTAGCTCTACTCCTCCCACTGTACTGATTTGAGCTAGATCCAGAGGACCCAGCTTACAGTCTTGAAAGCAACCAGAGATCTCTGCTACATGGACTTCTGTGGCTGTACTTTCATCAGAATCAAGCTTGCTGTATACTCTGAAACTCTGAAAGCATTGAGCTGATGAAGTGGTGAAGAGTGGCCACATTCTTGTGTCAGTTTGTTGTCACTTCACCAAAAAGTCGGCAAGTGTTGTGATGCTAAGATGAAGATCGCACTGCAAGAGAACAGCAACAGCATATCTGCCAAACAACATCCAAAGACAAAATACAACATGAAAATCACCTGCCTAATGTTGTGTAGGTCCCACTTGTTCTACTAAAACATCTCTGACCCGTCGTGGTTTGGACTCCACAAGACCTCTGAATGACTTCTCTGATATCTGGCACCAAGACATCAACAGCATATCCTTTAAGTCCTGTAAGTTGCAAGTTGCCTCCAGGGATCAGACCTGGACATCACACAGATCTGGGGAACTTGGAGGTAAAGGCAACATCTTGAACTCTAGATGATGCTTCTCAAATCATTCCTGAACAAATTTTGCACTGTGGCTGTGGAGAAGAAAGTTTCAGTCTAAGAAAAAATAACACCTACAGATACAGGGAACATTATTTTCGGATGAAATTTCAGGATGAACCTAAAATGCACTATAACCTTTACAGGTGAACTTAATGTGACCTTCCCTAAAC
>JAUMHL010000006.1:11408650-11427352 GCA_032362345.1 Sandelia bainsii | reverse complement strand
ATCACCATTGCATGCTTCTACTTAAATGCCCTACTTCCATGATATAATATCACTGTAGTGTGAACTTTTTACGTTTTACATAAATTTCAGCCAAATATCCCTAACTTTTTGTGAGTAGTGTATATATTACCAATTATGGTCTATAGTACGGGGTTAAAACGGCATGATTTGGTAATAAGTTAATGTCACTATAAGTGTTAGTGCTCAGTAAAAACACTTGACAATACCATTACAACATCCAGGTAAGTAAACAAGCACATTTCCAGTCAGACTCAGAGACTCTTGGATGAGATTTCAGTGTCATTGTATTGAAAGATTTAAATAAAGCTCTACAAAGCTAACACAGACATACAGAAAACAGCTTTAAAATATCTCCAGTCACAAGCCGGACAGTCAAAATGAGTGTAAACATGTAGCGGAGGATTCACAGATATAGAAAGGCTGAATGTACACAGGGTGCTTCACAATGATGCCCTCTTAACCCATCATTGAATCTTTCATGACCTACTTTTACAACAGCAGAAATATTGAAATTGCTAAAGTGAAATTAAATCATCTTGTAATCTGTCAAGAGACGAGAACGTTCTTAAGTAACAGTTCGTGAGAACTGAAGAAGCCTTTTAGATGCAAAGTGAAATAACTGCACAGATGCCTTCTAAAGCAATTTTAGACTTGTTTCAGGACATTCTACCTGTAAATACCCTTAATATGATGTTTATGTGATTTTCCAGTAGCATAGCTCATCAGGTAGTGCGTTCAGAATGTCCCGGAATGCACCACCAACACCAGCTGTGAAAATGCTTTCAACCTGGAATAAAGTTGACAAACAGGTGTTATTTCAGCTATAGTTTGCAAGATAAAGCACAGATGATGGGTTAAACCATGGTAAACCTCAGCATGAATTAAACAACTCAGGTTTTAATTGTGTTCAGTCTTGAGAGTCATCTATTGGTTTGTTCAACTGATTTTATTTGGTCTATGTTACCATCTCTTTTCAAGGCACAAGCTTTTATTACAGTTTCATTCTTTCAGGTTGGGAATAGATGGCATGATACCACACTAAGGAGATGTGTTGTTTGGAATCAGCAAAACGAAACGGTCTGCAAGCTGAAAAGCACACGCTGCTGGTAATCATACATAAAAATGATTCCCACGCATATTCAAAGTCAAAAGATGCAATACATTTGGATTTTATAATTTAACATATATTGCCATTATTCTGTGTTTTTTCCCCACACAGAATGCATAATTGTGGTAGATCCCTGTAATATTTAAGGTCTATCAGAGCTTTGAAACATTCTTTCAATGAGCTTTTAATTTTACAGAATGCATTTTACACCAGTCTCTTTAACTGCATTAAGTAAAAAATACTGTGCATCAAAACATAAACACACAGAACATCAACATCTCAAAGCAGCATGTGGAAAACTAAGATTGTTACTCCATGTCCATCTGGTAGCACAACTTAAAAGGCAATAAATTAGTGACTTGAGTCTTAAATATAGCTGTAAATATTGTTCTGATAGTTTGTACCATATTTCAACATTCACACACAAGGCTTTTTCCTGTGTTGATGAAATCTGTAGCTTCTCACCACAGCTGAGAGGAACTTTGATCATCATCATCTCTGCTCAAGTGGAAATTTCCTATAACCTTTCACAACTTGTCAAAAATAGACATTTCAGTGCCAGTGACTGAAAGATAATTTCGTAGTCGTATTTTCCTATTGTTCTATGTATTCAGAATTACAAAACAGATAATATAGAGCTTGAATGCAGGAAAGTAAACATTGTTCAATTTCTTTTTCGATCAGATTTTAGGGCTTTTAATTTAACAAATCTATGTATTTTCATTTTTTGTCTTTTGACAGAATTGTAGCTTATGCTGCAAAATATGACACATCAGATACATATTGTGCATGCTGTCAGCAAAGCTGAACTATGACAACTGGATGCCAGATGAAGTCTGGTATCCAAGGTATTCAGTGAAAACTGCTCACCGAGTGCATAAGGCAGAAATGTCTTCTAACTTCCAGGTTTGCTACCATGTTGTATGAGCATTAGTGTTTCTCCTGCTGGACCACTGGCTTCATACTGGGATGATGTCACACAAATAAAAACAGCTGTTTTACAACTATTAAACATTCATACAATTATTCAAAGAATTTGACCTTGCTTGAACTGACCTTAGTTGTGGGTGAATATGTCCTGTCAATGGTGGTCTATAGGGAAAATGGGCTGTGAAGGATTTTTTTGTTACACTGTCATGAGTGGCCATGGGGGCAAGTTTACTGGAAGGTTGAGTGGCTGCGCTGTTATCAGCTCTTAATACATCAATGTCACACGGCTAAAGTCATTGTAAACACTCATTTTTACTGTGCTATAAAGGCCTTTATGAAGATCAATGGTATTGTTTCACTCCTCTGTTATACCAGATACCCAAATATTTTATAAGGGTGAATTCAATTAAGAATGGCTGAGTGTTTTTTCTTTATACACATCCACACTGGTTTCACTGAAGATGTGCAGGCTTAAATGATGAGTTTCCTCAAAAAGGTTATTTATGGTTGCAGGTAAACAAAAATGAACTGGAAACCCTTCACCATCCTAAAGAACTTCACAATCCTAAAACAACTTCTCTACCAATCCAAGCTCAGTGGGAGGCCTTTTTTTCTGTCACCACCACAGGTCATCTTTTAACCACAGCTTCAGGGATATGTTTACTTCCAGGTGATGGTCCAGCTCAGGGCTACAGAAAAGTGACTAACTGATGTGGAATAAACACAGGAAATGCCTGGGTGAAGTTATCCCATCCAGTAATAGTTGCAACAGTAGTGGATCTTCTTCCATAAAGTCTTGCAGCCCTCAGTTCTTTATGGCACAAAAGAAATAAACATATCTAATACGGTATAAAGTTTGATTTCTCCTTCTGTGATTTGGATACCAGATCCAGAGTTATCTGACACCCATTAGCAAATCTAAGTTTGGCTCCAGCCGAGGGAAGCTGACCACTTATGTTCTCCTTCCTGTGCTCAGCATCAGTTGCTATGGCAACAGGAGTAGAAGTATGAATCTTTCTTCTGGCCCAAGTCAATGCCCGTTTCTTCTGCTGAAAGGAAATTATTTCATGTTTGAAATCTTGCATTTAGTAGCTTCAGATCAGTTTCAGGAGGCAGAAAGCCTGCACTCTACATCAGTTTGTGTACAAATTAAACAAATGAAATATGATGTGTTGTTGTACATTAGTTACAGGTGTGCTAAAGCGTTTCAGTCTTTGCACTAAGCTAGCTGCTTTGCTTAGTTCATGTGAACAACAGAATAGCACTATGAATGGCCTTTAGCGTAAAGCAACAGAGTTTTTTCTTGTTGTCATTGGCAACAGTCCACCAGCAGGAAGCAGAACAAGCAGCCAACGCTGATCAGTTTAAGTTGCTGTAGTCTAGATGTGGCATCTCTACAGCCTCTGAAATCTACACTGTAATTACTTAAAACACAAATCTGAATCTCCTTTAAAAAGGCAACAAAGATGAATAATGTAACAAAATCAGTGTCTGTGTATAAAACACGCACCTGTCATGTACTGCAAGGCAGTGTTGTTGTAATCCTCGGCAACTTTCTGGAACAACTCATCTGACAAGCAGAGGAAGAATGAGACACGTCAGTTACTGTACCATCCTAATACCTGGTTTATAACACATCTGTGCTGCACATAACTATAACTCCAAAACCTGCCTCCATTAAGTTAGGTGAGCTTTCACCATTACATGTTCAATTCAGCACACACAGAGCATTAGGTTAATTTTTGTGTAAAATCAGTACGACTACATTTTAGCCAAAAATACCACATGATGTATATAGAACCTGACAAAGATCAATGCTGGAACAACACATTATTTGTTTTTGAGTCATAGATGAAATGATTCATTTTATTTCAATTCGATTTGATGTGATTGTTGATGATTATGTTACAGCAGATAAATACCAATGTTGCATAAAGTGTCTTTTTATCCTTTGAACTTACATAACTTTATATTCAATAGGTGAGCAGTGCCGTTTCCTTGTCTACATTGAGTACTTTTACTTGAGTAGAAAAACTAAAGGGTACCTCTACTTGTAGTGGAGTATTTTTCTTGGCAAGTACTTTTACTTGAGTATTGACTTTGTGTACTTTAGACACCTCTGATACTTATATAACTACTACTGATACTGATATTTCCCCAATTCCCCCAAGGGGATCAATAAAGTATTCATTATTATTATTATTATTATTATTATATAACTGATTCCAGTTATATGTAAACTCAAATTTTCCTTGGCAAATGATCATCTATATGTTTTAGGCCTACATGTGAAACAGTATAATAATTATGAAAAACATTCACAACTGAAACTGGTGTCATTATGGTCACTGATAAATGTTATCCCGTACTGCTATACCTGCACTGTCATTAGAATATGCTTCAATATGCAGGTGCCCAACATGTTCAGCAGCAGGAAACACGGCTTCATACTGTGAAACTGTTTTTTTTCTAGATCATCCCTGCAGATGACTGAAGTTGTGACTCACCCACATTATTTCCTGTTTTACTGGAGGTCTCAAAATGTTGTGCACCAATCTCTGTGAAAGCAAATAAACCATTATGGTTAAATGTTAATGTGGCTAAGGGACCGACTTGTGAAACAGAAAAGAAGTTTTGTCCATGTTCCACTTCACTTTGTCCTGGTTAACAGAGGCTGATAAAGGCTGGAAAACCTTCATTATTAGGTCAGTGTATGAATGTCTGAATTAAGCCGTGAGGAACCTTAACTGTTTGGATGACAGAAAGACGCTGCTTTAACAGGTTAATGAAGGCAGCCATGTTGCGTATCCCACATCTGACAAGGGCTTAAAAAATAGCTTGTTAAAAAACACTCTGTCCTGATTTGCCACTAGAGACTGTTGATCCACTATACAAAAAAGTAAACAAGTGGCAGAAAAATGTAATAATTAAAATCCAGAGCCCAGTTCAATCAGTTAATTAACAAAAAAATTATTTGCAGCTATTTTGATAAGCAATTGTTCTTGTATATTGTTTAGGCAAAAATACTGAAATTTCACAGCTTCCATCGTTTCAAATGTGAATAAGTGCTTGGTCTTTTAGTTATATACTGTATAAATATAAAAGGCAAAAGCACCAGTCAAATAAGCAGTAAAGATGGCAGGTTTTTAACACTGCAGTTACCTTCAGCAAAGTCCTGAGCATCATGGTAGTCAATTTGGCGCAGGCTCCGATCTCCTTCAATCAGGTCACTTTTAGTGCCACACAGGTAAATCTTACAGTGCTGGATTAAATAAAAAAGGATTTTACAGAGTGACACCTTTTTAGTTCAACAACACACTTCAACCTAACCTATTAGAATCTCCTGTACAGCCACTTACGATCAACTTCTTTTGGTAAATGAATGAATAGTTTAGTAGTAGTTTATATATACATTTAGTTCCATGGGTATTTAAAAATATGACAATTTTCATTATTTCATTTAAGAGCTTGGTTGAAAATATTGGAAGCACCATGTAGGAATTACATTTTCATACACAGACTCCTATTTTTGGTGGCTCTTAAATAGCTGAACCAACAATGATAAAATAAATGGTCAGTTTTAATACTTGGCTGCAATTCCTTTACAGTCAGTCAGCCTGAAGTCTGGAGCCAATGACATCCCATGATGTTGAGTTTCTTCCCTGCCGATGCCCTGACAGGCCTCCACTACAGCTGTCTTAACTTCCTGTTGTTCTTGTGGTGTTTTGCCTTCAGTTTTGTCTTTGGCAGGTGAAATGTGAGCTTATTTGGATTTCAGGTCAGATGATTGACTAAACTGTTTTTCCTTAAACAGTCTCAACAACCACATCATAAATAAATACAAAAGAACCATTTCTTTTGGAAGCTATACATCTCCACACCATAACACTACCTCCACCACGCTTTGCAGATGAAGCGATATGATTCAGAACAAGAGCAGCTGCTTCTCTTCTTCCTTTTTTTCACATTTTTCTGGTGCGAGTTCATCTTGGTCTCATTTCTCCATAGGGTGTTGCTCCAGAACTCAGACACACTCTTATCTGCCCTTCCTGTTTCTGAGATTTACCAATGGTTTACATCTTGTGATAAACCGTCTGTACTTACTCTGGTGAAGTCTTCTGTTGATTGTTGATATTGACACAGATATTCCTATATCCTGGAGGGTGTCCTTGATCTTGATAACTGTTGTAAAATGGGTTTTCTTCACCAGGGAGAGAATTTTTTCCCTGGTCTTCCAGCCTTTTGATGTTTCTGAGTTCACCAGTGTGCTCTCTCTTTTTAAAAACGTGCCAAATAGTTGATTTGCCCATACCTATGATTTGTCTTGCTTTTACAGCCTAATGATGATGTGTTCACTGGCAGTGACAGCTCTTTGAACTTCACATTGACAGTTAACAACAGGTTCCAAACACAAATGCAGCACTTAAAATCAACTCCAGACCTTTGATCTGCTTACCTGTAAGTGAACTAAAGTGGAAATAACCATGAAACAAATATTTATGAGCACCCAAAACTGGGGGTCTATAAATAAAATTTACTGTAATTCCTACATGGTTCATCCAATGTTTTTGACCAAACAAATAAATACCTTAAAAATACAACAAAAACAAAAAAGGTGTTTAATTTTGGTGTTGGTACCAAAACCATTATAATGATATAGGGGAGTTGTCTTGTAGCTATTAATGACACATATAAAATAAAGTATAATAAATTCATCTGTATTACAAATACTTTTAGACTAGAAAATCTCTCTCACCTCCTCAAAGTTCTGTAGCTCTTTCACCCAGAACCGAGCTCGCTGGAAGCTGCTGCTGTCAGTCAGATCTGAAAGTCACAAATTACATGACAACCATTTTAAGTCAACAACAGCTGTCTGACACTATGTATACAGACTGTAAGTATGCCACAAAGTATTCTATATTCCCTTTAATAAATGTATATAAAAACAACCATGTATACAGTGCATAAGGAGTATTAATTAACTGGAATCCACTAAAAATTCACTTCAGTACATTTTTAATCACGGACATTTACCAAAAAATTCAATTTAACTAAAGAAAACTAAAATAATAGGCGCACCAAAAAAAAAGCTGAAGGTTAATACGTACAAGGCCAGCAGACCCAAAAGAAGATGTTAAATAAAATGTGACAGCAGTGTGAGTAATCCAGTGGGAAATACCATCAGCTATTTTCCAAATGTCAAAGTTCCCCAAAGAAGACCTGAATACTATTCAGAAAACGTGTACAGTAGCAAGTCTGTCCGAACAAGAAGAAAATCAAGGTACAACTGTGAGCAGAATTACATATATACATGTAATATATACAGATTTTCAGATTTTGAGTACATGGTCCACTTTGTACACATTCACAGAGTAATGTTATTATCATGATCAAAAAGAAAAATTAAGTGAATTTGAGTGGACTTGTTTAAAAATGTTACTTTAAGGCAGCAATACAAGAGTATCATATGTGATCCAGCTGTAGCATGCTTTAATTATTTTCCCAATCTAACAATGATTACATCATTTTATTGACTCTGTCATAGAGCCAACAATGGGAAGGTTTGCTTTGTCTCAGTTCTGAATAGGAGAACACTGCACAATAAATAGTCAAAGTAATTGTGTTTACTTTTTTTTATTTAACATAATAGAGGTTTTCAGTGGAGAGGGTTTTGCTGGATGTGTTATTAAAACAGCAGATATTTGAGCTGTTTCTCAATTTGGTTCACCTTGTATACACTATCAACAATTTCTATTATCCAAACCATAAGAGAAAACACAAGCAACACAATATCAGTCTGCCATATAGGTTAAGATTAGGAACACTGTAGATTTACCATAGCAGACTATGGCTGCTCGGGCTCCTCTGTAGTAAATTCTGCTCATAGCTTCGTAGCGTTCTGATCCAGCCGTGTCCTGGATAAGTAAGAGAGAATAGATGAGGTGAAGTGACAGAACATCGTTCTCCTTGATAAACACCATGTCACGATAATTAAATGTTGCAGGTTGTAAGGTTTCTAATGTAATGAGTGTCACTGCCCTGGTAATATCAAATCAGATGTCACAAAAGTACACAGTCAACATTCCTACAACCCGCATGCAGGCTTTAAACGCTGTGTAATCCCCAGTGTGAAAAACTCTGCAGCTCCAAAGCCAAATTCCCCTCACTGCTATAAAGTTGTGGAAGTCTGAAAATTCTGACACACACATAAAATGGGAACCATATCAAAAGAGAGACTCATACAAGAGCAATACAAGTAAATAATTTCAACACTACATGATAAACAGTATGGTGACTTGTGTCAGCAGAATTACAGAATTACAGACATCTAAGTGCATGTAAAGGAACTTACAGTATTAGTATACTGTATATATTAGTGTAATTGTTGAGACTAATTCAACAATTTAATCAACAGCTGTAAAAATAAAAAACACTGCTTGTGCATCTAAAATAGACAGATAGAAGAAGCTCTCTGGTTCCACTGCACTAATCAGTTGAATCTGTTTTGTAACTGTCCATCTTGTGTCTGATGGTGTTATACTGAAAAAGTGCACTTCTAGTCTTAAGTCTTCTTAATCTTAATCTTATGCATAC
The DNA here is from genome assembly GCA_032362345.1 of Sandelia bainsii. Taxonomy (NCBI): domain Eukaryota; kingdom Metazoa; phylum Chordata; class Actinopteri; order Anabantiformes; family Anabantidae; genus Sandelia; species Sandelia bainsii. The sequence continues at coordinate 11,418,699 of JAUMHL010000006.1, read as the reverse complement.
TGTTTGGTTTCCTCCAAAAAAAAAGCATATTGCTGTCAGCTCAATAAACTGCTGCCTTTAAAGAGGATGCAAGGAGCTGATGTCTGGCAATGAGACTGCTACTGAAGACACATTTTCAGATCTGCGTTGGCTTGAGTTGGAAGTGAAGCAGTACATAAATTCAAATTCATACGAAGTAGCCTCTAACTCACCCACATTCCGAGGGTAATCACTTTCTCTCCCACCTGGATTGGTTTGGCAACAAATGCGGCACCGATAGTCTGTCAGTGAGAGAAAACAAGTGCAGTGATGCTTTAGACACCCATGGATGGAAATGTTGAGTCCCTGGACTACAGTCTAAATGGGCACTAATGGAAGATACAATAAAATATGTATAAACTAATACGTATGTGCTGATGTCTGGAGTCCATATTATTCCTCACCATGTTGTTCTACCACTAACATGTGTAAATCCTATAGTTGAAGTTCTTTTCAAATATCTCCATTGCAGGCAAATGACTATATGTTGGTCAATTCTGCACAGAGCTGCCAAAAGAGCAACTAATTTATTGCACATTTGTTCTTTAACACAATTGAAGATTTTAAATGACTGGTAGTTTTTGTTCCACAGGAAAATGCCTCCCATGACTGATATATTATTATATAATAAATCAGTAGATTGTTACTGATGCAGATATCAATGTAGAGCATTTTACTATTGTAAGTGGTTGAAGTGAAACTAGTTTAACAACTTTATACAGTTAGCTAGTTTAGTTCAGTAGTAGTCTGAAACTAAATAAGCAGGACATGAGAGAGGCAAGTTTGATTTGCTTCGCATCGATATGGCAGTTTTCACAAAAATGCTTCTCTAATGCAGTATCCCAAAACATTAGTGCATACACAGTTTCGATCAGAGCTTTTATGCTTTAAGATGGTCACAGACTTGAGCCTCTATTACCACAACATCCCAGAGGCTAAATACAAAAATGATGCCTTTCATCCAGGCAGCAGGCAGGGAGGGAATAAGTAACAGGCCGACACAGAAATTGAAGCAAAGCAGCTGACACTCACGTTCTGGTACGGGCCGACCAAGAACCGATGGTGAACGTATCTCTCTACCAAGCTGGTCTTCCCCACACTCTCCTTTCCCAGCATCACCACTTTGGCATCCACACGCATTGCACTCATAGTACCAGTGTTTGGAAAAGCCAAGGAAAAGGACAGCCACACAGTAAACGGGAAGGGGGAGGTAATTTTCAAGGCAGTGTGCTGTGTGGTGAAAACAGAGGACAGAGCGCAACAGGACAGGACCAATGAGTGACAATAATAGTGAAGCCATATACACAATTTACATTTATTATGAAATAGAAAATGAATCAATCGATTGCTGGAAGTTGTCTGGTATTATTTATTCTGGTATAGAAATTCAGCATATTAATCACTGAATCACTGTTTAGAAAATAAGATGGTGAAAATAAGGGTATATACCTATAGTTATTAAGGGCAACTAATGATTATTTGATTATCAATGAATGTGATTATTTGAGTCTATAAAATGTAATAAACAGTTTTAAAAATGTCCATTACAGTTCCTCAAAGTTCAAGGTGGTGTCTTCGAATGCCCTTTGTCTAACAGTCCAAAATACAGAGATATGAATCTATATATTTGAAATGCTGAATCTGAATCTTCAGAAACTGTAATTTTCTTCTGGAAATTTGCTTCTAAGTCTATTTAATTGATTAATAATCTTACTGATGGAGACCTATATGCACATTGTCCTATCCTCTGATGAGTGAATTACCAGCAAAGAAACAAGCACTATCTTTCAGTGTACTGCCTAATGTTACACAGAATTCAAAGAACAAATAAAATATTAACGTTAACTTGTCGTTTTTTTTAACTGTATCACACTTTTAACGTACGTTAAGATGATTAAATGGCTTTTAGTTCATCTGAGGCAACTTTATAAAACTAAACGTAACGCTGTAGAGCAAAGCTACGAGTTTAACATGACTGGTGAAACGGGTTTCGAGTGCTAACCTAGCTAACTTCAGCACCACACACAAACACAGAAAACTCACCTGGTAGCTAGCTTGACTCAACAGATCTTTGTCAACATCTGATGTCCTCCGAACAGGAACCACCCGTGCCTACCAAGCCTGTTTTAAAGTAAAAACAGCAGCAGCCAAATCGCTTGTCATGTCTGCCCAGCCTCGCTATGAGCCGGACACTGAGAGCGGCGGCTAACTAGCTCGGTGAACGCGTCTGACTGTGGCGCAATGAGAGGAATTACAACAAGCCGTCAGTTAGAAAACGTTACAGCAGCACTGGGTGAACGGCCGACATGGTCCCCGCGGTGCAGGAACCCGGTCCTCTAAAAAGAAAAAGCCCAGCTCAGTGAGGGCGAGAAGCCGGAGACAGAGGTGCTCAGCGTTACTGAGGGGAAAAATATCCAGCTGAGATTTGTTTGTTTGGGTGGGAACCAAAGAGGCGTCGGAGGCGGTTTTCAGGAGGAGGAAGTGGCCGAGTTGCGTGAGACAATGACCGGATGTTTAAACAACTGGGTAAACCCCACAAAACCCACAGTGATCCCAGGAAACCCAGGTTTACTCCACAAAATGTACACTGTCTGTTTACTGAGCCACTTCACTTCTGTGTGTTTGGGGCTTTTATTACTAGAAAAAAACAGCTTTATAAGTATACACAATAAACACACGTTAAAATATATAGTTCTACACTGTGTGGCCAGGGGTCAAGTATTAAAACAACAACTTACAGGAAACATTTAGAAATTGCCATTTGTGAAAGAAATATGTGGAAAGACAAATATAAAATATAGTCAAATTAAAATATAGCCTGCAATAGAATTACATAATCAAGGTTAAACATCTTTATATAAATCTAGAGTTATTTGATTCAGAGTAAACAGTGTTTAACAGTGTCTTTATTATGCTCTTTTTAGTATTGATTTATATCTTTTTCTTTCATCTGTATGCTGCTGCTGGAGCATGTCAATTTCCCCATGGGGATGAATAAAGTATCTATCTATCTATCTATCTATCTATCTATCTGATGTAACAGTCCAAACATCTTTGGGCGTTTTCATTTGAAAGCTAACTTAATCATTAATTACCACACAGAAGGTATACAGTGAGGTTAAGACTGAAGCACAAGGGACAGAAAAGAACATAAAGTGACCAGTGATCAGATGTACAATAGAAAAAGATGAGTAATTGAGAAAAGGTGCAATTAAAAAAAGAAAAAGCTATATGTCAAACAAAACTGCTACAAAATGGAGAAAGCGATTGATCACTGCAACAATGCAGTGGCCTAATCTGTACATTGAGTTTTATGTATTAAAAGTCTAAGACCACACTGAAAATCTGTGATGTTTTCATGTAAACCTGGATTACTTAGGAATACAAGAAATGATTGTATATATTCAAAATGATGAAGAGGTCAGACATCAAATTTGACTAATGTGTGCATTGACCACATTAACTCCTTTGGATAAAACATCAAGTCTCCTTGAGTTTTACCTCTTGCAGTGAAGCAGGTGTTCAGATAACACTCAGGCAGATTTTTATCAGAGCCAAAGTAAAATAAAACTCAGCTTGCAGCTACTGTCAACCTGTTTTTAATTTGGCTGTGCTTGAAGTTTTCAACAAAACATTGCTGACTAAGAGAATTAAAAACACGTCCTCACAGTGCTCCCAGATATGTCCAGGTGGTTGTAGGTAAGATGAAGCAGGTGAATGATGGCGTCATCCACTCCTGACTGAGGCTCATAGGCAAACTGGAGCAGAAGCCAAAGGGACTGATTTATAGGACCAGTCTCTTCAAAACCTTAGGTCAGCACCACTGGTGTGAAGTCATTAGAGACACTGGGGCGTGTTTTTGTTAGTACATAATAAATAAATCTAATTCACTGGTCATTGCTCATTTCAGCCCCTTCACACCTCTCTGGTGTCATTGTGCAGCAGTCTCCTATCCCTCCCTGATCTCAACACACAGCAGTAGCTTTCAGTACTAGACTTAACCTTGTCTTTAGGTAGACTGCATTTTAACTAGGCGTTAATAAACTGCCCACTGAGCCTGTGCTGAAACGGTCAACAGGAAATTAATAAGACTGAAGTTGTGCAACGGCAGCTAAATTATAAATAAACAGTAGTGTATCATGAGACAGTTGATGGTCAATGATGCTATCACTTTTTTTTGGCACGCAGTTGTAAAACTCCGATTGGTGGGGACAGTTTACTGTAGCCTGTGGGGCTGCAGCACTGATTGGTTCAGCATTCCTGCATCTACCAGTCCCACCCTGCACGCAGAGACACACACAGACAGGAGAGACTCAACATGGCTGAGTCCGAGGCAAGTGAGTTAACTTCTGGCGGAATTTTTCAGGAGATTTTCACCTCTCCTCTGAATCTGACCCTGCTCAGCCTGTGTTTGTTCCTCCTGTACAAAATCTTCCGCGGGGACAAACCTCCGGAGTTCGACGAGGTTGAGAAGCCGCTGCCCAGAATGAAAAAGAGGGATTTCACCCTCGCAGACTTGAAGCCCTACGATGGAGTCCAAGACCCGAGGATCCTTATGGCCGTGAACGGCAAAGTGTTCGACGTGACCAGAGGGAAGAAGTTCTACGGACCAGGTAATGATACCGAGCCGTGCACGTCGTGGAGGTGTTACGAAACGTTTTGTTGTCCTTCTCACGTTACAAACGTAACGTCACCAACGGCTGCTAACGTCCAGTAGCCGCTGGTTTTATGTGACATTTTATTCGCTAATATCAGTTCACTGACAACATTACAGAACAAAAGTCTTTGTTTGAGCGTGTAGTTGAGTTTTGTGACTGGTAGCTAACGCCCCCGGTAGTTTGTTATCTGAGGTCGAGTTTCACAACTGAGGAGCTGCTGTAGCCTTGAAACCAGAGATCGTCTATTAAGAAGTTGACTTACTCCAAAAAAAAAAAACTTGCACGACACCGCCGCCATGTTTCGAAAAGCGCAGAGGGAACTGTAGGAGTAACCGCTCGTTAGGAAAGTCCGAAATCTATATGTTCGATAACGGAGAAAGAAGATTTTTCTGAGGCAATTTTATCGCCAAAAGATTCATTATATGAGTAGGCACCTCTGAACTAAGCGTTATTTATATCATATTTATATATTTTATTTATTTATTACAGGAATAGAAATAAAGGTCAGTTTTAGCAGTTCATGCAATAAAAAATTATAAAATAAAATACTAATAGTTTTTATAGAGTTTTGATTTGCATAGATACAAGTTAATAAAATGTACTGTTCGACCTCCTTTTAACAGTTGATTTGCATTTACGAATATGAAATTTAGCCGGTAAAAATGAGTAGATTTAAAACATATAATATGCTAATTCTATGAATTCAAAGTAGTTTTCTTTTCCAAAATAAAGCAAAACTGTCATCAAAATGGGTGATAATAAACAAACAGAAGTCAGTAATAAATCTCACTGATGGGCTGTGCCACAATAAAGGAGCAGTAGCCTGTCTCTGTGCTTCAGCACGTTCATGTATCCAGTTCTCTGAAGTAAGAATGTGATCTGTCACGCTTCATTGTGACTTTTCGCTTACCTGGAAACAGACACTGAGTTAGACCTCGCTTTTTTTTATCTTATCTCAGATTGTAACCTCTGTTGCGTGTAACCTCTGACCAGCATCATACCTCACTGTCATGCAAACTTTTCAGTCCACTGCACACTCAGGCCGAAAGTTACAAAAATCATTGTTTCAGTTCAGGAATTTAGCATATTTAAAATGTGTCTGCAGGTTCAGGGTCTTCATCAAGAACTCTCTGATAGCACTCATTGTTGATGCAGGCCGGTTACACTTGTAACATTTACCAGTGGGTATTGTTTGGAAGTTTAATTCAATAAAAAGTACACAGTAATACTTTATTTCAGAAGCCAAATATTCCAAATGTTTTCTAAATACAAGCAGCTGAACATTAACTAATTAATCTATAGTAAAATAATTCTAAAATTCATTTCTGAAATAGTTACTCTTACCTGAGTAAGAAATTACATTATTCTACTGATGTACACAATGTATGACATTAAGAAAAAAGTTGCATGATTTAAAAAAGGTGTTTGTCAGTCAGCAAAAAATAAAGGTCAAAAGGGTCTGGTGATATTTTACATTTCTCTTAATGTCAACAAATACAATAAAAAGACTAAAACCAACAATGGTATAGTCTTTAAAAACTTTCCTACTCACGCTGGTCTCAGTGTTTTAAAGAACTTAAGAGAACAAGAGCTCAGTAATTTTCTGAAAAAGTGAAGCTCTGGATATTTTAGCTTTTTCATGTATAAATAATGGATTTGTTGGGACAACAAGTGACTCAGTATTTATGATAGTGGGAGGGTGAATGTGGAGCTGATGCAAAATAAACTACAACAACCAGGTTTTTGGTAATGAAGGAACATGGTCTCCAGTGGAACCATGTTGCTCACTGGTGTGTTTTTATCTCACAATGATCAGTTCAGCACCCACCACCACTGTGGTGCATTCATCTCTCTGTGTGCTTGTTGTGTTTTGTTTTGTTTCTTCTTCTGGCAGGGGGGCCATACGGAGTGTTTGCAGGCAGAGATGCATCTAGAGGTCTGGCTACGTTCTGCCTGGAGAAGGAGGCCCTGAAAGACGAACACGACGACCTGTCAGACCTCAACGCCATGCAGCAGGAGAGCCTCTCTGAGTGGGAGGCCCAGTTCACCTGTGAGTAGAGATGTGACTGTTGTGACGGATTTTCACAAAAATATCACAGTGAATTATCATGATAAAGTTTGATCCATTATTATAGTCATGAAACAGTACTACAATCAGAGCTGAGACTTGTTAATGCATGTTGTCGAAGCATCAATATAAACATTATAATATAAACTCAAGTCACTGAAGAAATTATTTGGTTTAACCTATAATGAAGACGATCATTAGTTACATTTTATGTTTCACAGAGAATTTAATAGTTAAACTGAAAACAAGAAATGGCTACAAAGCACAATGAAAAGACCTTGGTTATTTCTGCTAAAGGGAGCATCACAGCTGTGTCCTTGAATCTCTGTCTGAGACTCTATGTAATTCATTTCTGGTTTTCTTTGTTTTTCCACCGTTACAGTGAAGTATGACTACATTGGCAAGCTTCTGAAACCAGGAGAAGAGCCCACAGAGTACACAGACGACGAGGAAGGAAAAGACAAAAAGGAGGACTAGAAAATGAAAAGTGACCAAGAGGGAAAAATGAAAGATGCCTTAATGTTTGTTTGTATTTTAATGCCATTTGCCTCCTGTTAAGGAGACAACTTTTCCATTTGCTCTATACACTCTAGTATTTTTGGATCATCACAATCTTGGATTTGACTTAAAGGGCTACTACACCCTAGGCTTCAATCTGGCTGTTTGCTATTGACAGCCAGGCACAAGCAGCCCAGACACATCGACAGGATGGGAGATGTCAGGGAGTGTTAGTGAGCTACTGTTGGTAATTTAACAAGGTGAATTTGTCACTAATGGACATTTTAAAATCCCAAAAATGTGCTGTTAGCTTACCTGACAGTGGTTGTTATACATATGTTATAGTACCCAAAATCAGGTCTATTACATCATGATGTGGGAGGAGCGATAGGGTTCAGCTAGATTAGAGAACAGGGGTGTTGTGTCCCTTTAATTCCACTTACGTTATGTGAAGGCATTAACAGCTAATGATACAGCATTCTGATGTAGAGCTGCATAGTGTTGGTAGAGTTTAGATCAGTTACTTTACACTTTACAAAATGGATCTTTAGACTGTTAAGAATCAATTTCAACACTTTATTAAGCAACTAACGACTAAATGTCCTGTAGGCTGAGGCCATTTTGTCTTCAGAAGGAGATCAGCTCACTTCACTTTAGTCTGATATACTTCTGTTCATATTGCTGCTGTTTTATTGCACATTCCTTTCATCCAAGTTTCAGCCCAGCTTACTTTGAAATTAATGATCTCAGGTAGTAGTTTCATTCAAAATTAAAGCTACAGTAACTTTTTCAGATGTTTTTAGAAGAAATATACTCATCAGAACCTTCTGTGACCCAGACTCACTGAACAGCCTTCAGTACAGGGATATTTCCTTCTAAAGTTGTGTGGTGAGGCTCACCCGTCTAACCAATCAGAGCAAGCGACCAATCAGAATGGACACAATAATGGGAATAACACCTGGGTTGGAAGGGAGCCAGTGTAGCCCTCAGGACCAAAAACTGATGAGCTGGAGTAAATTTCTTTACACATAAAAGATCAATAAACACAGCAGAAAGCACTTTTGTGATAAAGATGCATGTAATTTTCACTCTACTGCTTTTTGTATCCTTCTGGGTTAAAGTCTTTATTACCATTTTATCAACATATGTGGACTGGTTTTAGAAGGCACAACAAAACACTAAATGCAAAAAAATTGTTAGTTTGTGATTTATTACAGTGCAGAGTAAATGTGTACACTAAATTCCTAATGGCAAAGTCAGACGTTTGATTTAAGCATAGTCTTGTTCTTTCTTTCATTCAGTTCCAACACATTCTGTGCTTTACGCTTTACAGCCATTTGTTGTTTTTGTTGTGAACACATTAAACTGCAGTTCTGCCTGGATTTGAACCTTTTTCCAAACTTAGCTAAAGACTGTGGTAGATGATAATGTTTCATGACAACCCGATAACGGTTAAAATGTAGACTTTAATCACAGCATTTTTCATCAATATTTTACAGCTTCAAACTGTAAAAATAGACCTGGTGCTTTTGTCCTTAAATGTCTGTATTCCTGCAGAAACTTTGTTTGCAAGAACAATCCTATTAAGTTAGATGAAACAAGTTAGTGTTATATCAAAGTAGAACATATGCTGTGTTAAATAACCTGTTAATCTTTTTTTCCCCATCATCATCCCTTTAAAAACTGTAGACATTGGCCACTTTTCACAAAAATATATTGAATGAGGGAAATATTAAATATGCATGTACAGTACATGAATAAAATAAATATAACAGTGTCATACAATTATAATCTAAATATTTTGATTTAATAAAAACAACTACAAAGTTAAGACTTGTAAGTCTGTTTATTTAATTTCAATGAAAATAATTGAAATTGTATGACCTGTTCATGAATATAAGAACTTATCAAGGAACATACAATATTGTAGCCTGCTGTTCTGCAGTGCATTTAGCAAATAAGAAACTCATTTTAAAATCATGGCAGTAAACCCCTTACTTTGATAGAAAAAAATATTCACGACATGTACTAATTTTTGCTTGCTCTTACAGTGAAACTTTTTTTTACCGGAAACACTTTACAATAAGGGTACATTAATTAACATTACTTAATGCATTAATAAGCATTAACTAACATGTAAGTAAAGTTAACTAGTGCATCTACTAATCATTTACTAATGGTATTTATGTTAACTAAGGCATTAATTTATACATTAATGTTTATAACAACCCTTGCTAATTCAGGTATTGGGTAACATTAATAAATGGTTGATAAATATGTTAATTGACATGTATATCAAGTTCACAGCTCAGCCGTTTTGTTAACATAAGAGTGTGTTATGAACGCTTATTTAAGGCTTATGATTGCCCACTTACTTGTTCATCCTCAAACTTATGACTTCTTTTTGGTAAAGGTCAAGAACAGTGGACACACCTCTCTTCATGTAGATGTTCATTTGTTCACTTAGCTTCATGTAGACATTAAACTTGTCAGTTCAATACAAAACTCCCTTTAAGTAACACTTTAAAAATGCCCAGTAGAGCATAATAAGCCTTACTTGACTGTAATTATCATTTATTAAGGCTCTTTGTGACCCTTACTGTAAAGTGTGAACACGTTTCCCTTAAGTAACACTTTAAAAATGCTCAGAACTGCATAATAAGCCTTACTTAGCTGTAATTATCATTTATTAAGGCTCTTTGTGACCCTTACTGTAAAGTGTGAACACGCTTCCCTTAAGTAACACTTTAAAAATGCTCAGAACTGCATAATAAGCCTTACTTAGCTGTAATTATCATTTATTAAGG
>JAUMHL010000006.1:11367944-11405435 GCA_032362345.1 Sandelia bainsii | reverse complement strand
GTTATAGTGCATTTTAGGTTCATCCTGAAATTTCACCTGAAAGCCAAATATCCCTAACTTTTTGTGAGTAGTGTATATGCAGTTGTAGGCTTTAACTAACATATTGTTTTAGCCTTTACTTTAATGTTGATGTAAAATGCTCAAACTGTGGTGTTGCTCCTAAACTTGCAGGTGCTGACTCAGACTGGCATCACCTGGAATCTGTCACCAGTTGGAAAGGTCATGCCCAAAGAGTGGAGGCAGGCTGATGAGTAAAGAGCCACCATGACAGACCGACGTCACATCTAACAGACCCACTGGTTGTACAGAAAAATAATGAATATTCACATGTTCAGACAGTGAATGCCTGTGTTACTTTGTCCAAATAAATTAAATGTGATTCTACCCACCTCTATTTCTTTTTTAAATCTGCGTAAAGTTTGTGTACAGTATTTTTCAAGGCATTTTCTCTTTTTCAGTCACAGAAAAGAATAAGCCCCCAAAACATGCATCTAAAGGCACCGTGAATGGATGAGAAGAAAACATTAATTCATTTTGCAATGACCTGCTACAGATTTTACTATTTAATATCAAGTGATACCTTGCAATTCTGAGCCATAGAAAAAACAGGATTTTTCTGTCCAGTCCAAATAGGGATGTTAGATGATGCATCTTCAGCAGTGTACAGTATATCAAAAGTGCAAGTACAGATTACTAGTACTAGAGATGTTGTAATATGCCATTTTTGATTGAGAATTTTGATTGAAAAGTCATAAACAGAAATTGACCATAAATTTAAAAAAAGAGATTGTGATTTCTTTAGACATTTGTGATGTACAATGGAAACTACTGTACATGTACTGCCATGTGGTTAATTCATAATGCAGGTAATAATTTACACAAGACTGTATCTGCAAAGTAACTAAAGCTGTCAAGAATAGAAGATCACATAACAAATATTAATATTAAATAACCCAGGTATACTTAAATACAGTACTTGAGTAAATGAGCTTAGTTACTGTAGCTGCTCTGCCTGGTTGTGCTGGATGAAGGTCTGGATAGGTGTAATGACAGGAAAATGTGCTTCATGATTTCAGTATCTGCACTGGAACGGCACAGACATCACACTCAGAACAGAATCGTAACCTAAGGTATTCACCAGAAAGATATACTACAATACAGTTTTGGTAATGTTAACATTAAATTGGTATGTATGTAATAAAGGTTTTGCTTTGGAGTAGTTTGAATAAAGTTGAATGAAGAGAGTCAGTGTTGACGTCAGTGAGCAGACAGCATAAGGACCCAATCAAATGCAAGCTTTCATAACGCTGTAGCCAATCAGCAGCGATGGCGTGCTCTCGACCCCTCCCCGTAGCTGTCACTCCGCCTGTGTTAAGGTCAGCGCTGACATTCAGCAGCCATCAGGCGGAGGAGATTTCTCTAGGAAGGTGCAGGAAACAGCCAGTAACACCAGCAACATGTCTCTGTCTAACAAACTCACCCTGGACAAGGTGGACGTCAAGGGGAAGCGGGTTGTTATGAGGTGAGCGTTTATCGCCTGCCTGTTAGCTTCTGGACCGACGCAGGCACGTAGCTAGCTAATCGGAAATAGGATTATTTGTTGTTAGCTAGCTGTCTGACATTTTAGGGCCAATATGCTTCCTGTGGTAACAAAATGTAGATACGCTGTTTACGTGAAGACATCAAAGTGATGGTTAACTGTGTGAATCTGTTCAGACAATTGAAAAGAGAACAGGAAGTGTAATTGTTGGTTGTCACGTTTTCCATCCATGGTAACGTACGTGCTTGTGGGGAGATGCTGCATGGATGAAACCGACTGCATGATGTTGTAATATTAGTCACTCCGTTAGCTTGCAGCACTGTAACATCACTTCAAGAATCCATCCGCAACTTCCGTTTGGACCCTTTTTAGCCAAAAATTCAAAATCCGGGACCAGTTTTTCAATAACTGCAAATTCAACATTTTTCTTTAAATGTTAATTAGAGCTTCAGCGGGTAATGGTGTCAGTTTTTACTAGAATAAATAAGATTAAGTAGTTATTAAAGACTCAAAATGTAAGATATAAGTATAATGGTTCTCGTGTGATGGGGAAAAACGACCTTGACCAAGGTTTTTCTGTGTTAAATACTGGACACAAAGAAAAAAAAAAAAGCCAAACACAACGATAACTCTACAAATTAAAACAATAAAGGTTTTAAAACTAGATTTCCCACAGACAAAACTAGATGCAGGACAAGATGTTGTTCTACTGTATTGATGCAAATCTCTGACATAAAGGTGATGAATCAGATTATGCTATGGAACATAAATTACTTTCTTTCATTAATAAAAAGACACCTTCAGACTTTTCTAAAATCCGGCACCTTATTTTCTGTGCTCTTTACTCGCTATATATTTTTACATACTGTTAAGGCCAGCAGTGATAGAAGTGCACTTGAAACTGACACCCTGAGTGGAAATGTCAGAGGGCCATTTTGGTTTGCTTAACTTGCTGGTGTAACGACAGGCAGCATAGGACAAGGTTCATCCACAGCAGCAGCTTTCAGCCTGTACTGCTTGGTGTTAAAAGGTCAAATTCATGTGAAGTTAATTTCAGCGTGGACTAAAATGCGCTGCACGGGGACAATTGGAGAAAGAGTTACTTCATATCATACACAGGGCCTGTCATAGCATGCCATGTACTGTGTGAGTTCTACAAACTTCTAGCTGTAAGCAGAGTGCAGGGGAGGCGTTGTGGGGCTGCTTATCCAGAACTAAAAAGAGGAAAGGTGGGACATTGCTGTATAGAAGCAGCAGTACCTCACAGAAATCTGTTTGCAGCCACGTTCAGAAGAAACCACAAACTGACTTCCTGGAGTGGGAACAGTCATGCTCACACGTTTTATCGTGTCATTAAATTCGGGGTTTCTTCAGCACATCGGAGTTAAAGTTGTTCAAACTCTTCCTAGAGCTAGAAATACATTAAGTTGTTGAGTTTATCTGAATGTTTATGGAGAGAAAGAAACAGGTTTTCTGTCTAGATAAAGTTTGACTGATGTTCTTCTAATACTCTGCCACTGCCATGTGCTCTTGATTAGTAGCCAAGAGCACTGCCGCTTCATTCATTGTTCTTTATGCTCTAAATGTGCTGCTAGCTAACCGGTGATGTGAATAACTGCATTTTTTTTTCTCAGAGTGATGCAATAGGACTAGAAGTAAAAGCATTTTATCTGCACTTGTATTTTCATAAAACTGTAGTACAGCTTTGGAGTTATCCTAACTGGTTAGGAGTTGCCAGGAGATGATGTTCAGGCAGACATGTACACAGATTCTGTGGAAGGAGATATGTTTCTCACACATAATGACACAGATGCCATTTGGACTGAAAATATAATCGTTTTTGCTCCATGCAAAGACACCATGGTCATTACAACTTAAGAGTCACAGAGTGAACAATTAAAGAGCATAAAACTGCTGCAGTTGTTACATGGTTCAACAGCTTCTGGGTACAGGAGCTGTTGAGCCCCTGAAATGCTGACTGTTGGGCTTTACTTAGATAGTGGTTTTCTGTTGTTATGGCAGTGTGTGATCATGTGTCTCAGTGCATCAGGTCCTCAGACAGACAGAGAGAGGAGGGAGGTGGTTATGTAACTGACTGGAGGGATGCAGTATGCACTCACGAGCTGCCAGTGTGCATCGCTGCAGAGCTGGATGTGCAGCTAGCTCAGCTGGCAAAGCAATGCCAGTAGAGATGAAGGCTTCTGATTCACAGCTGGTCATTTTACTTAATTTAAGGACCAATCACTGAACACACCTGACTATGTCAATAATAGAATGACCTTCATGAAGGAGGATTCATTGCAGGACTGCATTAGTTTACCTAGATGTGCCTAATAAACTGCAAACTGAGGATAAATGAGTCACTGCAAGTCTCACACATCATGTTCTTGTTGCTATCCTTGTCCAGTAATGATATAGATGCCCCAGTGCAGGAACAAAACAAGTTGTTGTGTAGAGTGAGTGACTTGTACTAGACGAGCCTCACTCTACACTCCTGGTGTCACTACTTAGATTTTGTTACAGCTGAACATCAGACATCTGGGTTGTACAAAAGAAAAATATAGAAAATCAGAAAAAAGTACAATAAACTGAATCCCTCTTTAGTCTAATTCTTTTTGGTAATTAAGTTTGCTGCCTTTCAGGGTTGACTTCAACGTTCCAATGAAGGACAAGCAGATCACAAACAACCAGAGGTAAAGACCATTTCATTTGTGCAGTATCCTTTCTATTCATAATAAAAAATAAACTTCTATAACTTTAGTGTTGTTCAAATAGATCAAGGTAAGATAAAAAAAAAAAAAAGATTTCAGCTGACAGCAGAATGTACTGTGTCTTCAAAAGTAGGCGCAGAAGGAAAGGTGGAGTGATGGATTTGCTGAACTCTTTGCTCGTTGAATTTCAGGATTAAGGCTGCTCTTCCCACCATCCAGCACTGCCTGGACCATGGGGCCAAGTCTGTTGTGCTGATGAGCCATCTGGGCCGTCCGGACGGAAACTTCATGCCTGAGAAATACTCCCTGGAGCCTGTCGTTGCTGAGCTCAAGACCCTGCTGGGAAAGTGAGTTTATGAACTGAATCAGTGCTTTCCTGTGTTTTTTTGTTTTCAGTGTATTCCTTAAAACAAACGATAAATTCATAGAAATATTTATATTTTTGTGAAGGAAAAATAAAAATTATTCTAAAAGTTTAAATCCTGGTTGATTTGGTGACACCTGTGGTTATTAGTTGTAACTGCGACTGGAGTTTAATAAAAGACATTATCAGTGATTGTCATTTTAAGAAACAAATTAATACATTTTAATTTGTAAAATTGAATCTATAATGGGGATTTTATCACAAGAAAAACTTTTATTCATTTAATCATAGAAGCTTTTCTGAGATCACAGCTTAAAGATTTATGGTAATTGTCACAAAGAGGTTACTGATGAAGCTTCTTAAACCATCACAAATCATCATCACTGATTGTCTGCAGGGACGTCACCTTCCTGAAGGACTGTGTTGGTGCAGAGGTGGAAGCTGCCTGCGCTGATCCTGCTGCTGGATCCGTCATCCTGCTGGAGAACCTCCGCTTCCATGTCGCTGAGGAGGGAAAGGGCAAGGACCCATCTGGAAACAAGGTGAGTCTCTGCTGAGTTGACCTGTTTTTGATCGAGAACAGTTATTGATGTTTGGAAGAATGTGGTGCATCGTGTTTTTGGTTTACATCAAGTTAGCAGCAAGAGATTAATAAAGATGCTAATGTTTTATCCCTTAAATAGTTTTTTCACTCTTCAATAAACTGTCTTAAAAATTTTGCATTATAAACTACAGCTCTTTGTTTTCTACCAGATTTTAGTGTGGAGGGAGAATGAAACAGTTTGTTGGCCAAGGAAAATGGTTTGGTTTGAGTGGCTTTTTGAACCATTTAGTGGTTTCCCCCAACAAAAAAATTGAAGGCTTTATTTTAGTGACTTGGCTCTGGAGGATATGGAGGAAAGTGCACAGTCACTCCTGCTGCAGCGTCCCCCTAAAGAAACTGCGTCACTGTCCGATGATGTCATGATCAGGAGTAGTGCAGAGACTGTCTTTGTACCAACTCACCTCACATTAGTAGCAACATACTGTAGTGCACTGTGTGTGTGTGTGTGTGTCTCTCTTTGTGAGCATACAAAAAGGACTCTCAGAAGGAACAAATATGTGATGTTCACAGTGTGTACACCACTTTTTTACGGGTAAAATATGAGCCTCTTGCACACTGCTATCAGACTTCATAGTTGAGTTGTATTGATGAAAAGCGTCTTTGTTAATGTTTGAGTATTTTTATATGTGAAAGGTACTGTAAAGACACAGTCTCTGAAATACCACATAAATGGCATTTAAACACATTTTATGAAACTTTGAGCTTGAGATTTGTCCACTTAGATTCAGCTGTAACTGTTCGACCCCTCTGCCACAGTTTGTTGTATTTTACACAGACTGAGACTGATCTGTCTCAGTCTTTGTCTTTACTAACTAAACATCTTCTCTGTGACTATGCTACTCTCGGGGTCTGTAGTGGATCAGCAGTCTTGACCCTGCTGACATTTATCCTGAAGGTCAGTGGGCTCTCCTGGCCGGGCATGTTTCTTTTCCTGTCCTGAGAGCCTTGCCTGGTATGCAGCCTGTGTGGGTGTTTCTCTGTACTGTACTGTTATTGTATTGTGTCGCACCTTTATTTGATTTAATTATGAAAATGTTTATCAGGGATGGGGCTGCTCCACAGTTTAAAACTGGTGAGTGGATAAGAAGAATATCCCAACTCCAAATGATAAAGTATGATAGAGATACTATAATGATGTTTTGCCATTAGATATGCAACTGATGATAGCATGGTATACTTTCTGACACAGCAGTATCTTATTAGTAGTTTTTAAGAGTGTGTAATCTGTCACGTGGACTTAAGGGGTAAATGTAGGAAGCTGTAACCTGAGTCTACTTATGTCTGACATTTGGATGATACTGAAGAACTCTTTGACCTTTTTCTGCCCTCTGGTCTCTCATTCACAACCTTTGCCTGTTAAAGTGCAGCAGGAACCTGATCCACAATGAACTAAATGATGATAGTGAAAATTGGTTATAACACACTGAAGCATGATAGTATCAGAAAAGGGTTTTTGTCCCTGAAGCAAAACGGCAAGAAGTTTATTCACCTGCAAATATGAAGCGTCATGGCTGTTGGTCTTTATGCTTGTGATATTTTTAATGCACAACTTTGCTCGGGGTATGACTAGTTAATTTAACAGTCCTATTAGCATTAGCTGTTATGTGAATATGGGCATCAGTAATTGGTTTGGAGAGGAAAAAAATCTAAATGGAGAATTGCTTTGAATAATAATGCAACAGGTGCAGCAGCTGCCCAATTACACAATTGCTGCACAATTATGTGAATAACTCAAATAATATCTGAATTGTATCCAACAATGTTCTTGAAACAAAATGAAAATGTTCCTTTGTGTGTTGAAATAATGAACAGCTGTGAGCGAAACAGACATGTTAATAGAAATATAGATTTCAGCCACTGATCCAGATTACTTATTTTTTTTCTCATTCCTTTTCTTCTCTTACTCCTCTCAGACCAAGGCTTCCCAAGAAGAGATTGACGCTTTCAGGGCGTCTCTGTCCAAACTAGGAGACCTATACGTCAACGATGCTTTTGGCACAGCTCACAGAGCTCACAGGTGAGCAGTTCGCAGGATGTCTGGATACAGTGGTGATTGTTAGAGTGTCGATGAGACTTGGGTATCTGCAGGTTTAAATTGCATTCTATGTAGTAATAAAAATGTCTGAAACTGAATATACTAAGACCTTAATCTATTGACTGTGCTTCATTCCTCATCTCTCTCTCCTCTTCCTCTCTCCCAGCTCCATGGTGGGAGTGAACCTGCCTCAGAAGGCAGCTGGTTTCCTCATGAAGAAGGAGCTTGACTACTTTGCCATGGCTCTGGAGAAACCTCAGAGGCCTTTCTTGGCCATCCTTGGAGGGTGAGGACAGTTTAGTTCAAGAATTCGAGTGTGTGAGCTGTTGATCAGACTGGGGGCCTGTGTTAAAACAGTGCAAAGGCCAATACAGTTTCTGAAGTCCAGTCTGAGGAAGCGTTCCATGACTTTCAAGACTATCAGATGTCAAACCACAGCACAGATGTTAATAGTTTCACACAGGATTATACAACTCTGGAAAATTGTTACATTAACAATAATCCCACAGTAATTATCTTTTTTTTCTGTCACAATGACAGTGAGGTAAAAGGTACAAAGACACCATTCACACAACAAAGTAATCTACCAGGAAACTCTTTAGCGTCCTCCACTTTGTCTGAAAGCTGTCTTACATGAACATGTCAACTCATCTGAAAATCTGATATTATAAAAGTTAAACAGCAGAGACTACAGTAAGTTTGAATTCCTTAAAGCTTAAATATATCTGTATCAACAATGAAGAGGTCTGAGATCACAACCTCAGCACACAATGAAAATTTTTTTAATGTTAAGAGCGACCAACTGATGCCAGATGAGTATGTTCAGCAGGCAGTGAGTTCATTAAAAGCCCCTGAACGCATCATGAGCTGGCAGAACGCAATTTCCTGTTGTTTACTGTCTCTATGCTTTATGTCATCGTTTCCTGTGTTGATAAAACCTTGTAGCACCACAGCTGGATGAATAAAGAGGGAGCAGAGGCTGAACCTGCTGCAGAAGACATTTTATTTCTCTGCCGTAAGAAGGGATGTGTCCTCGTATCCGAGCGCATTGTGTCACTGCCGCTAAGTGTCAAGCAGCACAGCCGATCACCTTCTAGTTCACAAACTGAGGACTTCGACCGCTAGTGTTTAATGATTAGCCGATGAACAGCTGCAGCGTTCAGACAGTTGTGAAGCTCATAAATCCCACGTTTAAAGAATCTCATTTATTTTGTCATATTGTAGAAACTGTAATTAAAGACCAACAAAAGTCTTTAATGGTAGTTCAGCTGGAAAATAGCCGTGTGTTTAAAAATGCCAGGGGCTGCATGGGTGGGGTGTGTTGCTTCGGCTGTCGTTTTGCCAGGACGTCCAGCTTTAGTAACAGATTAATTCAACTGAAGCATTATTAGATAACAAAACACCGCACAGAGGTTTATGACACTATAAGACAGGATTTCACAACTTTTAGTTATTATAACAGCCACTGTTATTTTACCTTTTGTTATGATGCTTGTGTGTATGTGTGACCCACGATCAAATACACAACCTAAAACTTGTAATGTTTATAATACAAACCACTGATAGATCACAGACTAAATGAGTCATTTAGTGCTGATAAAGTCCACACATGCAAAAATTGGCCTAATTATTTTGATGGGATGTTTAAGCTTTAATGGGAGAGGCCTACAAATTCTGCCTTAACTTTCTGTTTTTGGCGATTATTTCTAACCTAGTAACTAGCAAAGAAGGAGATAAGCTATTTTTTTGCACAGCTCTTGGGGAGGAACAGAGCCACAAGAACCGGGTCTGTTCAAAGAGCCGTAATCCACATCACTATATTATTGAAATTACTAAGTTTAAATGAACTTTATACACCAAGTTATTAAAGAAGAAAATAATTGTTGTTTTCTCGTGTAGTCCAGCTCCTCTTTTATTTATACTGACGTGTTCTGCCTCTGTGTCTCTGCTTCAGAGCGAAGGTGAAAGATAAGATCCAGCTGATCAACAACATGTTGGATAAGGTCGATGAGATGATCATCGGTGGCGGAATGGCCTTCACCTTCCTCAAAGTCCTCAACAACATGGAGGTGAGGAAGACGACACAGAGAATATGTGAATAATCAAACATTTAAAACCTGGATTAAAGTTAATCACAGTAGTCCTGCAAAATATGCATGATTCATAAATTAGTGTCACATTGTCTCAGTGTTCACTACCTGCTCAGCACTAAACGACAAAAACAACTGTACTATTCAGTTTCAGGGGGTTCACAAGTTCATTGTGTTCCCTTTTCATCGAGCTGCTGGACTCTGTTGAATGTTGGCAGTGTTTAAACACACTTGTTAAACTGCTTTATTTTGTTTCACAGATTGAGAATCATGTTCATGACCCAAGTTTGAACTCTGACAAAAACGTGTGACTGAACCAACTTTTGTTTAAAGCGTCAATTCATTTCACACTCCTAAGACATCGAGCCATGCGGATAGTTTCAGTTGTATTTGCTCTTATTTTGAGATACCTGGGTCTGTCACCTGTGTAAAAATCACAGTTACAGCATTGAAAAATTACATTGCAAATTGTTTAATGACTGCTTCTTTCCCCATTGGTCTGGATTAGAAGCTTTCAAACTCTGAGGCATTCAGGTGTTGTTAAAATATTAGACGTTATTGTAGTTTGCCTGGATTTCACCAGTCAGTAGCTGAAGCAGCAGCATTGGTTCTAACACACAGTTCTTGGAGGTTGTTAAGGTATTTGGATCTCTGATGATCTTAATTTGGTTCAAAACTCACACTCCTGAGAGAGAGAGAGAGAGAGAGAGAGATACACATATTTTTACTCTAGATTTAGTCTGACTTGCACTTTCAGGATATGATCTGATATGTTCTCTGTAAGTAAGAACATTTAAGCAAGTAAAGGTAGTAATAATGGGAGGAAAATCCTCTTCAGTATCAAAGTCTGTCGGTACACATACATGGATACATTGCAAACAGGAACTGCTAATATTGTCTAATAATACTTTTTCCAAAATGTAAACAAACAAAGGCTAAACGGGCTAAATAGCCCAAATCATTATTGAAGCTGTAGTTCCAAAACTTAGACCACGATTAAATTACTATAATATACATAATATACTATAATATAATATACAATATATTGTTATTTTTTATTTAATTTGTGAGCTTAACTTTTCATAGCCGTGACAGTCACAGACTAAATTCTACTCACACTGTACTGGGGGGGAGACAGAAATCTTTGAATAATGTCTTCAGACCTGGACAAATAAAAAGAAGTGAGAAAATGTGTTCTTTTGCAATCAACTGAATCTTTAAACAAAAGCTTCCCCTTTTCAAATGTTTTTTTCTGTAAGGTTAAACTTTGGTCATGGATGCAACTCTCAGTCTCTGTTTGAACAAAACAAAGCCGTTTCACAAGTGTGTTGAACACCAACGTTCAGGATCTTTCACTGAACCTTTTATCTGACTCAGTAGAAAAATGCGTCTGTTAGACTGACGCAGTAGGACTAGCTGGTGGAGCTTAAATATACAATGAAAGAGACTTCCCTCTGTTGTTAGTTTTAGTTTCACTCCAGAGCATAGTTTCATTTATCCAGATGAGCACACAAATTATGGAGGGTCCACCAATCCTTTTATGGAAGGTTATTTGTGACTTTCTGTAGGGGCGTTTAGATTTTATAGTAAATGATTCATTAGTTGCTGTAGATATTTATCTATAGAAACTATGAGAAAGCCCTCTGGAATGGAAGGCGAAACGTCGTCAAGGAACTAAAACAAGTCCAGTTGCCAGTGAAAAACCTTTTTTGGGATAACCATGACCTGGATGACTGAGAATCTTCACAAATATCTATAGAAACTAATTTCTTAATTGGACAGAAGCAGAGTAACAGCATTTAAGGATGATTAATCACATAATAATGAATCAGAAACTAGATGTTAGCTGATAACCTACAGTCACTTCCCCTAATAAACAGAAAAAAAGAATGTGCTAGAATAGACTAAACATCAGTGCTTTGTGGATATTTTCTTTTTTGTAGTTGTGCATCACATGACAAATGAGCTGGTGTGGAGGTCTTTTTTTCCCCGCACTTAGTTTCTCTCCTTTCTCCTTTGTCAGATCGGTACCTCCCTGTACGACGAGGAGGGGGCCGGCATCATCAAAGACCTGATGGCAAAAGCTGAGAAGAACGGTGTGAAGATCACACTGCCTGTCGATTTTATCACTGCTGATAAGTTTGATGAGAAAGCCACCACTGGCACCGCAACTGTCGCTTCTGGCATCCCTGCTGGCTGGATGGTGAGAAAAGAAAATGAATCTTTATTATCATCAAATTCAAGTCCAAATGGAACCTTAAGTTTTCTTTTGTTGTTTTCCACTTCTGTTCTGAAAATTTTTAAGATAAGATAAGACTTTATTGATTCCACAACGGGGAAATTTGTGCGTTATCGCAGTTCAAGTACAGAGAGCAGATTGAATAAAAAGTATATCAAGAGATACAAAATAAAATAAGACACTATATACAACGGTAGCTGAAGTTCTGTACACGTATACACAGTATGCATTATGGATAGAGGGTTGTGGAAATATGCAAGTAAATATCTATCTATAGACATGCACACACACATATACATATACATATATATATATACCATAAATTTTCTCATTAACCTCTTCTGCAGGGTTTGGACTGTGGACCAGAGAGCTCCAAGGCCTACGGAGAGGCGGTGGCCAGGGCCAAGCAGATCGTTTGGAATGGTCCAGTTGGTGT
Organism: Sandelia bainsii; assembly: GCA_032362345.1. Classification (NCBI taxonomy): domain Eukaryota; kingdom Metazoa; phylum Chordata; class Actinopteri; order Anabantiformes; family Anabantidae; genus Sandelia; species Sandelia bainsii. Next base: position 11,393,416 of record JAUMHL010000006.1, on the reverse strand, counting down.
GTTCGAGTGGGACAACTTTGCCAATGGGACGAAAAACCTGATGGATAAAGTTGTGGAGGTGACCAAGTCAGGCTGCGTCACAATCATCGGTAAGAGAGAAAAGAAGGGAGGAAAGCTTTTGTATTTTGAACGTACTTTGTAGCCTTTTAATCATGTAACAACCATGTTTTGTGTCCAGGTGGAGGTGACACTGCCACCTGCTGCGCCAAGTGGAACACAGAAGACAAAGTCAGCCATGTTAGCACGGGAGGCGGTGCCAGCCTGGAGCTGCTGGAGGGTGAGTGACAGAAAAACTTGATGCTCTTTGACAGAGCGATGTAGAACAAGTAAAATAAGATGGTCTTTGAATTATTCTGGTGTTTTACTGAAGCCTGAATATGATGATGCTAACTGTGTTCACCGTTTGTGTCCTCAGGTAAAGTCCTGCCTGGTGTGGATGCCCTCAGCAACGTCTAAACCTCCCATCGGCCCACTGCTGTGTGTGTGTGTGAATGAGTGTATACGTGGGTAGCTACTCAGCCTCAGAATCCTATTTACCTGCAAAAAAACAAGAGCTTTATCAGACATTTCATCTTTATTCAGGCTGCGCTTTTTTTAAAGTGATGCCAGTTGTTACTCGCAGAATAAAAACACTGCCTCTGGTCAACCGATGCTGTCTGTAGCAAGAAGAGCCTTCTGCCTTATTTCAACATGTGGATTAAACTCCTCAGCTCAAGCTGCTAAGACGGTAAAAAGATCAAATGACGTGTTAAGGCGGAAGTAGTTTTTGCTCGGATGACATATTTCTCCCATTCGCTGTTGGCAGTGCTATGATCCCCTGAGTCTGGGTTTACACAGCAGGTGTCAGTGTTGTGCTTCACTTGTGTGACTCGTCAGGATTTCTGAGGTTTCTTCAAAAAAACGAGGAGTCGTCAGCGTTCCCACCCGACGAACCTAAGCACTGGCACTTGAGTGTGTGTGTGAGAATGTGTATTGCTTCGTCACTTTTGCATAACTATCCTGGGAACGCTACCGCACCACATTCGACAGTGTGTCTACATAAAGTATATATATATATATTTAGAAACGGTTAATGTGGTGTGTGTGAGTGTGTCTTTACCTATTCGTTACGTTTTCTGTGTCCACACTAACGTCAACTCTGGTCATCTATCACCTCTGGCTGTTGGTCTCTGAGCAGTGTCACACTGAGATGTGTCGACCTCGGCTGATCTGTTCAGGCTAATAAAACCGTTTCAGTGTAAAACCTTTATGTGGCTGTTTGTTCATTTGAATCGGTTTGTGTCATAATTTAGGTGGTCATCAAATCACAGGAAACTTCATAGTGGTTCATGTGATTTTAATTTAGAAAAATCTATTGTATGAGATGCTTCTTATATCATGTATGGAAAATAAGTGAATGCAATTGTTTAACATGTATAAATAATAGAAATTGATATAACTGAAACAAAATCAGAAATGCTAATAAAGATTATTTAGTGCCACTGAGTGGAGACTCATGTGCATGGAAACAACGTCTGTGCACTGACAACATGTAAAAAAGACAAACCTGATCAATCCACTACCAGTTTCAGCGAATGATTGATAGAGCTGCGCGTCTCATGATGAGATTGACAAACATCTGTCTGGTATTGACAGTGCAGTGGACAAAAAGAGCAAACTTAAGTATCATGGTGCAACCAGCTGGAATCAAAGGTCTAGACAGGAACAAACCAGCCTGCAGGCTTTTAAATGTAAATGGATTAAAACTGTTTTTGTTGATTGTACAAGGCTCATTTTTAGCCATGATTATGACGGGTTTTTTTCCATTTGACCGTGGTAAACCCAGTGTTTGTATGCTTGTCTCTTCATTGAGGATCAATTGCATGTTGAAAAGCACAGGTGTAAATAGTGAATGAATGAAGGCTGAATTTCATTTGGCAGCTTCAGTGTTAAACTCATGGTATTGTTCATGCTGCTACACTGTCATGACTTACACAACCACAGAATTTGACCTGTTACAAGACTGACGATGAATGTGCCAGTAAAACAGGGTAAAAGAGCAAAAACCTGTACAGCGTGTGGCTGATCACTTTTTCACCCAGCTAATGATACAGGAAATGGCTTTGGCATGCAACAACAAAGTGCTTATCAGTTGATCATCAGAAGTTTTCAGTCAAATTATGTTTAACTGGTGCTGTTTTAATTAAGTAATCTCTTTGTTTCCTCTTCCTCTGCAATGGAAGGATAGTGGCACCAATGATTTATCTTGATGAATCAACACGTAGAATATGATAAAACACAAAAGCACCAGCTAGAAGTGGGCACTTTGTTTGGCACAATGAAATGATACTCTGTTGATGTTAGTCACGTCTGTGCTTATTGTACTAGGACAAGTGAACAAGTTTGTTGTGTTAAAGACCTGTTGAAACACAGTTGTGCAAAGTAAGTACAACTTTGAGGTACTGACTAAATAATTACTTTTATCACAAATAAATTATAATTTACTATAATAATGTAATAAGCATACTTATAGTGGAGTATATTTTAATCAGAGGTACTGCTATATTTAATTCCAGCACGGGTAAAATTTGTATGTGTGTCTGCGTAAGTGACAAGTTTTTCGTCAGGAGTTCACTGTCCCCACATAAGTTAAATCTGCTATCAGCAGCAGTTTTGTGAACTTGCATAGAAATCTTCTTGTGGAAAAGATGAACAAAAGCATTTTTTTAAAAAGTGAAATAAGCATCTCTGGCTAGAGAGTGATGTCTCTTATATCGCCTTGTGGTTTGTTTGGTGGCTTTGAAGGAAAAAAATGAACGCAGTGTTGATTTTAGAATGAAGCTGCTGCTTCATTGCACAATAATTACATTAAGAAAATAGTATTCACACCCTCAAATTTATAAAAGCAAACATTCAAGAATATCAGGAGGAGACAGCAGTTTGTAAGTGTCCTTTACTGTACATTAAATTGGATGTTTTACCACTAGATGGAAGCATCAGTTTTCACAGTTACAACACTATCAGAGTCCATGAGTATTTATTCACACAGCTGTCCTCATCATTTGCACATCACACACAACAGGAATAAAAAACAAAAAAACAATGGACTTTCAGTTTTACACAACAGACAGTACGGTGCACAGTCTGTTCACTGATGTTCTATGGTGGTCCTCATCAGGCGCACTCCCCATTCTCATTCACATAATCTGGTTCATCTGGTACAACAAATGTAGATGATTAGTTAGGATTAAATCCTTGAGATACAGAACAACTTCAAGTTCAGTGTAGTAAGCTGGCACAATAGCAGCGTAATAATAAAAATAACAAGTGTGTGTGGACCGCCTCACACTTCAAATGACCTTTTAAGAATTATATTTAATTAAATAAATAACAAAAGAGAGAAAAGAAGAATTGAGAATATTTTTATTTAAATTTGACTTAAAAGAATAATTAATTACCAAAATAGTTACCAAAAATATGATATGTTGTATATGCCACACTCACCATCGTCTCCTTGTTCTTGTTCCTGTTTTTGGTCCTGTACACCCTGTTCTAAGAAGTCAGAGTTCTCATAATCGTCATCATCTGTTTGGTGAAACAGCAATTGCAATGAGCACATCTTAAAAATTAAATAATCTACAACATAAGATTTACTAATGAGACTCCTCATTTGAATGTGAACTGGTACTTTGGTACAAATGTTCAGACGTACCGTCTTTGGTTGTCAATGATGGGAAAATATTTGCATAGACATCTGATTTCTGGTTAGCATCTAGAAAAACATAATTGATGAATGTTAAAACTAGTAACACAACCATCCAAGTATATTTAAGGCTACAGAGGAACGAGTAAAAACACTCACCAGTTATCCTTTCTGGGGTTTGTTCATTTACATACAGCGAGAGAGGCAGTGGAGCTCTGCAAAACAAGACATAAATACACATACATGTTTTGTGGATAAATGAATAGACACACAGCGACAGCAATGTAAAAAGTAAATCACAACAACACTACAAGGTAGCATAACACCCAAAAAATGCAATATAGGAATGAGAAAAGAAATCGGCTATGATGTAAATGTATTATTATTATTATTCTGTTGTTGTTGTTAAATACAAAACTTGAGATTTTTGTCACATTATCTCTTTTAGTCTTCACTCTGAACAGGTTAGCAAGCTAACAACAAGCTTTGTCACTGGGCAGAAATACATAGTAAAAGTGTAACGACTAGTTTATGAAGTGCAACCTGTTTAATTTAGTTATGTATTAACTTAATTTACTGTAGTAGCCTAAACTTACATATGTTACAAATAAGCTAAGTGTGTTTTCCTTTAACTGCCGAAAGTTAGTGAACTAAAGACAGTGTCTTTTAGTGGAAAATAAAACTTTTCTATACTATTTATTCCAAGGGCTAGACTGCAGACTCAGTTCTGAATACATTGCTTTGTATGTGTTTGTGTTTTCTGTGAAGAAGTGAACAAGAATAACTGAAACACTTACACATACATATGTTCCACATCTGTTTCTATTTGAGCTGCAGCAACGTTGACGTCAGTGACAGAAGAAATGCGGTTATATTAATGAACACATACTTGAATAAATGAAATATTAAATATAAAAAAAAAAATGTAATTCAGAGTTTTTATTGTGTGATAAATATGGAAACCTACCATCTGTGACATTTTCATAGTCTGACTGGTCATCAATTGTAGCTGTAACATGGTGGGTAAATATAAACAGGAGCCATCACTTTACTGACATTTAAAAAAAACTGAAAACCTGCAAAAATACAAAGCACTTACCTGGTGAAAATTCCTCTTCATATGTTTCACTGAAAAAAACATGAATTTGTTTTGAATTACTTTTTTTTGTTTACTTTTGAATTATTTCTCATATCTTGAATCCTCCATTGAACAACTGTTTCACAGAAACATGCTCTGTTCACACTGAAAACAGCACTGCATTAAAATTAACAACAAATAATAGTTTGTTTTCTATCTGAGAGTTAGATGATAAGGTCAGAATCAGTAATTGTGGTGTGACTCTGACAAAAATACCTCTAAAGCTCACTAACTACTCAAAAAGACACAGAAAACATCAGTTTGTGGTTTTACAGGAATTTACATGCTAACAACAGGCAGGCGAAGTGTGTCCATGTTTGGTACCATCATGCCTGTAAACCAAAATCTGTGCTCACCCACAGTATCTGCAACATTTCTTCTAGAAATTAGCTAATTTGAATATTAATTAAATTATTAATTAATTATTTGTTTTTTCTTCATTTACATCATGATGACAGATGTAATTGCTGCCTGGATTGTGTACAGAGGCAAACTCCTGAATCCAGTCTGTGGTTCAGCAACAAAAGTACTTTGGTTAAGTTTAGGGAAAGATTGTGGTGTTGGTTAAATGTAAATGTTACACATCGCTGCTGACATGCTGACATTAAACTAAGACAATGAGTTTTGTTCTCTATTTTCTTTACATCATTGACTCTGCCAATCCTCATATGAAATGTATAGCTGCACAATACAAATCAGATAGCTTCATATATAAAAATGAAACCTTCATGCTAACAGCTATATAATTTACATACAAAGCGTAAACGCGTCTCTCAAACACATCTGAGGTTGCAGTTCTATTCATGATTCAAAAAATAAAGCTAAAGATCTACCTTAAAAGCTTTTAACAGGCTGTACTTAATCTCGCCTTGTTGTTTCCATGATCTACAACCCACAAACAACCCAAATTAAACATATTGCCTTGAAATGAACGTCCTTTACTGTCAAGAGACCCGAAACTTAACATCACAGTAACAGTTCAACCTGTTACTTCCTAATATCTTTGGAAAGCTGTATTATCACTGATGTGAGTGAAGAAATCTCAGAAAGAGCCTTGATGTTACAATATGCAAACACAGCCAATCGACATAAGGAGAAAGTCCATGTCACTGACTGTCATTCTACAATGATCCACAAATTACATTTTATAGCTACTGAACGTGTCAAAACATATCCAGACTTAAACAGACAGAAGTCTATTAAGCATCAGACACTATGGAAACCAGGGTTTTAAATGATGGTTGTTTTTTTTGACACCTCATTCCTGTGAATTGTCTCATGAGGTTGATTAGTAGTGAGTGAGTTTTTCTCTACCACCAGTCACAAAATGTATTGTAATATTATTATTATTATTTTTTTTTTTTATCTTAGTTAAAGTCTTATTAGTCTTCTGAATATGAACATATAAACACATTTTGATAGATTCACTTATTGATTGATAGTTGGTAATTGTGATATTTGTCTTTATATTTGTATATAATCAAATTAGGGACAGGCTTATTGGTGTTTTTGCTAATTATCCCTCCTTTTATTATTATTATATTATTATTACATATTATTCCATTTATATTTTGTACTGCAATTGTTTGTTGCTATGTCTATTTTACACTGACATATTGTACCTTTGTATATTTATTCTGTATATGTATTCTTTGTATACATGTTGCTGTTTACAGTATATTGATGTTAACACCTGTCGGTCAGTGTGTTGACTTTTTCATTTCACTGATGGTTTCTCTGAGGGGAATGTAAGCTATAATATATTGTTTACTATATGTGTATGAATGATTTATGAGCTGTGTTGTTATATATTGCATAGAGAATGCAGTAAAATGTAATTGTCCTCTTGACACAGACTGTCGTGCACTTGTGGTCTGCGCACAAGTTGTGCAGTTGAGCACTCGTTCTCTGAGGTGCAATGTACTGTGTTACAGTATATACTGTGTGTGGTAGTGGTGATATGAAATAAGCTGATGTTTGATGTGACATACATACATTGTGGCTGAAGTTATCTGATTGGCTCTGGTGACTGAAAAATAAAACGTTAGAAAGTTAGTTAGATATGCTAAAAGTGAATAATAATTAGACTGAGCTGTGGTGTGTTTTACCTGTTTTTGATTGCACCACAGCAAATACACTTCCCCCACGCTGGCTGTCAAAATAGCATTTTATTGTTAAAAATGTGTAAAGTAGTTTGAATATGTTCTATTATTAAATATTAATTTAACAAAACCTATAGTAAACGTCACTTTACTACAGTAGGGACATGGAACTGAGGGATTCGTTTGTAGTTTCTCTGACTCTGTCACTTGACTTTTAAACGAATGTCATGATGGTCACAGATCTCAGCAGCTGAACTGACTGAGTACAGTGTTATCATAAAAAGCAGAGATGATGATCAAAGCTGTCTGCCAACATGGCTTGAGAAACTGGAACACATGTTAAACTCACAATGTCTGCGGGTTATATATCTGTTGCTCCTCATGTATGATCTCTGCAAGAAAGAAAAAGGCACGTGGGACTTTTAACATCATACTGACTTTGAATTACGCTGCTTTCAACAAGAATTACCGCAGAATTTGACCTGTTACAAGACTGACGATGAATGTGCCAGTAAAACAGGGTAAAAGAGCAAAAACCTGTACAGCGTGTGGCTGATCACTTTTTCACCCAGCTAATGATACAGGAAATGGCTTTGGCATGCAACAACAAAGTGCTTATCAGTTGATCATCAGAAGTTAATGTGTTTTCAGTCAGGCCAGTCTGACAATTAAGCTTGTCCCATTTGACAGTTTTCAGTCAAATGATGTTTAACTGGTGCTGTTTTAATGGAAGGATAGTGGCACCAATGATTTATCTTGATGAATCAGCACGTAGAATATGATAAAACACAAAAGCAGCAGCTAGAAATGGACACTTTGTTTGGCCAATTACCTGGAGATTTTTTAAATAAACTAAAGAAACTGAGAAGCTGACTTGTCTCAGAAGCCCCCACACCATTACAACATCATAACTGAAGGGCTTCAATCTGACAATAATGGTACATATATGCATTAAATAGCTAAGTGTGTGGAGGTGTAAAAGTAAGCAATCCTTTCTCAGTCATCACATAGCTACAGTACTTTATCATTTTTCATGTGTACATCATCATTATTCCCACTGATGATTCCTCAAGTGTCATTCTTTCATATCATCAAAGCTGAATTATTAACCAGCAACTGCCCAGCGGCCCTTGACATACAAAGGAACCCCAAAACCCAAGATTCACTACATAATATAGTACGTAGGTCAATAGGTACAATAATACCTTATTCTTTATTGACAATGCAATGAAACCATCTGGAGTAAAATGTATTTTGCGTATTTTTCAACATTAGTCAATCATACCTGTTTCTGCAGGTCAGGAGGCTTTTTACATGGTCTTACTAAAGTTTTCTAGCAGCCAGGCAGGTAATCCTTGCACAAGACTAATGTCACTATAATGATCTCCTATAGCAGGATTTTAAAATTTTCAAATGTGCCCCCTTTCTTTGAGTGTTTGCCCCACCCTAGCCCCCAACAAAATATTTGTATACCCACACCTGTCTATCTACATTATTAAACATTATTATTATGAATGTTTACAAAAACACAAGCGTATAAGACAGCTGCTGGTGGTATTTGCTATGACAGAAATGTGGTATCAAACTACTGGTGAGTGTATTAAAATGCAGTTTTAAAATGTTGAACTGCTCCCTTAATTTTGAACTACAGTTTTGGTTTCCTTCACTGACCCTGTGGTACTTGACAAGATTTGATACGAATTAAAAACATTGTGTTAACTACCATCAAAAAAGAAAAAAAACAAGCCTCCGTTCTTTTTATCTACAAAATGCACTTACTGGATTTCCGTTTGCATCGGAGACAGAGAAGAGACAGTACACTTAGTGATAACACTGACGCAACAGTCAGGACTGCAGCCAGCAGACTGGGGTTTCCAATCATACCTAAAAGACAAAAAATGACCAAGTATTACAAGACAGTAACTGTCAAAGCGAACTTACACAGTTTTTGTAGTGAATAAATAATTACCAACCAGCTCACATGTTAATTGTCAGTCATTAAGTGAGGTTGTTGTTGAGATTACACTAACGTGGACATTCCTGGTCAACAATCAACAATTATTCTCTCTTTCATGGTTAAAGTAGCTGCTGCTTTCCTGTTAACAAGACAGAGTGAATCACAGGATGTGGTTGGCCGAAACAAAACTGAAACATAGTTTGTAGCTTGTATAGAGGACTTACACCTACATGTGCTGCCATTTAAGAAGCATCACACGCCCCAAAGCAAGAATACTGTGACATTTTTGATATTGTGTGCTAATGGATGGAGCTTTTAGCACACTCTTAAAACAGTATATATCTGCATGGGCTCATTTCACAAACATAAACTGACTATTATAGAGACTAAGTTTGCTCTTGAGTCAGTTGAATGCAAGTTAAACAGTCTCAACCATCACACCATGTCACAGCTAAGCACTTTGGTTACATGTGTTGACCCAAAAAGCATTTTCTCACCTGCTATGTTTCTTCAGCATTGTCTCATAATCAAGCAGCTCATTGGTCAGCGTATGGTCAGAGAGGCAGAGAGTAAACAAATATGTACAAAAAGGTAAACTACCTCTGTAAGACAGTAACGTACTGCCACACTGAAGAGGTGTCTCTCAGAGATTAATAAGACAAAGCCACAGATTATCAGCGTTTAAGATACTAGTTATAGCAAAAACTCACTCAACACCTCCATTAAAAACTGATGGTTTACAGTTTTACAAGACAGATTTGAAACATTTTAGTATTTTAGGAGTTGCCAAGATTACAGCTGAATTGAATGGTTCAAAGATCAAACTTAAAACTCGTAGCATTTATAAGCTGTATACAAACATTTTTTTTTAATGAAACACACTATAATGTAATCACAAGCAGATGTATGGACATTTTTAGGTGTTGTTATTTTACATTTTGTGTTATTTTGTGTTGTTTGATAGTAGTAGTGCAAAGGAGACAGGAAACTTGAGGGGAGAGAGAGAAGGGTGTGACGGTTATGTGGTATACACCTTTACTTGGCCTCTAGGGATGCTCAAATATTTTCAGCATTTATTAATGTACAATATTTGTCAGTAGTTACAAGCTTTTCAAAAAAAAAAAAAAGCATTTTATGTTATTACAAATGTTTTTTACTATGTTGTCATTTATCATCTGTTTCAGCCTGATAGATGCCCACAGGAAGAGATAATAAACTTATCTCTGCTTACAATGACATTATGGTGTGTTATAAAGCTTTTATTAAATGTTTAGATGCTGCTATTGGATGCTACAGGGCCTTACATGAAAAGTCTGTCTTGAAATAATAGGCAGGTGGCCACATGAACACTGAAAGAAAGTGCTGCAATCATTCCTTTTTTTCATGCCGGCTCTTAAGACATCTCATCCTATCTTGCTTTCAGTGTAAATGATAGGGGACAGGATTCCCATTATATTGCAAAATTTATCTGAAGTCAATAAGAGGCTTCAGCAGTCTGAGTTAGACAACTTAAGTGGATATCAGTTCTTCTCGTTGTCCTTCCACTGCAGCTCAGCAGCGGTGCAGAGTCATAGGAAACACAAAGACAGAATATTGTACTAAACATGCAGTCACTTTGGAAGATACGTGCTTGGATGACTCAGACTGCTGAAGCCCCGTGTTAGGTGCAGATAATCTTTTTGAAAAACATTTTGCACAAAACACGGATTGTGAAGTGCCAGTATGGACCAGAAGAATGATTACGGAACGCAAAACCTCTGTCATTGTTTATGCAGACGTCTATTGTTTTAGATACACTTGAAAAATTGCAAACCTCTTTAATTTAGCTTATTACAGTATATTAGAGTTTACAGTCACAACTGCTCCCATGTTATGGAAACTACTACTACTCAGAAATGTTGACATTGAATTTATTGCCTGTTTTTGACAGCAGAAAGACATTTTAGTAAAATGAAAATATTGTATTTATTTACACTTAAAACGAAGAAGAAAGAACTTGAAATGTACGTATGTTGTATTAGTTATGTTGTTTAAACAGTGTTTGTTATTGAGTCTTATTATTGCATTTAGTTTTTTGGCAGATGCTTTTATCAAATGAGATACAAAGCAAGTGAATAGTAAATAAGTCAGGGAGAAGACGCCAACAGCGAAGTGCCAAAAGGAGAAAAGTTTTAGTTTGTTCCACCCTAACGGGACCAGAAGTGAAGAGCTTTGCTTGTGATCTTTTGCTGTGTGATGTAGGGACCACCAGGTGCTATTTCCTGGCAGAGCGCAGTGGGCGAGATCAGGACCTGGAAGAAGGTGTTCATGTAGGAAGGTGCTGTTGAGTTGACCTCTCTGTAGGCGAGTGTCAGAGCTTTGACCCTAATGCAGGCAGCGACTGAAAAGGCCGGAGACGTAAACAGGGGTTTATGTGTGGCGTCTTTTTCCATTGGTCAGAAATTAGATGTGCTGATTCATTTGCCACATAAGTACAGACTGAACCACTTTGTTTAAAGCACTGTAAGAATAAACCCTTAGTGGATAGATCAGTTGCATACATTGCGACACTGCAGGCTTTTCTCATTCTTCACGAAACATGTCGGACAAACTAATTTCTGAATGACCACATGTAGACTCAAACTGCACTGCTAACATTTTTAACTAGTGCTGCAACAAAGATGGCTGGGAGAGAAAATTCCTTATCTACAAATTTGACTCAAGTCATTTTTTGAGAAAAGGTGTCAAACGCCATCTGGTTCCTGTTTTTATATTGTTGTATCTTAAGTATATGTGTAGCTTAAATAACAAATTTTTAGACTTCACTTTCTGTTTTCAGAAACTCTCCATGGTAGTTTTTTACTATTTTTTTTCTTTCTCATTTTTAGACCAAAAAAGGTGTTGGTTAATTGCAAAAATAACTGATTACTGACTAAAATAACTGGTCCCTTTAGCATACAGTGTTTAAAAGATCTTAGAGTTAGGTCAAATCTGAAATCAGAGTAAAACTATTAAATCCATGTTGTTTATCATCTATGTTGTCTGGCATCCATCTGGTGCACATTTACAAAAGTGTAGGCTTACGTATTATCAAATGAACAGTGAAAGTTGTCAGATTATCAACGTAGATTATGTCATCTAAACAAGTCACATAGATTTAATGTTTTTGTGTTTGAATGTAGACACATATCCAAACAACTGACAAACCTTAAACATATGTAAAAACGTCAATGCTTTTTAAAGCTGTGTTCAGTTAATACATGCACGTGAATTACTTACTCTACATCATGTTTTGTTTTGTTTTTTAATGTAGTTATTTCCTTCCATGTATGATTCTGTCATGTAATCTGGTTAGACTGAGGTTCGGCCTCTTTAAGATATTAAAGTTGTTGTTTTGAAGCTTGAGGTTTGGTGGTCTTACTGGAAAGTAAATCTTTCCAGCAGGGTGCAGTTTTCCATCACAGCTCTATGTCACACTGCATTTTATGCTACACTCTGAAAAGTTCAGACCCACTCCCACATGTCTTTGACATTCATAAAGCCATAGCTGCTGAGAAACAGGGGTAGACAACCAGTTGCACAATTTCAGTGACTGCAATTTACAGCTACGTGTTTGTAAATCTGCCAACAGACAAGAATGTAAGTCTTAAACAATTCTGCAAAACTCCAGGATTACGTTTAACAACTACATTTTTAAAAATTAAAATCTACAATATCTGTGCATGGAAAACATTGCGAAACATCACGTTAACACTACTTAATGTTCTGAAGAGAAACAGGACCATTCTCATATCTGGTCAAGGGAAGGATCGTGCTCCCTGACACTGCACACTGAGATGTGGAATTAAATAATTCCTCGAGATACTGGTTTGAGCTTCATGAATTTCCAATACTCAGTTCCCAAACTACAGTGTCAGAAATAATGAGTTAAATCAACACCTCCCTGAACAGTAGACTTGCTGGAATTACACTGCATTAGTTTAAGTATTAGTATTTAGTTTAAGTTAGGTGGTTGTACCTAATAAACTGGCAACTGAATATATTTAAAGCATAAACCATACCTGCCGTATGTCATTAATACAGCTTACAAATGCGACATATATATATCACTAATGTACTACACATATTTAAATTAGAATTTTTATATTTATGCTTCATCACAAAATTTTAAACTGTAATATACTTTAAAAAATGCTATTCCTATTTTTGTCCTCTATGCAAACATCTGTATTTTAAAAAATCGAACATAAATTCTTCTAAAGTTTATTTATCTAAGTTCATGCTCCTCGCCATCTGAGAAATTTAATATATCAGAATTTAAAAATTATTTATCATATTGCTACTTTCTCCTACTTTCTGTTGCTCCTCTGTCTGTTAATTGTAATAATTTAATATTAATATAAAATTTACTGCATAATTTATTTGTAGCTCCATCCAAAATGCTTATCTGTCAACCCATTACTGCCTCTACTTCTTCCCTTGTATGTGCAATTTTACTTTTTAGTAAAAATCTACAACTATTAGAGGCAAATTTAGCATCAGTACTCAATAGGTAACAGACTGGCTTCTTTCATGTGTTATATCAATTCATTATTATTACTAATAAATCAAGGTGTATGGTAACACACTGTCGTTGAGTTTAATCAATAACGATGCATGATTTTTATGAGCTGGTCTCTTGTTTTGTAGGTAGAATGTTAATCTTTTCAGAAACAAATAACTACAACTATCAGATTAATGTAGAGAGATAAAAGGTAAAATATTAGCTTCTAAGTGCAGAAGAAGTTAAGTAAAAGTGTAAAGTAATTTCACATTTAGATATTTAAGTAAAATGTAAGTAAATGTACTTGGGTGTGCTCCATCACTGACTCAGTGTGTTTATGTTAACCAACATTATTTATTTTTTGTTTGTTGAATTGAGCTAATATGCTATACTAACTTCTAGAAAACACTCATGAAACTGGAATCAGATCTTGTTCAAACATCTTGTCTGATACTAGGGTCAGGTCAAACGCAAACATCCACATTTACCATTAATTTGTCAAAGCATGGCTACCAGCTAACGCGACGCTTTATATGCTAGTCACAAACATACGATTTTATATGTGATGTGTTGGTGTATTACCTTCAGTGGTCTGGCTGCCTTCATTCTTCAGTAGCAGCAGAACAGCAGCTGCTTCCTCATTCAACACCTCCCCACATCCGTCACACTCAAGACAGAGAAGACCTCCCACACGTGGTGGTTTGAAGTGGACACAAAAAAGTCACACTGATCCTGTGTGAACATGTGTTAGGTTCAGCATTTAATTCTCTTAAAAAGTCTGATTATTACTTTTGTAGTTTGGGGACTGTTTCTACTGCTGACAGTAAACTAATTATGATAAAACATCTCTGGTAATCTGCTCTTTGGTGTTGGTGACTGACAAGTGTGAGCTTCTGGTTTATCCAAATGAAGATGGGAAGAGAGTCAAAGCTCGGACAGCACGCTGTGCAGAGTTAGAAAGTCACTTACTCAAGTACTGTACTGTGCTTAAGTGCAATTTTAAGCCACTTGTGCTTCACCTGAGTTTGTCCATTTTCTTTTACTTTTACTTCACTACATTTATTTTACTGATTTAGTTACTAGTTACTTTTGCAGAGATAGACTCTTGTAATGTATAATGACCTAATAAATGATGTTTCATCAAGTAAGTGGTTAAACAGGTGCAACAAGTGGTTAAAGTCAGCTGCCTCTTTACCAACTGTACTGTTTTTGTTCACCACAAACTCACTAGGTAACACATATCTTTGACCCTCATAGTGTATTGATTGCTATAATTTTCTTTGTGATAATTATCCACCTTTCAGAGTTTGTCAAACAAATCTGGACTCAACTTGTACATTTACATGTATGTTGTCAACATATTCAGTCGGCCCAACACAGAGCTATTACTATTGATTTCTGAAAGACTGTTAAAGACTGGAAAAAGGGGCAAACAGCTAGTTTTTTTTCACCACCTCTGCCTATCAGCATCTCTACTGCTCAGTGCAACAAACAACACATACTGCGTTAATTAATTAGCAGCTTTGCAGTATTCCATATTTGTTCAAGTAAAACTCAATACAGGCTGTGAGACCACATAGAGGCTGTGTGTCGCTGAATCACTGTGGTGTTGTCTGTGAAGACACTGTGGTGTTGTGAACACTTCTAAAGTTCTGTCAAGTAAGTGGAGATATTATCTCTGTCTCAAATTCCCAATGTCAGCAACTCAGAACTATAGGACGGAGGCTGAAAACAGAACTGAATTTACACAGATCAGGAGCAACTTGGTGTTTAATGTCCAGGTCAAGGAGTGAACAGAACTAACCTGCAGTTACTGTAGTGGACAAAGTGCTCTACTGAATCACTGCCTGTAATGTGTGTGTGTGTGTATCTGTAGCTTGGAAATGAAACTGCGTGGAGTGTATGTCAGTTTCACTACAACATTTCTATCACTTTTAGCTTTGTCAATGCTGTAATTTCCTGCTGCTGCTTCACAGTAAATGTTTTCTACTGAAGGCTTTTAGTGTGAAGCTGTGGAACAGCTACTGGATGCTGTTTTACCAGTGCGACTCTGATTAAAACAGGTCAACACATTTTTGACATATTTGATGTTATTTGGTCAGTGCATCTGTTTAAAATTGAATTAACAGTTTTTTTTTTAGGGCAGGATGAACGAGTTCTGAATCCAGTATTGACATCTCATCAGTTTTTACGTTTATAAAGCAAAATTATAAGTTATATGGAAGGAAGCTGACATGGCTGCAGCTCATGAATAGAGGGGTATTTTATTTAAATGTTACGTTTTGCATAGCTATCATGTGTTTCTTCTTCTCTTTGTTCACAAATAACACAATGTACAGAAATAATAAAAAACAGTGTTTGTTCAGCTCAAGTGACACAATAAAGTGTGTGTGATAAGAACGGGAGCTCTTTTCTGCAGCCTCAAACATAATAATTTATTTAAATATTTACTTAAATAGAAGTATTGATTGAAAGTTTCTGTCTGTAAAGTTTGGTAAATGGCTTATACATTAGAAGTGTTTTTACTGGAAGTACCTCAGTCAATGTACGTATTTTCATGTCACAGGATTAAAATATTTTCCAGAAATAATCAGCTTTTTTTTAATCTTTAATTAAATGGAAATGTGCACCACATTAATGAACATCCTTTGAGACCCGCTGTTCCCAAAATAAAGAACTTCTGTGTAATGAAGTGTACTGGTTTCCACAGACAAAAGAATAATAAACATGTGACAGATGCAGTTTGCAGCAGCAATCTCACCTTCTTGAACTCCTGGATCTGTGCCTGCTCAGACATGCTGAACACAGCGAAGCCTCGCTTGTCTCCTTCTTCACCTTCTTTGGCGTCTGATTGGAAAATGTGTGAGATTGCTTAATTGTTAAATCAAGCCTTGCTGGCTTAATCAAAATGTGTCTGATTATCTGGGCTGATTTCTTTATGTCACAGCTACAGTTTAACTGAAAGTTACATCCACCATTTTATCTGATCTGTGACTCAGCGAATACTATTAATGTACTTCTGCATGTGCAGTACTGTCTTTATTATAAATATTTTGTAATTAGCAACTTCATCAAAATTTAGTTTTTCTATGATCAGCTTTGCTCACTCAATTAGCCATTATCTGAGGCTGTATGTTGCTAATGCTTAATAATAATAATAATAATAATAATAATAATGCTTTATAAATAACAGTTGTCAGATAATTGTAGTGAATTGTAGTGAAGTAAAAGACTAAAGACACATGAAATGTAAATACTTGAGTACAAATGCCTCAAATATTAAAGCTAAAATAGGAGGCAGCTTTAATATAAGTCTTAACCTACTGTACATGTTCAAAACATGCCTCTAAGTATTTAGAGCATTTAAAGTGTCTTTGTTTCAAACCGAAAACCCAAGAGAGGAGATAAGAAAGGAGAAAGAAAGCACTTTCGATTGATGGATAACACTTAATGGATCCCCACAGCAGCAAAGCAAAATTTACATTGAAAGTCAAAAAAGTCAAAAACGTAAGAACAGAATAAATCTAGGATCTAGTACATGATGAGGAGTTTCTGATGATTTCTGATGTCTCTGTCAGGATTTCACTTCATTTCCGGTCCCTTGCTTTTATTTTGTTAAGTACATCCTGTTTCTCCCCACCCTTAGCAGCTTCCACTTTACCTCTCATTAGTCACTAATTGTTTTCACCTGTGCTCACCTCCCCTGCCACTGGCCTGTTGCTAGATTGTTGTTTTGCTTTTGCCAGTCAATTCTCCAGCGTTTAGATTCTGCCTGACTTCACGGATCCCGGACCTTGTTACCTGCTCTGATCACCCATTCACCTGACCCCTAGACAAACTGTAAGTTTTGAATCTGTGTGTATGACCTTGGCCTGCTTCTGGACGTCGCCCCTGGATTTCCCCTCTACCCTACGGCTTACTAGGATTCGTGAGTACTCCTCCTCTGACTCTCTGTCCTAGCCCGTTCTGGAGCTCTTCTTGGATTCTCTGATTATTGACTATGTGCTTGTGGATCTGTTTTTTGTCTCTGTGCTTCTGGAACCCGGTGTGCACACGAAGAGGACACTCTCCGGATATCCCCTCTCTCTGGATTTTCACCCTTACCCACACTGAACTAACCCACTCCGCTGCTCTCTCCAACTCTCGTCAAACATCAGACCACGTGGCGGACGCCACTGCTCCCAGGACTTCATCTCCCAGCAGCCCTTTCACTCCAGCCCCTCCTACTACTGGCTCGTCGCCACCCACGCTCAACAGTGTCAGACCCTACCAACCCTTCTCTTTAAGTCACTCAGTTTATCCCACTCAAGTCAGACAGCTGCTGTTCATAAATCGTTTTCCCCAGTGTTTATACTTGCCTTATCTCTCCTTCTCAGGACCTGTCCACGATCAACTCACCCCGTGACCAACCCTGACCAGCTCCCCTCTTTTATTGTCATAAATAAACATTTTTAGATTACCCTCTGGTGTTTTAACTGGGTCCTTAAAACAGTAGACCTAACGGTCTCCCTCTACAGTTTTATATACCTGACCATGTCAGCCACCTGGGACTACGTTTAAACAAGGGGTGGATCAATATTGCGTCTACTCCTGCCAACTACAGACTAGAAACACTTCACACCCACTATCATCATCCATAAAACTTCTATTGTCACCAGCCTGTGGTGGCTAAAGGTGACAGCCAATGGAGAAAAACCACACAAATTTGAAAATATGTTTATATATAATTTATTTGATTTACCACATACCAGTACACTGTGCATGGTTTATCCTCCTGAGACCCAGCAATGCATTTTTGTCCTTTGTAAAGGACAAGAACTTCACAGCTTTATTTAAAAAAACAAAACCGTCTACAAGAATAAAACCTGTTGTGCTATGTAGAGGACATCCTGGGCTTTCCAGTGATATATGATTTGTTGGGGTTTGTCCAACGAAACAAAAGATCTGTCTTTCCAAAATGGCTGCCATACCAACCAGCATGTTTTATAGGCAAAAGAGAAGTAAGTTATTCAATTTAACCAGTTGTGTTTTTAAAGGTAGAAATTGAGTGTTTTTTCAAGCATAAGTGTTTAATCAATGGTTTTAGGTTTTGGTAACATACAGTAATTTTTAAGATGCTGAAAACACTTTTTTCCAATGTCCTCTGTGGTGGACATGAGGACTTACTAAATCTCTTTTTTTTTTTTTATTATATAAATGCAAGATACTTCAGGATCAGGGAACTGATTCTGATGAACAGATTTTTTTTTTCTTCTTTATGAACTGATTTTTTTGATGAACTCAGATGATAAGAAAACCTTAGGAACTTGCATTGACAAAGTGGCAAGACAACATGCTGGTTCTCTTGGCTTCTACAGCCCTTGGTATAGAACCACAAAGCAGATGTGTGAGCTTGTCCAGTAAAGAGAAGCATCACATCAGTGTTTCCAGACCTGCAATTGTATTTGAGTACAATATCAGCATAGGAGGAATGGATATGTGTGATTACATGATCAGTTTCTATCAGATCAGTCCCCACCAGAAAGTGGACCGACCTACACAGACCCCCCCCTCCCTTTTTTTTTTAACTGTCTGCCACTAACAGCTGGATCCAGTACACGTTAGATAGCCAGGCATCAGTGAAAGGGAGGAAGGACATTCTCCAGTACATGGAATTTAAGCCACATCCCCACAGTGCTGTAAAAATGGTTCAGTCCATTTGCCAAAGATAGTTGATGCAACAAATGCATCAAGATGCAGAAATGCAGGCTGCAACGGCAAACCTTTGTCAAATGCATCAAATGTGATATGTATCTGTGTCTAACCAAGACGAAAAACGGCTTCTTGCTGTATCATTCATAATATCAGTATAATAATATAAAACCAATATTTTAATAATACCAATACCTGGAAAAGTGTGGCATGAAATTTAAAAAATGCCAGAACCAGTTCAAGCAAGGGTTTTCAATGTTTTTTTGAAATGTTCAACGTTAATGTAAAAGTGAAAAGGAAGTATAACAAAACATAGGCAAGTAAAGCTATGAACTGCTTTACATTGTAAATCAATCGTTTTATAAAAAATATTTTTCTTCTTCCTCCCATCAAAACGGTAGAAAACAATGATGGATAAAAATATTATTTATAATTAATCATATTATTATTATGATTATTATATACGACTATTTGATTGGCACCAAATACCGTTGTCCACTGCAAAGGACATTCCATAAAAAATTACTTAAATGTTTCTCACAAAAAAACTGTTGTGGCATGTTGTTTTCACCCAAGACAATTATTTAATGCAAAAAAACAAAAATTGCAATACTTATTTTTCTGGGTTAGCGCTGTCATCTCACAGCAAGAAGGTTCTGAGCTCAAACCTTTAGGCAATGAAGTTTAGGAGGAACAGTTTAAACAAAAAGGCTAAGCTATAACATGTTAATTATTGAACTTGAACAGGTGCAGGGAACAGGAAACATCAGCAGGAAGCACATATAATATATTATTGCCAAGTGCCACCCCGACATCTATCCGAATACAAACCGGGAATCATGTTATTCTGTTTTATTCCATTGATTCGCTCCACAGAGCAGTCGCTGATTGGACGTGATGACGGCATACACCTGACACGTCCAAGCACGTAAGACATCACAGTGTCACGTATGACAGGCCCAGTCTGGACTGTTAACACTTTACATTAAATATTCAGCGTTTCCTCCTTGTGGCTTTTTAACATTTTATTACAGGAATTCCCCCTTTACTTCCGCTGTCGCTTCGGTCAGAGGCGGGGTGTGTTCCAGCAGCTGCTCCGGCCCCACCCTCTGCCCCCGCGGTGTTGTTGTTTCTGCAAACAGTCGCGCGCCGTGGCTGGTGCCGTCGTTCTCTGATCAGTGCCGAGAGCTGGCTCGTCGCGCGCATGCAGCAGAATGGCTCGAGCGGCTCCAGCGGTTCCGACGGCGGCAGCAGGGAGCGGCAGACTCTGTCCTTCAGCCCGCTGCCCGCCGCTACTACACGGGTGAGACGCTTCATTCAGGAGAGACGGACTCTACCCAGAGTGATGGTGGTATTCTCGGCCGCAGGGGACGCCGAGAAACCGAGCGATGCCATGTCCGTTTCGGACGCTGCGGAGGAAGATTTACGAAAGCCGGCCTTCCCCGCGCCGAACCTCACAGTGAGCAAACCGCTCCGCTCCCCGCTGCACACCCAGGAGCAGGACTCCTGCCAGGAGGTAGGCCGCTTTACTGGACTGTTTACATGGGGGGAAAAAACATGTTAAACCAGCACATGAGCCACACGCACAAGCTACCAAACAGTACTCAGATAATGCATGAATATGAAGTATTCATAAGAGCACCAAAGTACTAAAAAGAGAGGAGAAATACACAGCCAGCAGACCTGAGTCACTGTCACTATTTCAGTTCCCACGTTAACACACACACAACTCCCATATGTGCCCCATATGTAATAGTACTACCAAATCTTTACACTGTGACTGCTGTAGTCTATTAGGGCTGTAACTAATGAATATTTTCATTATGAAACAGCTGGTAGGTTGGTTAATTGTGTATGAAACATAAAAACATTTAAAAGTAAGGAGACAGAGCCATGACTAGACTAAAGTATTTGCTGGATACTGTACTACAGTGATAGTAATGCGCTTTAATACACAGTACATTATTCCTAGAAGCTGCAGGCTTTCAGTATAGTGCAGAATTGTCTATTTATGTTACAGAATTAGTTCATTGACTACATCATTCAAATATATAATACATGGATAATTTACACAGTGTTTACACAATTGGTAATAGTATATACAGTAGCTTTTAAATATTATCAACAGATGGCTCTAAGGTAAAGTTGTTTGGGTTTGGTTGGCTGGAAGTTATCACATGACCTAATGAGCAAGTCTGTGGTATGTCACGTCCTCCTTGGACTGTCCACAGCCTGTGATGGATCTAAACATGGCTACAGCAGAATAATCCTCTTATGTATGTGGTCTGACTGTGAAGTCGTGATCATGATCTGACATGTAGCTCCTCACACAGGCTATCCACAGCTATCTGAATTAGATCAAGAGATATAATATGGCCATTTTTATTCATTTTGTTCTGGTAAGATACTGGATGCAGACCAATAAACAACAACAACTTGTGCACCATTTATTTATCAAGAAATCAGCATTTCTGTTCATCCACTGTGGCATGTACAGGGGGCTGGGGATGCAACTATAATGTTATACTGTAAATACATATACATTCCTGCAAAACACCAGGGCTGCAACTGCTGATCATCTTCTATTTATCAATCTGTTGGTCTATGAACCATAAATGCCCTGATGGTGCATAACGGTGATAAAGTTAGAGGTTGACGGCAGGACTACCCTGGCATCCCTTCAAGTTAAGGTTAATTACGCTTTCCAGCTGTAACAAAACAAGCTTAAAAGATTAACTACTGTAGGTGGATAGATGGCATCCTGCAGAAGGGTTAATTATACAAGCAGGGACTCATTTAACTAGGCTTATACAAATAAGAAAAAGTCAAAAAATTACTGATATAATATTTGAAAAAAGTTATTAGACATTGACCAGTTGTATTTTTGATCCGTCTCCATATTGATTGACTTATATAAGTAAATTGTAGTGTTGTGGATATAAAAAGCCACTATTTTCCCTCATGACTATTAATCTTGTTATTCACCCATTTTATTTTATTAGTTTCCAGAAGTAATCTGTCTGAATGTTGGGGGAACGTACTTCACTACTCGCCTGTCCACGCTGCGGCGATACGAGGACACCATGTTAGCTGCCATGTTCAGTGGCCGTCACTACATCCCACATGATTCAGAGGGACGCTTCTTCATTGATCGGGATGGAACATATTTTGGGTGAGTAGCACTGTTATTGTCCCCTCTGGCTTTTGTGAAGACGAGCGGAAGTTAAGCAAAGTATCAAAAATCAACAACAGATTCATATAATAATGTTTGTTTAGTTTTTTACTAAATGTAAGATATCAGTAATAATTTATACTATAATACTGGGACGCTTGACTTTACACACATGAACTTTAATGGCTTCATCTCTTCTGGGAAGTCTGTCCACAAGGTTTAAAAGTGTCTTTATGGGAATATTTGACCATTCTTCCAGCATTTGTGAGGTCAGACACTGATGGCCTGGCTGGCAGTCTCTGCTCTAATTCATCCCAAAGGTGTTCTCTCGGGTTGAGGTCAGGGCTCTGTGCAGGCCAGTCAAGTTCCTTCACAACAAACTTGCTCATCCATGCCTTTATGGACTTTGCTTTGTTGAATGGATTCATTGATTTGGAGGGGTGTCACAATACTTTTGGCAATATAGTGTATGTCTCAGCTTGGGCACCTGACATCCCTCTCACTCACCACACTGAACACCACACCTGCATATAAAAGAAAACAAGTCACAATAGAAGTGTGCGTAAGGCGACTATTTTATTGGACGAGGACCTGTAGCACCTCCCGGAGGACAGATCACCACAGTGATTCACATTCATTCTGCAGGGTCATGTTTGAAATTTAACTATAAATCTGTCCATCAGTGTCTGAAACAAATGTCTCAACCACAAATGTGAACCTTATGGTGGCGCTAGATGAAAACTGAAAGGTTTATCAAAGTCAGCAGGATTCATTCTCTGTGGACCATAATGTGTGTACAGAATTTAACAAGATTTTTCATTCTAGACCAAAGTGGACTAACATCCCCAGAGCCACACCCCTAGCACGGCTAAAAAGGAAAAACACATTACTATAAATATGAATGGGAGAACAAGCAGAGCCAACATATTGGACTTATGTAGGAAGTAGTTTGTGTGTATTAAAGATTTAAACACAGGGAGCTAGCAAAATGTGAGATGGTCGACATGCGACAACCTGGAGGATGCAGACCCACTGCAGTTGTACAAACACAGCTTTTTAATTTGAAACACACTGGTGTTTCTGGGGCTATTGTCTTGCTGGAAATAAATCTTCTTCCACGTTCCTGCACCGCAGCAGCCTTTTTTCCTCTTCTCTGTATTTTTTTCTGTATTCACTTTATGCTCTATGTTCACAAACCTGCCACATTCAGCTGCAGAGGAGCAGAACCAAAATTTACTTTATTGACCAAGTATGTTGACTCATTATGAGAAATTTGAAGGCGAATTCCTGGGCCCTCTTAAAGTGAATTTTTTTTTTTTATTCACAATTTTTTGACATTTTTGTACGTTAAGTTTTACAGAAGACTCATCATTTCCCTATCATACCACAGATAGAGGACTCTGTTTACACCTGGTGACTAGAAATGAACATAACAGCAAATCAGAACTGAGTTGTTTGAAGAAGGGCTCATCAGACAGGAATATAATTCTGTGTAGACAGGTTCTTGTCATGTTGTTTCCGTCCAAAGGGACATCCTGAACTTCCTCCGAGAAGGTGAGCTTCCTCAGAGGGACCGAGTGCGAGCGGTGCATAGAGAGGCTCAGTACTACTCCATTGGCCCACTGCTGGACAGCCTGGAGGACATTCAGCCACTCACAGGGGAAAAAGTCAGACAAGCTTTTCTTGATCTGCTGCCCTACTACAAAGGTAACTAGAGTCTGCCGCCTCGTTACAGAAATAAACACAACTGTTAATGTTCATTATCTTCTATTATCAAAAATAATATTTACTGTTTGCACCAAGGTATAACTGGAATTCACTGATACTTTCAGAATAGAAAATAAGACTGTCAAAATAGTTGCAGCCCTAGCCCAACATGCATCTTTTAAAAGTGTTTTTCTGTATTTGTAAGTGTCTGTAAGTTAAGGAGTATGATTTAGAAGCAAATTGCTGATAATAGGTTTATAAAGCATCTTAACTGCCTGCACAAGCTGCTGCTGCTTGAACTGCTGACTGTGTAAGAGAGCAGGCCAAATCAGTGGTCCAAAGTATACCTCAACTCCTGCATGCACCTCACTTCACACAGTATCTTCATACTGTTTATCTTGCTCCACATCCCTTCTTCCACTCTCCTGTGGGCCTCACAGTTTGAAAACCTCTGCATTATTGCAACAACATCCACACTGCAAACCAACACACCAATTATAGGACTACTGATTGTAAAGACAATACTTTATCTGGGGTTACTGTTGACTGCAGAGCTTGACATTTACTCCCACTTGGCCATTTTTTAAAGTTTCACAGTACTGTGGGTGTAGCAGTACATGTAATTGAGCCCAGGATTTTGATTCAGTACATGACTTGCTTCGAATCAGTACACCTTCAGAACTAAATAATTACAGTCTTAGTCCTGAGATAGTTCAATTATAGTCTGCACCCTCATGTGTGGGGAACATGAATTCAATATTTGAGCTCCACCTGGCAGGCTTTGGCAGTGTGTCAGCTGCTGTTAGCTAAACCATGATATTCATGTTAACACAACTGATTCAGTTAAGTGGAAAAACAAGAGCTTAGCAGGTAACCCTGTTGGTAAATTGTACAGTGGAGTTAATCAAAAAATATGTGAGGTTTGGGTTCAAATTGTAGTTTTCAACAGATTGTAGGAAAAGGTAAAATAGCTGTAGCTCAAAGGTGAATTTGAGATGTTTGCTGAGATGGCAGAAACAGGTTTGAGTGGCACCTTAATGATTGTTCTCTCAGGTTTCAAGTTTCACTCCTGACACTGATGAGCTGCAGAGATGTAGAGAAAACCATCACAAACTGCTCTGTCCACGCAAAGTGCTTTTCAAAATACCATAGCAACAAACTTTTGTTGGGTTTGGTAGCAGCACATGATTGGTTGAGATGTGTTGTACCCTTAAGTGATGAGGAGAGCCCAACACTGCATTCAAGCAAAGATCTGAGCTGGATGTGGATTGACCACCCGTATTGACAAACACATAATGTAGTTTGTGCACAGGTTTGTTCATCGAGAAGGAGTTGTTTTACACAATAACACTGAAATGAACAACTGAATCAGGGTCAGTACAGGAACAAATACAACTAGTAACCAGTGAGCTATTTCTAATATATAAACTACCAGTCAAAAGTTTGGACACACATAGAAATGACCATGTTTGTGAAAGAAAAGCAGATTTCATAACATCAA
>JAUMHL010000006.1:11333901-11367844 GCA_032362345.1 Sandelia bainsii | reverse complement strand
ATCATTAGAAAACCATGTGCAATGATGGTAACACAACTGAAGACATGTATCTTTTCATGAAACACATGGTAATTCCTTTGTGTGTCCAAACTTTTGACTGGTAGTGTATAGTGTATGGACCATTGAATTAGAAGACCTGTAGTAAAAACCGAGTGGGTATAATATCTAGAGGACATGATAAGAGAGATTTTATTAGTAAAGTACTTGAGAAATTCCTCACATTTTATGGCGGATGATTTGATATCATGGCAGGGGGGTGGTGACATATTGAATTACTCTGAATAAAGCTCTGGAGTTATGACAGTTCTGAGATATGAGATCTGTGAAATACGATGATCTCGCTTCGCTTAACTGCTCTCTGATATTTATACATATTCTCTAAAAGTTAAAGTGCTATTTATTTGCCTTTCATAACTTCTACAGATCTGCTCCAGAGCGGAGGAAGGGATAAGTATGAACAGGAGGAATGACTGCATCAAGCAAAAACTGTAGAAATGCTCATATGGGCACCTGACAAGACAGTAACTTTTTACTTAAAAAATGTACTTTGCCAAACTACAGGAAAATATAAATATGTTTCTAAGACAGTAATAAGTGTAACTGTTTTCATTTCAGACAATCTGGAGCGTATTGTGGAGATTGCCAAACTCAGGGCCATGCAGAAAAAGGCACGTTTTGCCAAGTTGAAGATCTGTGTCTACAAGGAGGAGATGCCAATCACGCCATATGAGCGTCCTCTTTTTAACTCTCTGCGTTTTGAACGCTCTGACAGTGAGGCCAAGCTCTTTGAGCATCACTGCGAGGTGGACGTTTCCTTCGGACCTTGGGAGGCAGTGGCAGATGTTTATGACCTTCTGCACTGCATCGTCAGCGACCTGGCCGAGCGCGGCATCACTGCCGAGCAGCAGTGCATTGGTGTCTGTGACAAACACCTTATCAACCATTACTACTGCAAGAGGCCCATCTATGAGTTTAAGATCACATGGTGGTGAAGCTGCAGGCAGACAGTCAGGACTGATTTAACCAGAAAGTAGAAGGATGCTTGCTCCATTTTTACTATAACTCAGCCGATATTGGTTTTTGTATTGAAGTTCCCAATATTTTGTGCTGATGACTTAAAATTGTGTTCCAGCATACAAATTATGTGTTTAACTAAAATATATTTTTCTTTATGTGTTATGCAGAGATTTTTTTTGTTTTTGTTTAGTATTCCCTCAGTGATGTCATCGGGGTGGTCAAAGTAAAAGACGCACCTGTCTGTATAAACAATACAGTTCGACAGAAACTCGACTTTCATGTTACAAAATGACCATACAGTTGAATTAACACCACAGTATCAAAAACTGAACGTTGTCACAGGATTGTTCTATTAGTTTTAACTATTCAAATTGAAATAACAGTCTAATAAACTGTCAACTGTGTGTAACTATGCTTTTTTTTTAGTGAAATCCAGGCCAACAAAAACACTACCGCCACTTTAAAGAGTAACACCCCTTGAAAATTCTGTTGTACCTCAGGTTTACTCTGGGACTACATGTTGTTACAGGTGCATCAGAGCTTCTGATTACACCCATCAAAGGTGAAGCAGGTTTAAAAGTTTCAACCAGATAGGGTAGAAACGCTGCTGTTCATTAAATCATATTTAAAGGTCTATTGAACTTCCAGTGCTGTCATTTAAGGTGCAATCCAGACATATTTTTACTTTCTCCACCAGTGTTTTCACAGTTTGTATTCAGGGAGAGTTGTGCTTGTGTGATCAGACGTGCTTTTGGCAGAACTCAGAGCCCGGTCACTGTAGTTACATGCAGGTGAAAATGAAAACTTTTGCCTCAAGAGGCAGCTCTGTGTGTAAAGTGTGAGTGAAAGGTGAACCTGGATGCTTTTTTACTAAGACGTCGTAGGAAGTGAGATGTGACATAGTCTGTGTGATATGGTCAGTGGATTATTTTCCACTATCAGACTATTCCAGACTACGTATAGCTGTAGCTGCAAAATTTGGGTGCATATTTTTGCTTATGCTTTGAACTTTTCATTTGTAAGATAAATAATGGATTTTCTCATCTTTCAGAAGTTAAACAGTCCTGCTTCAAGGCCCATAAACTTTAAATCTAAGCTAAGCTTTAAATGTATTCATCCTGCTTACTTATGTAACTACAGTGACTGTGTGTTGGACTACAAGATAGGAAGACTTCCTCTAGCAGCACTGTGGCTGAACCAGTATAGACACTGAATAAAAAAATATTTTGTTGTAACTGTAGCTTTGCACTAATTGATATGTGAATGTGTTCAGGATTGTGTCACCACATTTTCAGAACTAACATTGAAAGAAATGATTATTATTAATATTGTAAGTAATGTAAGTAAACTGAAGTCAAACCTGTATTTTTAGCATTAAGTTTAATTTCAGGGTAAAGATATAACTGTTTCTTTTTGATAAACAGTATAGTTGAATTATGCAACCTTCTGAGGAGTGTGTTTTTAAAGATTTTAGAGAGATTGAGTGGTGTCCATTTTGTCATTGTGTCGTGATTGTCAGTAGTCTTCACATTTTTGTTGTTTATGTTGTTTCACTCGTCAGGAATTGAAGGGAGATAAATTTGTTGCACACTAATGCAAATTTGCAGATTATGTCATAGCAAAAATACTTTTGTCCAATTGGAAAATGCAACACTTGGTATAATGACGTACAGACAGAATCTTAGGTTTAATGACATCAGTAGTGATTTATGTGAGCTTTCATCACATCTTTTCAACATTATGACATGAAATTCATTAAAGCTGCTATTCAGAGCATCAAACCTAAGCTAAATGGGATCTCGTGCTGTGCTTGATAATGCTTGTGATTGTAACCAAGATATTTTTTAACTCAAGGTATGAGACAACTCCAAAGTTATGAGCTACAGAAAGCAGCATCAGTTCATTTATCTTCACTAAGTAAGCCAACATGCTTATTTTATTGATGTACTTTTGATAGACAATGCAGGAGAGATGCTACATTCCTCGTTTGGAGCACTAATGATCGTTTACACTGTTGTGTTTGCACTGTCTTGAATGGTTTTATATTATTTATCTCTTTCTGTTAGCTTCTAGGAAGCTATAGTTCCACAGTGTAGTTGTGTTTTGAATGATTTTGTGTGTAGTGAAAAAGCAACAGGATTTTTATTTAAGGTAAAATTAAAAATATCTTCAATGTAAAATGTTTCCCTCTCTTATTTATGACAGTGTGTATTAGACATATTGAAATACAGATAAAGGTCAGCATTGTATGGATACGATATCGTTACATGGGCAGCGTAATGAGCAACACAAGCGACATGTTTTCTGTCTGCACAACACCTGCACATGTAACAGTCCACAGACCAAGCACATGCTTGGTCTGTGGACTATCTGTGAGGTAACTCATGTGACGTCAACTGAGGCTTTTGATAAATTCAAAGTGAACTGACTGGATCATGTAATGTCACTGATCACACTGGTCGCTTTTAGCTCCACTCACTGGTGACTGAGATCCTTGTTGAAAGCAAACTGAAAGCTCAATTAAAAGACTGAGGACCACAGATCATAATCATAATCACATCATTTGTCATGACTGTCTTTTTTACAGACGGTCATCTTTGACAGAGGAGGAATCGTACTTCCTGTCTTTTCTTGTCAGGCCACCAGCAGGTTGATATTTTTAGCTTTTAGTGACACATGTCCACAGCTACTGTGGTGACAGTCACGGTTCCCAGTCAGTGAGTCATTGAGGCTTTTCTTATAGTGCGCTGGGGCAGTGTTATGTACTAACAGTACAACCAAGGCATATTTGAGTGTCCAAAACTCGTTTTTATGTAACACCTTGAAACACTAACAACATTTTTATCAAGCTCAGCCCATTAAATATTACACCTACTTAACATCATGTTCACATCATTTGTTTGTGTGGCTGACTTTTACTCTCAGGTCTCATGCAAATGTTTAAGGTGAAGTTGGTGTTTAATCATGGTAAGTTTTTGCTGGCAGCAACCTTCCCACTAATGTGAACTGAGAGAGAACAGAGAGCGTCCAGGATCAGCACCATGGACAGCTCCACATTACTGACTACTGTATTTTCATTTATAACAAAACACCATATATATTTTTATAAGTTCCCCAAAGGCTTTATGCAAACATATTGATCTATAAAGCAATTAACTAAAGATGTCAAATAATTGAAATGGAGTGAAAAGAAAAGTCAGTTTAAGCTGTAGAGTAATAAATGTCTTTGTTACATCCCACCAGTCTTACTAAAGATGAAGAGGTTTTTAATCCAATATTTATCTCTGATTGATGTTATTTGGCCATTAATATTTAATACCATGTAGATACTGTTAAGATTTAATGGTTATAATGGTTTTGTGGTTGCTCCTGGTTAATGGTTATTCTTTGAACACAGCAGATGATGAAGACTGATTTCCCACATACTGAGAAACCAACCAGTACTCCAGAGATGGAATTTGATTAATTAATTATCAATAGACAGACAATTAATCAGCAATAATTTTTTTTCACTGGAGCAGCTTCTTCATTGTGAAATTCATTGAAAGCTTCTCTGATTTTTTTGTGACAGTAAACTTAACACATTTGGATTTTTGAGAAAACATAGCTGTGTGACATGTGATCAGACCCAAATGATTTGTGATGAACCTGGGTTTCTGGGGGCCCCTAAGGGTATGCTCCCCCAAGCAGGTGCATGGTTTGCCTGTAGGTAATTCATCCTTGCTTATTACTACAGATTTCTCCGCCTATCTCTCTCTCTCTCTCTCTCTCTCTCTCTTTCTCTCTCTCCTCAGTGTTTCTCTGCCTCTCTCTCTCTCCCTCAGTGTTCACCTATGTCTCTCTCCCAGCTGAGGGGTGGAGGCTGTCGGCCGATGCCTTTTCGGTGGAGAGGATGGAGGAAAGGGGGAATTAGTAGCTATTCTTCAGTCGGTTTTCGCACAGCGACCTGATAATCAACGACTACGACCTCAGCGGAGCATTTTCATGGGAACAAAACGGCTTAAAATGACCCGGGGAGTGAACATTGATCTGCTGCACAAGGTATGCACCTTTAAATATAGCTCGTTAAATGTCTGTTATAAGGGGGACGGTGGGGGGTGGATAGTTACATAACAGTACAAGACGAATCATAGATTAATTAGGAGAATAATCAGTATGCAGGAAAATCACGCATAGACAGGAATATTAATTGTGGAGCATCTCGGTAGCGGATTTTCTGCTGACACATGATGAAGGAAAAAGCAGCCTGTGAGATGGAAGAAACTGGAAGGTGTTGAAGACAATGTTCCAGGCTGTGAGAGCCTGCAGGCCCGCGGCCTCACATCGCACAACACAGGAGCACAGCGCAGACAGAGCCACACTGGAGCATGTACAGGCACAAAATGAGCCAACATTAAGAGGCTATTATTATTTTCTGGATCCCCTTCATCTCCATGACAACAGGAAATCTCCAGCCTGTTAGTTTGCTCTCTGCTTCCTGCGGATACACCTGATCCCCGCAAAATCATTTAGCCTGTTCTGTAACAAAATCCTCTTATTATGCTCATGCTTATTGTAAATTTGGAAAACACAAGTGATCGCCATTAGCCAGCCACAGCTAATGGAACCAGTTATTATTTCCAGCTAATCCAGTGTTATCTTAGAAAAGTTATTTTCAAATACAGCTAAAGGCAGAAGTAGTGATCATTTTTACCTAATCTAAATAAAACTGAGATGGAAAACCTCTTTATATTTGTCATCTGGCCATAATGGAAATTACAGACCCATTGTTACCACTTTCTGATAAGGCACAATTTTAGAAAGGGTTTACAAGCTGTAATTAATAGGTGTATTAGTGGTTAAAACGTTATGTATTAATGCTTTATACAAGCTATTAATAAGAACAACTTCTGAGTTTGTCAGGTTTGGAAAATCCTCCTCCAGGACCATGCTTTGCTTCTCTTTTTAGCGAGCTGTTTAATTCATTATAAGGATCAGTGTTATGGACTGTTTGGCAGCCTTCTGGAAAAGAGCTGCAGCATCTCTTCACTAAAATATATTCATAAACTGCTTATTAACATTTACAACTTATTAATGTCATAACAACATTAGAAAGCCAGAAACCTTTTGATTCTTAATGTTCTAACATTATTTACAGCTCCGTTGCTATTGAGCAGAAACACACAGCCAGGTTATTACCAAAATATTTTATTTTAAAAGGGCACACGCATGAAATTCTTAATAAAAATAGCATTTACTGTATTGGCTTCTCTTGTACTATTTTGCACACACATGAACAGCAGGTCGAACACAGTGTATAAGTTTTAACACATAACCTGCAACAAGCAGTTTTTAAAAGGATTTTGATCCAGATGTCCTGCAGCTATTTTCCAGAAGATAAGAGGTCAAACAGTCCATTGGAGGAGTCTCCCTGATGAATTAAAGAGCTAAAAATACAATAAATGGATTTTCCACAACATGGCAACTCTGAAGATGTTCTTATTGGATTATAACTGACTTATGAAGGAGTGATTTATTAGCCATTAATAGAAACATTGATCATAATGTATGAACGTGTTTTAAATTATACAGATAAAGTGATACTAACCTATTTCACACCAATGTTCATCTGGCAATGATACGTACAGTAGGTTGTGGCATAAACAAATTCATTGAATTAACCTTTATTTAATCAGCAAGTCTCTTTGAGACTGAGACCTCTTGAGACCTGAGAACAAAAAACACTCAGTTGGACAACTATGATAAATTGAGTTAAACCTCAGATAATAAAGCTTTAATCACCATGGGGAATGAGAGACTTGAGCTTGAGGACAATTTGCAGTTTATACCATTTAAAAGGTGAATATACCTCAAATCAGCATTAGAATATTATCTAAAGTTAAGTAGTTATGCGCTATATAAAATTAGTAGAAGAGCTTCATCCTGCGGTGATGGCTCATAATAATAACTAACAACCAGTTTTCAAAATCTAAAATGACTGATAATTAATGTGAAAGTGATAACTGGATGTAAGGTTGAGCTCTAATTGTTGTTGGTATTGGTCTCCTTTAGGATTAAATAATTATCACTAATAAAACCACATAAGAGCTGAAGCACCTGCTACTCAACAGCTAATCCAACTAATCTGTAGCCTTCTCCAGTGAAGTTTAACGATTTAATCCAGTTATTGTACAAGTCATCTTCAACTTAACTAGATGCTATTCTGAATCCTGTAAATAACAGTATTTAGGTTGGTAATACTGTATGATTCAACACTCACCAGAACTCTACCAGCTCGAGATTGAAGCTGAAGATGCTCTATGGAGTGTGATGGCTGCAAGGGTGTAATTTACACTGGGGGGTGGGTTACAGCATGAATAAATGTTACAGTAGGTATTCATTTGTTTTCTGTCTACATACACATTTCCAAGTGAGCAATATTCATACTGTTTTTAAAACTGTTTAAAATTTGACATATTTCAAATTATGCTAACCTGTTAGCCATTAATCTAGTCATATGTTAATAGGTTAGCGTTTGAGGTTGTGTTATGTTTGTGAAATGTAGGTATTAGGTATTAAAAAACATCAGGTTCTGGAAAAATCTGTCAACATTATTAAGGCTTTTCACTCTTTTCTCTGGACACATCATATGTTTGTGAATCATTAGTTTTGTCAGTGACTAATGCACGTGTAGCAACTAGTTTATGAAATGTAAAACTCCACTTACAGTTGTACTAGGCTAGGTTTGACTAACTGTTACATATTGTTTGCTAACATTAGCATGTTCACATATAGTATGACCCCTTTAAAGCGAGCAGTAAGAATAATGTTTTTTAATGAAAACAAATTTCCTAAGTGCTCCAAATTTGTTTTAGTTTCAGTTGTAGGCTACGTACTGGGTGAGCGTTTAATTTAGGTTTAAGTTTTTGGGTGAACTGATCCTTTAATTGTGTTTCATGCATCGCAGTGAAGTGAGTAACAATACTGTGGTGAGATCTGAACATGATTTTTGACATCCATGCAGCCTGTGCTCAGCTGTTTCTATGCCTAAAATATCTCGTGTCCCCATGCGGCCTCAGCTCGATTTTGGCCACATCTGGTTAACAGCAGAGATAATGACAAAGAGGACTAAAAACTGAGTCATGAATAAGACACGCATCTTCTGATGTGTAGAAGATGTGTTTGTGTTTTTTGTTTGGTGCAGTATTTTGTTCTTAGCTATAATGATGAAGCCTTTTGAAATTCCTACAATTTTCTCTGATTTGTGCCCATGAACGGCCTCTTCTCCAACGCACCATTGCAGTGTTCAGACCATGGATTATTTAAAGGCAACTGGATACCAGAGCACAACATAGCACATGGTCCACTGAGAACTGATTATTGGAACAGACTCCAAAAAAACAATCTTTCAGAATCTTTCAAATTCAAGCCATGAAAATTATCATGACATTCCTCACTCTTACATGTTTTTGGGCCCCAGAACATGCACACTCTAGCGTCATCCTCCAGTCACGCCTCTTGGATCCCTGCACATGAGAATGAGGATGAGATAAAATAGTCCTATGGCTTTTCTAGATTTTCAAAATGATATTGGACTGAATCGATTAAATTCTAATAATAAAAAGATTCAATCTGTTGGGTTTCTGACAATATGCCACAGTTGTTTCACTGCCCAGCGCTCTTCCTGGGTGCTTGATTTAGATCCATCCACCATGCCAATATGATACAGAAACAAGAAAGAAACAAGACAGAAATAAAGTTTAAAGAATTAAAAAGTTTTTGTACAGTGCTGTGAAAAAGCATTTGCCTTTTCCTGATTTTTAATTTTGAATCATTTAAATGACAGATCATCAAACAAATTTATAACATGAGTAAATACAAAATGCAGTTTTTAAATGATGATTTGATGATAACTGTGACAGTAAGAAAACTACTGCATCTTAAAACTCACTACATTTTCGTTTCAGTACAGAACCTGAGCTAGGTCAGATCATTGTTTTAGGTTTTATTTTGAATATTACCTTCCTACCTACTACCTTCCTGGCAAGATTTTTCTAGCAGGTGAAAATTTGCAGCTGCACCGTTGCATTTTTGATTATTATTAAATAATAACACAACAAAATTAGATTATGGTTGATACATTAACAGCATTACGACAACACACTATTATATTAGGTTAAAGGTTGATTTTGTGGAAGTGCAGACATACAGCTGATTATTAATACAGCAGCAGCTACAGAGTGGCATTTGCATTTATTTAGATTCTTCACTCTGTTTTAGCTCTATGTTTGGTCTCAAAAAATAAACTAAGGGGCTTGTGCACTTTATATTTATTTATTTATTTTCAGTTAATTTTAAATACATTCGTTTTTTTGAGTAAAAATACTTTTTTTGATAAAGTCCACGTAAATATGTGTCATTTCATCTATACAAAAATGTAACGTGTTGACTAATCAGAAACCATTCAAGTTAAGTTAATTAGACATGAGATGCACCTTTTATCCAGAAGGTCCAGCTGCTCGACTACCCCAAAGAAGAAGAAGACGACTAACTGGGCATGCACAGTGTACATGGATGTTTCAATGTTTTCTGGTAGCTTTGGCAGAAGAGATGCAGTCGGAACTTTTACATTTTCTGAGTTGGAAGAGGTAAGAAGACATTTTTTACCATCTGTTATGTTTTGCATTGTTTTTTGTTTGTGATTTGAAACGTGAATTTATGAGCTAAAAGTAATTTTAGCTGCATGATCTGAACTGACTTTAAGGTAATCTAGCTAGGTTTTGCAAAGCTGTTCATGCATATTCCCACATTTGAATTTTAAAATAGACAGTGTATTATTTTATAAGTTAATATACAGTCTATGAACATTTCTCACTGCAGGCCATACTGACATTGTTGTTCTGCTGCTTCCTCAAAGCTGCTGAAGATACTGCTGACACATTATTTCCTGGTGCAATAATAAATAAATATTACAATAAAAACTTACTGTCAGCAAACTATTGGGAGGCTTTTATTGCCGGTATAGTAGCTATTTCATTGTGGTTTTGTGTTTCCTCAAGGATGCCACATTTTTTGCAGCTAAATGAGCTTTCTTCTTTTTTTTAAATGTCCTGACACACAGTCAATGCCTTGCATGTAATGAAATGCTATAATATACTTTGATCCTGTTATATTATGGTTTCAGTGAAGTTTTGCCTGAGTTAACTTTTGGTATTATTTTTGTTTTATTGAATCTAACTACAGAAATCAGTCTGCTGCTGGAAGTCTGATCTAGGGCTACATGAAAGCCTTGTGACCATAGTGGAGAATTTCCCTCAGGAGGTGGTGGAGACCAAAAACAGACTAAAAGGGATTAATAAGCAGAAGTTGACTAGTCTATGTAACAGGTAAAGGTGCTAGCAAACTGTTAGAAACCAAAAATGTCTATTAAATATTTATAAAATGACAATTTCTTGCTCGCAAAGTTTGAACAGTTGAACCATTGAATATATGTTCGATGTGTCACTAATTCTATTACTCAGCATTAACAAATGATGAATTCATTAATTCACCAAATACGTTTTATGTAGTTAATTTGTACTTAATAGATCATCAATTAAGAAACATTAATTCAGTTTGTTCATTGATATAACATAAAATTAGCTGCATTCTAGTTACACAAAAGTTAAATTCACACACACACTTTCAGACATCTCTGCTCATTCTTCACTAATTTGTCTAATTACACCATCTAAATGAAAATGAAATGAAAAAATTAGATTTTCATGCAGCATTCTCTGGGTTATTAAAGAAAAAAGTTTCAAACTTTCATGAGAAAAAGTACTGCTCTGCTTGTGTAACACGA
Source organism: Sandelia bainsii (assembly GCA_032362345.1). Taxonomy (NCBI): domain Eukaryota; kingdom Metazoa; phylum Chordata; class Actinopteri; order Anabantiformes; family Anabantidae; genus Sandelia; species Sandelia bainsii. The sequence continues at coordinate 11,357,004 of JAUMHL010000006.1, read as the reverse complement.
ATGATGACGACGACTATTAACTGATCATAAAAAGCCACAGTCACTTGATTATTTGTTAATGGTGAGCAACAGGAAGTGTGTTGCAATTTTGGTCTAACTTCTTTGTCAGTCTAATACAGTATGGCCATACCATAAAACTATGTAAGTATGTTGCATTCTCAGATAACAGCCATAATGTTTAACTGCAAAGACTATGCCACAACAGGAAGTAGAACTCTGTTGTCTTGTTTGGCTGTAATACTGACAACTCAAATGATGCCTTGTTGGATTTGCATTGCTAGACCATGCTGTACTGTTTCCATCTGTAAATATAGTTTATGTCATGCTTGTTATTTCTATGTGTTGCTACAAAGGTTTATATATTACATTTTTGGGCCAAAGGACACTAAAACGTTAAATGAATCAGTGCGAAGCTGGTAAATAAAGAAAATGAAAAAAACTTGTTGGGTCTACTGGAGGAATTTTTGTGGCTATTTTTGTTGACTAAGCAAACTAATTGTAATTATTGCGTTATAAATACACTTGTTAAACATGTAGGCTCTAAATATACTATTTAAGTAAATTTAACATAATGTAACTGATTTGGCAAAACATAAATATATTCTGTTGATCAGAAGTCAATTTAGTTAGTTGGCTCAATTAACAAAAGTTATGTTATTGTACTACAAAATTCTTAATTTAGGGAACCCCACAATTTTTACTTTCAATTAAAATAATTATGTGGAGCCTGTCAAGTCAATGTTTCATTTTTTGAGTTGAATAACTGCTTCACTGTTTTCACAACCTAGTCACCAAGTGTGTCTATGTATCTTATGTAACTGGGTTGATCTTACAAAGATTGTAGAAAGTTGCCCAAAATAAGTTGAGAAAGATATTAAAAAGTTAAAATAAGATGTGATAATGTAGTCACTTGCCAAATAGTTAATATAAAATATCAATTAATTAAATTCTTCCTTGTGTCCTGAGAGCTAACTGAATCACTAATGACAACTAAAACTATTGTTTATCATTCCTTACTGACAGCACCATTTCACAAACATGCTGTGAAACATCCTGTGTAATCATGTTTTTATTCATATGTTAGAACTGAAACAACAGACATGACTGACGGCATCATGCACGAAGCAGCTGCAGTGCATTGTTCTTCCTCAGGCCCTGTGAAACATGATGAAACAGAGAAATGTTATCCAACGCTGTGGCCTCATCCACTACATTCCTGCTGTATTGTGAGCACTTGGTAGAGCGAGCGGTGTGTTGCCATGGAAACCAGCGCTGCTCAAGCTCATAATATTCCCCTGTGAATGGAGAGCAGATCGTCTTCAATGCAGCCATTTTTTCCAGTGGTAAAAACACTGATGGTGGCTTAGGATGCTCTGATCTGACAGTCCACAGCACAGCAGAAAAAATACTCTTTATGTGACAGCAACATCAGAGGCATCACATTATAATTCTACTCACAGGCACTGCATGGATTTATTTTTATCCTCGTGGTATCTGACTTAGCTCTTGGAGGAACGTGATCTCAGCAGCGGTAGAGGAAGTGTTCAGATCATTTTCTTATGTAAAAGTATTAATGCCACACTGTAAAAAATACTCCTTTACAATTAGCCCTGACCTCAAGATCTTACTTAAGTAAAGGCATGCTAATATACTGTCATTAGAATAATATAGCCTATAAGTTTTAGAGGTACTCTGTGAAGAGCAATGCTCCCTGTGAGTGTTATCTACTATATATTATATCATTACATTGTCATTACTTAATGTATGAGAAAGATTAACTTTTGTAGTTGGCTAAGGTGGAACTAATTCATAACTATTTTACAATTTATATAGGACAGCAAATAAATATTATCCTTACAGATTAGTCTCTTTATGATTTTCTCAGTATTATTGACTTCTGTTGAATGTTTGGTTTGATGCCTGCATAATGCTTTTCTGTCCAAGCACGGGTTCAGAACTCTAAATGAGTAAAATATTGTAATAATTAAAACTAAAAGCAGAAAATGCTTTGACATTTCAGATATGAGAAGTTAAAAATTCTCATATTTTTTACTGAATTTTACATTTTAAATCTTCTGTAATTGTTACACCTTCAAAAGCATCTGCCCAGGATGTTAAAATATATGACCAAGGCAAAAAAAATGGGTTGTCTATATGAGAACAAATAGTCGTGTAACTCTGAAAAAAGATGACCAATCACGATGTGTGTGAATGTTCGATCTTCTGTCTGACACAGGCCCCCGAAATCGTAAGTCAGAAAGTTGTGGGTGGTTTTCCAAATATATTCAACTATCCCACAGCCCCAGTGATGACTGATACTGTTGGTTTAAGACACAGTGTAACCATAGTAGGCTTTTCTTGCATGGCCCCTCTTTTCTGATGTTTCCTACACTGTCACTGTCCAACAAAAAGCAAAAAAGCCTCCAAAAAATACAAGTTTTAAAAGTTAATCAATTAGTTTCCACTTAAAATTTGTGTAGGGAATTAAGTGTGACCAAATCATGGTGCTCAGGCCACAGTTTGCTAACGTCTGCCATACAAAATGACAAGAGGCTATGAAATCAGCATAGAAATCTACAGTGTGATGCTGTTGGACTACATTTGAACTTGAGTATTTTTTGTCATTCTGGAGAGGCTGTCTAAAGCTTATCCAAACCTCCTCGCAACAGCACATCTGAGACGCTAGACTAAATATCAAAGGTAACTGTCAGGAAAGCTTGTGCTGCCTCAAAAACATAAAAAGCAGATCAAAGCCCAGTTGTTGGCCGGGGTGGGTCCTACTGGTTTCAAACTTCTTGTGCTGTCATTAGGCCACACAGCAGCAGTTCAATCAGGAGAGACACAAAGGTTCAAAAGTGCTTAAATGTAATTTATTGCCATTATGTGCACAGCAGAAGTAAGAAGAGTCTTTAGTGATTAGCGTGATTAGAGATGTGATTAGAGGCCAGTAGAGATTAGACTTCGCTGAGACTTCGTTTTATGTAAAGGGGAAGTCAGGTTATGAAGATAACAGAAATATCACCCGATGGAGTCTAGGCACTGGTGGTGGTGTGAAGCGATGGTTGAAAATGTGGATGGACCCATGTGATGATAATGGAGAAGTGACGGCTGAAGGTGTGGATCGAGCCAGGAGTCTGACGAGCCGGTGAAGGAACGCTGATCTGATAGAAAGTGGCTATGGACGGGGTGGAGGAGGGTTGTATTGGTCCAAATGACGGCTAACAGCACAGAGAGGAACATATTTAAAACCTGACAGCTGTGGGATGGCAGAAACTGATTGGTCAATAGAAGGGAAACTCCCTCAGCCAGCTGATCGCGTTTGGAAGTGGGGAGGGAGACAGGGTGAAAGAGGGAGGATCATTATTCATAGAGGTTCTTCCTGACACTGAGGATTTGTTAAGTTTTCCATATAGTTCTATATAGTTGTACATGTTTTCCACATACAGTTATTCTGTAAGGTTTTAATCTTACTTTTGTTGTGATTTTGCACTATACAAATAAACTGAATTAAATTTAACTGACTGTGCTGAGGAGCTCCCAAGCACCCACAACATATTGCGAAGTTAATTCAGTGTAACACACTCAGTCTATACTGCTAGAGTTACTGTTGCTGTTGCTTGCTTTTGGCAGTGTGGGTGGTGACACGTTTTTCCCTCTGCCTTACTTTATGTGTACAGATTCATGCTGAAACTATTTAGTACTACTGGTGAATGTGCACACCGGACTCAATTCAGCTCACATGTTGGTGATACTTGAAATAATGGCAGAGTAGGAGGTCTATTGTTTGTGATATTATCAGCATGCACGTCTTGTTTGTATAGCTGCCACTCAATCAAGAGCACGTCCACACTAAGCAGATCCAATTTGTAATAACATCTTTTCTCTCTGTTTCAGCCTCGCATCCAAACTAAATCAGCGCTTTCCTCCTAAAACAGAGCTTCTCCAAAATGGCCTTGAGAGTGTGTAAATCTGAAAACACCACTTTAATGTTTCAGTGTGTACGGACTAAACTGACCTTTTGCAGAATGATGACATAAGGTGCTCTATAAGGATGGGAAACTGTGTGGTTTTAAAGCTATGAGTTCCTCCTTAATTGTGAAAAAAAAGTGAAAAGTCAATTTCCTCTGACATGTAGTATTAAATGAAAGTACTCTATTAAAGTATAAGTACCTAAAAACTAGACTCAAGTACAGTACTACATGCACTTAGTTTACCATCACTGTAAGTCTCTGTAAACTGTACTGAATCAATACAAAAACCACAGGCTCCCTCCTCACAGTGACTCATTTCTTCTTTTATAGGTTTGAATCCCCCTAGAAACCCCATGGAGCAGGATGTGGAGAGCCCAGCCATCATCAGACAGCCCAAGTTGCCGAAGCAGGCCCGCGAGGACCTGCCTAAACAGCCGGCAGAAACCGACAGGGCAAAGAAGGTCCAGCGGTACGTCCAGAAAGACGGGAAGTGCAACGTCCATCACGGGAATGTTCGAGAGACATATCGCTATCTGACAGACATTTTCACCACGCTAGTGGATCTCAAATGGAGGTTCAACCTCTTCATCTTTGTGTTGGTGTACACAGTCACGTGGCTCTTCTTCGGCTTCATGTGGTGGCTTATTGCTTACCTCAGAGGTGATCTGGACCATATAGCAGACAACCAGTGGACTCCATGTGTCAATAACCTGAATGGGTTTGTATCAGCGTTTCTGTTCTCCATTGAGACGGAGACCACTATTGGTTATGGATATAGAGTCATCACAGACAAATGCCCCGAGGGGATAGTTCTGCTTTTAGTTCAGTCAGTGCTGGGATCAATCGTGAATGCTTTCATGGTGGGTTGCATGTTTGTCAAGATCTCGCAGCCCAAGAAACGAGCGGAGACACTAGTGTTTTCCACCAATGCCGTCATCTCAATGAGAGATGGACGACTGTGCCTGATGTTCAGGGTTGGAGACCTCAGAAACTCGCACATCGTGGAGGCTTCAATCAGGGCCAAGCTTATCAAATCTAAGCAGACCAAGGAAGGGGAGTTCATCCCTTTGAATCAGACGGACATAAATGTGGGTTATAACACGGGAGATGACAGGCTTTTCCTAGTGTCGCCCCTAATCATCTGCCATGAGATAAATCAGAACAGCCCTTTCTGGGAGATCTCACAAGCCTACCTGGCCAAGGAAGAGCTGGAAATTGTTGTGATTCTGGAGGGGATGGTCGAGGCCACAGGTGAGTCATCAGGTTCATAAAGTCATAAAATTTCTGGTTTTAATTAGAAGTCGTGTGAGTTGCAGTTTTTATTATGCCAGCTGTAAGGCATCATCAGTCTGTCAGTCTGTTGGCGCAGATTGAAATATCTCAGCTATTAGATGCATTTCCATGACATTTGGTCCCGAGACGGTTAATCCTATTGACTTTGGTGAGCCCTTGACTTTTTCTTTAGCAATAATAGCAGGTCAAAAACATTTTCTCTGTATTCTCAAGACTGGATTCAGACTGACACTAACCACTATCTTTAAACAACACAGTGGAGTTGTGTTGGTGCAGGTGCATTTAATATACAAGTGAAACTAGAAATACGATCAGGGAAATCCAGTCAGAGCAATGGAGTGGTATGTTTAAAACTCATTAGATGACAAAATACAGAACAGCGGTTTGTAATACTCGCTGACAGGATTGCATAACTCAGTTATAGTCATCACATTTATCACAAATTTACCCAGGCAGCAGCTGTTTAAACAGCAGAAATCTGTGCTTGCATGTGCCTGATAGGCCAAGGCATTGTTAAGTTGGATGATGTCACGTTGTGTTGCATTTGTCCCTGAACTAGGCTTCTCCCCAATGCATAACACATTGCCTCACTCAAATAAATAAGAAGGGCAGTGTTTCTCATATACTGTAGTGTTGAAGACAGTTTGATCACCGTCAATTTAAATATTGATGTTTTTCTAACCTTAATCGATGTAGCGTAGATTGAGCAACATTAAGAGCAAAATGTGTGTGAGCTAAATACTAACATCAGTGTTTTAACATAGTCACAGTGATAATGCTAACATTTACTGTAGATGTTTATAGTACTGACAAAAACCATTATCATTAGGCTTTTAGTTAGGATGAATATTAGTGACTTGGATGATCCTCTGACTTTTCCGTGAACTTGACATTTAGTGGATTTAAGTAATATGTCTCGACAAATAGCGAATGGATTGCCATAAAATTTGGTACACGCATTTGTGTTTCCTGGATGCATTTTAATAATAGTGTTGAGTTTTTCTTTAGTGGCATCATCCGTTTAAAATTTTGTATTGTCTAGTATTTTTGTTTATGACCAAATAAACCAACATCAGCGTCCGCTGCACTCCATGTTTAGTCTTAATCAACATATACTAACACAGTAATACATAGCCTCACAGCTCTGCTAGCACGGCTTTAACTCATCCTGTTCTTTACAAAATCCTGATGCCAACCAGTACCCTGCACATCCCAACATCGTGTCGCAACTTTAATTAAATTTTATACACTTTATTTCTTCAACCCTTATTATTACTTTCACCCATACAGTCAATGTGGGAATATTTAATATCAGAGGTTTTTAACCTCCCTTTCACAGTGTTAATAAAGTTCTCCGACGTACAGTATGAGCAGTTCACTGCACAGTTGCTCTTCAGACTTTCATTGTGGTACAGTATGTGTCTTAGAATTTACCCAGAGACACATCTAAACCATCACCCCTCATTATTGTGTCTCTGCACAATGTTACTGAGCAGCTAATGTAATAAAGTAGTAACTGATGTCTAATTTCTCACAATTCCACAGCGTATGAAACAAATCTGCATTCTCTTTATCTGGAACATTGAAAATACTAGAAGGATTTGTACTTTATAACCAATAAGTAATCTGTGACGCACAGTGTTCCTTATTAAATTTGCAGCATAAAATGCAAATGATTAATTGAAATGAAACTTCTTTTATTGGGAAAAAAATGTCCATAACTGCAGATATAGTATAGAGCAACATAAATACAATATTTCTTACTGAAATGTACTGTAGTGGATTAGAAGAATAAACTATGAAAAAATCATCTAAAGTACAAGTACAGTAAAGTACTATAGAGTAGTTGCATGGTTCTGAATGTCCTGAGCTGAGATGATAGGAGCTGAAGGCTTTGCTAAGTGTACAGTGTAGCTCACCCAGTACTTTGCCCCTCATCCTAAAATATCCAAATAAAAACATACATTAAAATATTAAGATGCCTGATATGTGTCAAAACTGCTGTGCGATCATTTGCCTCACTGTTAGTCATAATAAAATGAACTGATTACACAATGCCTGCATGGCGTGTTTTGAAGCAGCTGCTGGGGGCTCACAGAGGACCCTGAAGACAGTTGAGCCAAAGAGCACAGTGAGAAGTATATGGAGTCAGAAAGCAGTGGTGCAGTGGAACTAAGTATATTTATTTAAGTACTTAAGTACTTAAGTGTAAATTTGAGGTCTTGAGTAGTACTTTTCATGTTTTATATGTCTGTTCCACTATAATCCAGCAGGTAATATTGTACTTCTGTATTTAACAGCTACGGAATCAATTTCTTTTCTAGTCAAGACATTACATACAAAACATGTGAATATCTTATAAAATATGATGCCATACTTTACTTTACTTTACTTTACTTTACTTTACTTTACTTGGCAGACACTTTTATCCAAAGCGACTTACAAGGTTTAACCATAGATTAAACTACCAAATAGTATACGAAATTAAAGTTGAAATGATTATTCAGTCATCAGTAACTAAAAAGCTGTTTGAGTCGTTTCATGCAAAAATGCCAAATATTTCCAGGTTCAGATTTCTGTTCCTTGTATAAATTATGGTAAAATTGAATAATTTTAGGGATTGGCTGTTCAAACAAAACAAGCAATTGTCACTTTGGTAATAGTGATCTTTATTTCTCACTATTTTTTGGAGTTTTACAAACCAAACAATCAGTCAGTTTACATATTAATCCAGTCTGGCAACATCTGCTCCATGAAATTTTTATATTCTGATCACAGTAATGTTAAAGGCGGTCATGGGGCAGGGTGATGGAGATGTGAGACAAATATACTGTGTGAGTTGAGTGGGACAGATTTGTTGTGTTGTAGCTCTCTCTGATTGATAGACGCATCACTTCAAAGCGATTTAAAACCATTATCAACTAACTGTTGCAATTAGTGTCGCAAATCATTCTTTTTCTGAGGCGCAGTTCAGGCAAATCACACACACATGATCCACATATTTTTAGATTCAGTGTGACTTATAGTTTCCTTCAGTATCAGAGAAATCCACTGAGAATTATGTCAGTTATGTCCAAACAGAAACTTATAAAAGCATATTTGGTGTATTGTTAACAAATATGCGTTAAACCTAATATATCATAAACGTAACAAATCATCTGAAATATGGATAATAAACCCTGTAAATATTTTCTTGAGAAATTGACCTGAAAAAAATTATTTAATGACCCTTCTGAGGGTCAACAGAAAAACGAGGGATAGGTTTAAAAATAAGAAATGAGATTACGCTTTTCACTATTCATCTTCTTTGAGCACTATAAAACCACTGCATTCAGTTGGTGGACAACTAAAAATAAAACTATAGACTCAGTGGTAAATGTTTTTGTAATTAGGATGAACTGCAGCCCAATCTAGACTTTTTTCTATAATATTTGTATTCCCCATGTATCTCCAGGCATGACATGCCAGGCAAGGAGTTCATACATCAGCAGCGAGATCAAGTGGGGCTACCGCTTCACACCAGTCCTCACACTGGAGGACGGCTTCTATGAAGTGGACTACAACAGTTTCCACGACATCTATGAAACCAACACACCCACCTGCAGTGCCAAAGAGCTTGCTGATATGACCAGTCGTGCCCGCTTGCCCCTAACGTGGTCACTGGCGAGTAAGCTGAGTCAGCAGGGGCTGCCAGAGTCTGAGCGGGAGGGTCAGGAGACCAAGACCAGCCCAGTCGATGAGGGGAAGAGCCAGCAGACGGAGAGGAACGGGGACATCGCCAATATAGAGAGTGAGTCCAAAGTGTAACGAGTGTGATGAAGGGGGGAAAGACGTTTAAGGTCCGTATGAGATTACTGAACTGTTCTGTGTGTCACCCATTTGGATGACCCGATACGCCTTTAGTGCACAGGTGACAAACAAGGACCAATGAGCACAGTAGACCAAGTATCCCTGCACCAAGAACCACTTTTTCTCAGTGATTCACAATTACCCCAAAAACAACAAATATCTAGACATCGCTGAACTGAAAACCCTTTGCGGCAAGTGCATGTTTAAAATATAATGTGATGTCCTCCTCATGAGATTCCTATTATTTTTTCTATTAAATTATTCCTAGGGGCATTTGCATAAGTATTTTTGTATATACTACAAAATGTTTTGAATTCTTTGTTTTGTTGCAGTGTGAATATTTGACAGATGTTTGATACTAATTACTTTAGGTTAGTTCTGTATATATTCTATGCCTTACTGTATGTATAAAGCTTTCATTATTTGTTTTTCAGAAATATATAAGCATGTATGAACATTAACTGCAGTTAATTTATCTTGTATTGTGTATATACTGTATGATGACAATGTAACAAAAACGTCTCAATGGATGCAAACTCTAGTTTAAACCAATGATAAATTCTTCCCCATGATGTATGTTTGTTTAAGGTAGTACAATACAATTCCTCGAGAAGCCATGACTTGCTGTTTAAAGCTGAATGACTTCAGACAATGGCCCTTTAAAACTGCATTTTGTCACTTTTGCACATTGGAGGCCTCTGCTGGAGAAAGTTATGTACTATTTCAGTCTCCAGAAATCCCTCACATGTCACCTAACAGTATCAAAAATAAATAAACACTACATTGCATAATATGACGTTTTCTTTCTTTGTGCATGTAGATGTTTGTATGTTATCATCACATGTTTCAAATGATTCTGTTGGCTTATGTTTTTCACTGGTGGAAGAATTACTGAGACCCTTTACTTAAGTAAAAATACTTGATTACACGTAGAAGTCATTAATTTAAAGTACATGTTCTACAGTAAAATGCCCCCTGTCACTGACCCATGATTACATTGTTAATACTGATGCATCAATTTGTGATGCATCTGTTGATTTGAGGGGTCGTCAGATGATTAAAGGAAAGAGCCAATCATTTTCTACATTTTTTGTATTATCAAGAATTTCCATTACAAATGTGACTTTAGTATTTTTAAAATTAGCTTCAAAGGGTCAGAACAACCATAACTTTTTACTTCATGGTACTTCTGACCCTTGCAGATTTTTTTTTAAATAGTAAAATCACATTTTTCATAATAAAGAGTCATTCAAGTGTTCTTATTTGATTTCAGAGAACAGTGGACTCACTATGTTTGTAGAATTAATGTCCTTGTTTTCCATGACAGAATACCTGTTCTCAACTGTGCTACCATAATAAGGTTTTTCCAATTGTGAATTAGCCTTGTAGACTGATAAACCTGCATTAGCAAACACAGTGTGTCAGTGGAAGACAGGGCTAATATTTGCTGATAATTGTCTTCACGCCTGTGTAGAGATTCCATAAAAAACAGCTGTGATTGTTATTTACAATATTAACAACATCTGCACTGTTTTTCTGATCAATTTCATGTTATAAAATGAACTTGTCTTTCAAAAACAAGGATATTTCAAAGTGGCCCCAAACTTCTCCATGATGGAATAAAATGTAGTTTCCACAATTGTAGTTTTTGTTTGTGTGCTGTTGCTTCCAGCCAGTTCTCTGTTGTCTTTAACACTGTTCGTGTCAGGTTGACACGACTGATGGAGCTAAAGTTTTACATCTTCAAACACACACAAAGTGTGTTTAATCTGTAGTTGATGAATTTAACTGGTGTTGAATTTAACCACTAACAATCAGAACATTATAGTGTTAGTCACTGAAAAGTAAATTGAGGATGCTTTAAAAATTAATGCCATGAACAGTTTTTATTTATCAATTCACTTGTTACATTGCAGTAAACAGACAAAATGAAATCAAATCAATATGTGGTGACCACACCAGAACAACATTATAATTTTATGGACACTTTTTCTTTTTAATTAAATGCTTCATAAACTGTAAGCTCTTAATTTCAATTTTAGAAATGTACTTTATGTGAGATATAACTGTTCCCATTTCAGAAAATGTTTGAAGAATAAGGCTGATGTTATTCTGTATTTCTTATTGTAGCAGACCAAAACTAACTATGTCTATTTTTCACTTCCCCAAGTGAATGACCCAACATAGATCACAATTTCTTTAGGAAATGTCACTAAAGAAGAAGCAAATATGATCACATCATTGTTGATTTATCTTATTTAGTTTTTAAAAGTGCTGTTTGATAGTCATGATTTTGACTCTACACATGTTGCTTTCATTCTAAAATAACAGTGAACTGGTCTTTCACATCATTTCATTCTAGATTTAAAAAGTCAAATGAGCAGCTGACGTTAAATAAGTTGGCTAAAAGAAATAACTGATTAATTGTAGCAAGCTAACATCATGCTATTCTGGATTTACTTACAATGCACATAACGTTCAGAGCTGTACTATTCTATGAAGTTGAATAAATATGATCATTTACAGCTGCCTAATATTGTGGAGGCTTTATATGTTCAGGCGTCCCTGTTGCTCAATATAACAGTAATAAAAAGATTCTTAAGCCAACAAATCAACACAACAGTAGAAGAGCAGCAGTGTTTCCACAGGAATTGCACAACACCAGCTAGTTTTTATACTTATTATTATACAGTACGTCACAAAATGTTTTAAATCCATTATTCATAGCCTTTGTATAACATTAGAGACAAATGCGTAGAACGTCTGTCAAGATACAGTGAATTAAGCACAAACAGTACTGTGTTAAAACATATGTTGTGTTTATAAAAAAAATTAAAACTGAGGAGCCTCTTGAAGTTAATGTGATACTTGACAACAGCAACACTTGTTCAGAGTAGTTGTCTTTCTTCTAAATTTGTTACAGCTGGATTTCAGTTACACATAAACAACCGAAATTGGATTGTGTCGCTAAACGGACAAATCAAACTGGCCTCAAGCACATCACTAGGATGTGTTCTTATAGATTTAATGCCAAATGTGTGTTTTACGTAAACCAGACAAACCAGAAACTGTGGCTAAAAAACTGCTACAATACAACTAATATAAAAAAGTGAGCAATGGCAGCTACACTTTCAAATGGCATAAATATCAAAAAAAAAAAATTTGTTATGAAGTTATGTTTGCAACTAGCTAACATTAGTATTAGCCAAGTATGGAAGAAATAGAGTAGGACCAACTTAATGCTAATATTTGTCAGGAAATCATCAGTTTACTCTCTCCCGGCACTTCTCAGGATTTTAAGTAAGCTCTCTGTTGTAGCTAGCTGTGCCTTAGTTTACACCTTATACATAAAATATATATTTGTACCATAGACATCTGTCTCCTAACTATCTAAAAAACTCACCATTTGTAGCTTTCTCCTATTTGGACTGTACCAAAGAGCACCAAATACTGTTGATCACTACATTTCAGTGACTCAGTGTTTTTTGTCTTTGTCTGTCTCGATATGGCGGTGATTTGTAATTGTAATGTTTAACACAGCTTCAGCAAATTTGAACTTTTGGTGCACCTCTTTCAGTGCACCGAGGACGTCCGTACAGAGCTGTCGCAACGCAGCACATACACAATAATGAAGAGGTGCACACAAACGCTGTTCCTTGAAAAGATCAGTATAGTCAAGATGGTTTTCTCAGTGCCATGAATTTGCCTGTCAAAGTTCACCATAGTCAAAACTGACATGAAATAGTTGTGAAGATTTATTTTACCCTACAAGGAAATCCACTGATTTGTGTGATTCCACTGAAATTAGCAAAATTTTCTGTAAATTTTCCTTCAGACATGACTATTGTTTTTGGAGTGTTTTCATTTTCCCCAATTTTCTGACATTTTAAAGACCAAACATTTAATTGATAAAATATCATATTAATAGATAATAAAAGAAATCATTAGTTGCCCTACACACAGTAAATTTGTTGTTCTACAGTATTTTTCTTTTACCTCTAAAATTCTGAGTATTGCATTGTGGGATCTTTAGCAGAAAGTAGTGTACATACCGTGGTATATATTATATTGTGTAAACATGTACACACTAAGAATTTGGGCACTCAAATAAAGTGGTGGCCTGTAAATGCAGCACACTCTACAGTAAAGAGAGAGTGATTTTGGACAAGGTTTAGGCCTTTAAGGTGCAGAAGAAGCTCAGCAAGATGAGACTCCAGCAGGAGATTTGTGCGTGTGGGATGTTATCATCAAGCTCAAAACAGACTTTTCAAAGCAGGAGTACCGTTGCTGTGTTTGAAATGCTTTTCCTCCCTTTGTAGACTCCGCTACCCGGCAAACACCTGGGGTGTGAGGGGTGGTGGCAGGTTGTCATTGTCCATGTTGTTGGCATCAATGGCAGAAACTGTGCAAGACAGAATCTCCAGAGGGTATTTTTCCAGGATGTCTTGCACCTCCCGCTGTACTCTGTTGGGCCAGGACAGGAGGTCGGCCTGCAGGTTCTGAGCAGCCTCCATCAGTGACTCCTGCCGGCTGCTGAGGCCTGACAACAGCTCCAGATTGTGACTGAGCTGAGCCAGGACAGGGTTAGTGGCAGCCGAGCCAGGTGCTGAGCCAGTGTGAGGCCAGTCACCCTCTGAGCTGTTGAATCGTGGTGATGCTTGGCCTGACATGTAGCGCTCAAATTCCTCTGGAGAAAGGTTGAGAGACTGAGCGTCCAACTTCTCGATGAAGGCCGCTGCACAGCACTAAAAACAGACAGATAACAATTCAAAAATCACCACAGGGTTACAGTTTCCATATTTTAAAGCCTCATAAATGTTTGCTAAAGTAGTTTAATCGGACACATAATCTTCACGACTAAATAAGAAGGAAAAAAAGCTATTATTTATTAATACCACTCAAACAGTTACTGAGTGGGGTTTGATCAGATTTGATGATTGAACAAACAATAAAGCAGCTGTTGTCTAGGGCTGTGGGAACTAACAGTTATTCTCATTGTTTGTTATTTTCTCAATGAATCTATTACTCATTTTGTCTGTAAAACAGTACTCGCTATTTCCTGTAGCCCAAGATAATGTATTCAAAACAATTGTTTGTTTTATTCACTAAAAGGTCCAAAAACTCAAATTTCTAATGAGATGTCACAAAAAAGCAGCAAATGAATGAAATGAAATGAACAATGAAACTTTATGTAAAATAATGGATCATCAGTCATCACATCTATTTTGATCAATCAATCAATTTGATTAATCAACCGCTTGTTGTCTGTCGCTGAATCAGATTCTGATTCAAAATCCAGCTAAATCCTGATTCATGCATGGACGTAAACAATGCGTTTATTCAACTATCATAAAAAATATAAATAAACAATAAACAAATGTCTCATGTCTAAATAACTATAATAAATACTTTACATTTGAGCAGAAAGCAGTGAGGTTCATGTAGGATGCCATTATCAATACTACTAACGAGAAAATACGTTTTCTGGACTAATGGGACGAGTGTGTCTCCTCCGATTTCTGTCAGCAGCTGTAAATATTTGTAAATGGACTGAAATTTTAAAGATAAAGTTAAGCTGTAATTTTTAATTCGCTCATTAGCCCAAGTTTTGCACCACTGTGAATCTCTGGATCAAACTGACCCTTAAAGAAGGAGAAGAAAAGAAAAAACACATACCAGGTTGGTGAAGTAGTATCCGTCCTCTCCGGTCATCAGCCTGCTGGGGTTGCAGAAACGGGTGATGTACTGGATGTTGGACTGTAGTCGTGGAGGGTTAGCCTTCAATACAATGTAAATGAGCGCAGGCAGAAAGTCGTCAGCAGATGCCGGCTCTTTCTTGGTGATCCTGATGGCACTGAAGATCTGTTTACTGCAGCGTGTGATGCATGCAAGTTTGTCTCGAGGAACCCTCTTTGAGTCCATCTCAATGATATCTGGAAAATCATAGAAGCTTTGATGCTTTGTTGTAAATAAAATTAAAGTAAATGCAAGTAGAGCTGAAACAATTACTTCATTCATCTATTAATCAACTGCAGCCTAATTAAACAACAGAAAATTAACTGGTCACTATTCTGATGAATTTTTTAAGTAATTTTCATGTAAAAATGCACAAAGTAACTACTGCTCTAGCTTCTCAAGTGGGAAGATGAGGATTTGCTTTTCCTTTTAATAATTTTAAAGGTAAAATAAAGCAGTTTGAAAGTGCACTGGGCTCTGAATAATTGTGACAGCATTTAAATAAACACTCATAAAAACAGTTCTTTTATATCAGTACACAAGAAATACTATAGAACATAAAATAAGGGACATTTTCGAATAGACCTACATTTTGTGATCATACTTAACAGTACATAACATCTTCAGTGCAGTACTTTTATGACCTAGAAGTCACTCTGTGTCACCGCATAACTGCAAGTTTAGTTTCTGCACATGAAGGAAGTCATTAGTCGTTCCCTTTTCCAGTCAAAAGCAGTGTTCTTCAAATGTATCATCAATTATTAAACAGAAGAAAATGGATGTTTGGGGAAATACCAGAAATGCTCCTTTTCATCTCAGTTGGCTGGAAAAGGACATGTCTCTTCCTACGTTTGATGGTATGTTGCTGCAATGTCAGTATTTCAGATCTACTAGTGACTAAGTTAAGTGGTGACCATTGAACAAATATGTACCTTTGGTGGGAAAAAAAACACAGTTGTCCGTGTGAAAATAATTTAACAATTCAATTTAATCTCAGTTGAACTTAAATTGAGTGAAGTTACTAGAAGTCCAAACACAGTCTGACCTGTTATTGCTTTGACCACATTCTCAGAGACTTCAGGGATTTCTTCATCCATAGACACACACAGCATCTGGATGGTCACCCAGTGTAAGGCCCTGCAACACAGATAATCAAAGTTGTGTTCGTTAGAGTAAGCAGCTTTTTTGATATGGTGTAACCAAACACATTTGTTACAGTCAGTTCTCCCGTAGGTGACAAACACATGCAGTCAACAGCTGCCACTGTGCATTCACACGTAAGAAAAACACAGAGAACACTGCTAAATATGGCTACTGTGTAATCAACTGCACAAACAGACTGACAGCATTCAGACAGTTTTCAACTGTTCAAAATTAAAGAGAAGCCTTGTACTACGACACTTGTATATTATTCAGTGCTTGATCTGAATATATGGGAGCCCACCTTATCCTGTTCTGTGTGGCCAAGTCCTTCTTCTCATCATCAGTGGTTTCTGGACAGAACACGCTCTTATACAGACGAGTCATGATGTACTTTTCCACTTGATCCATCACCTGCTCCACAGAATCTGAAGAGCCTGGTGAACAACGATTAATCACATCACATCAGTTACTGCTACGGTGCCAAATTTAAACAGGAATGATACCTGAGTGGAAAATCCTGCCTGTAGTGCCATTTACTTTGTCCACACATTGTACATTACAGAACATCACAAGTCACAACAACAGACCAAGAAGCAACAGAAACAATAGGAATAATATGCAAATGGTTATAAATAATTATAATATAATGTTTTTTAAAGTATTACTGAAATTTGATCATGCTCATGTTGAACAAAGAAATTGGACAGAAATAAACAGAAATCAGGCCAGAAGTCAGCAGTGCTTCTTCCTCTTTTGGACTAAATGTGGAGTTTCAATTTCAGATTTACTGAGCATAACAGAATTGTTGAACTTTGTTGTACTGTAAGTGTAAGTAGCTTCTCTGAACCAACCTTTAAAGTGGCTCATCAAGCGATCGGACATGCTCTGGTAGAAATCCTGAACACACTCCGACAGTTCATCAGCACCGAGATCCTGTCAAGACAAAAAGTTAGAAGTCATACAGACACAAAAGCCCTGTTTCTCCAAATGATCAATGTGTGCAGCGCTTTAAAATACACTATACACTCACATTAAAGCTAAAATGAAGCAGTGGCGGTTTGCATTAGTTTCATAAATATTGTATGTCTTCTGTTGTGAACATCATTATTATTTCTGCAACAGACCTGCTGTACATAAGTGCGCACCAAACAAATGAACGACTGAATTCATTTGTGCTGTGTCTTGTTGTTTAGTTTTATTGTATTATTTTGTAATCTAAATACTACCACACAAAATACTACCACGTTTCACATTAAATGTCACTTAACAAACAACACTAGCGTTTATGTTAAAAGCAAAGACTTGAAAATGAACCAAAACAATAAATTATTTTGCTTTTTGTTAATCTGACCCTTTCTAAAAGCATCTTTAATTACAGTGCTTTTGAAACACTTAGAAACACTTCTTAAGCTTTAGAAGATTTGTTTAGATTAATTTTATGACCATTTCAGTCTTATGCTGCTTTTTAGGAATCAAGCCCCAACATTTAACTAAATATTATGCTGTCAAAATCATTTCTTGATTTCTGAGTAGAACAGACCTTCTTGCTTGACATGTTCATGATGAATGCTCTACACTGCTTATGGATCTCCCGGCCAGGCTTCTGGAGATTTTTCAAGAATTCCACAAAGTCCCTGGACACTTGGTCTGTTTCGAAGCTGGCGTGACGGCTAACAGAAGGACTGGTTGTCTTGCCCTCTTGGGTTTCTGATGAGCAAGGACCACATTTAGAGAAAGAAATACTTAACGTTCATCACCTTTGTGTCTACACTCTGTGTCTATATGAAGCACTGAAGCCTCAGTCCACTGTGTTGTATGTTGTGCTATCGTCATACCTTTCTTGGAAGCTGTGCGTGACGAAGGGCTAAAGAACTTCTTAACAGTGGTCACTTTTCTCGTCTTCTCATTGGTCTTCTTCTCCTCAAACTTGGAAAAGGGCCCCAGAGAAGCATGCCCTGAGTGTGGTGGTGTGGACTGGGAGTGGGTCTGCACTCCGTGACTACTGGCATATGCTGCCTCCTCCTCACGTTGCAACCTGGAGCCAAGGAAAATGAACAAGGAACAGCAATAAATTATACTTTCAAATACTATCGTTAAATGAATATGAAAAAGTTGTTATTGCTTGTTATTATGCTGATGAGCACAAAAATACTACTTTTCAGCCGAATTCAAAAACCTCCATATGCCGTGGTCAGAAAATGAGTTGTGGATGTGATAAATTTCATATCAGGGCTGTATCAATCAGGCTGAGAAAACATATCACTGGGAAAAATCATAAGAGGCACTGACACACCTATTGGCATTAGATTATAGCTATATTTTCATGGTCAACTGATTAAGCTGATTTATTTTATAAGAAACTTATATAAACGACAAAAGCCAGCTAATCTGCGGTCTTCTGCTTCAAGCTCTACAGTAGTAAGATATTAAAAGATTGTCTGGTCTCCAGTATGAAAAGCATTAAGAAAAATTAAAAAAAACTTTTGTCACACTTTGTTCCCCTTGGTCATGATCCATCAATATAGAGACTAAGATTTTAATGAAATGTTGTTTTTCTCTTCTTGATCATTGTTTACATGTATGTTTTACCTGTTTTTCCTCCTGTGTAGGCTTCACACAAATCAGAGGAACATGGTTAGTAAAGCTGTAAGATGGTAATGATCTTACTTTTCTGCTAGTGCCCAGTCATCCTGGATCTGCTTCTGGCGTACCCGCTGGTACTCCTCCCTCCAGCACTTGGAGCACAGACCCTGCCATGCTGCGTTGCCGTAGTAACCACATCCCTTTTTGCAGAGCAGGTCTGACTGGTCCACATGTATCCCCCGCCGTCGCTCTGTCCGCTGACTCATAATGCTCGACAAGCTGAAATGAAAAATTCATCCCTGATTGATCAGTGGATTTGTATGCGCTGCTGTACAGACTGACCTCCAAAGTGTCTGCACAGATAATTATTATTACACAGTTTATATGCACTATGCCTAAAGGGTAGACAAAAACTGCTTTTTCATATCCTGCCAATAAGGTACCTAAACACACAACTCCAACTGAATGCTAATGTTTCTATCGGAAATTAAGCTTTCTGTCCAAATGCTTTTAAAAATTGTTTTTAATATTTTAATATTTGTTTATATGTGATGATCTACTTTGCTTTCACTAAAACATGGCTAAACGGCAACACTCCAGACATGGGCACTTAACTTAAGTAGAGGGTCTAAGTACCTCCTCTATTACCGTCTGTTAATGACTCCTGGGACAGGATACACACTTTACAAAGTGATGGGTGGGTTACGAATAAAAGTAATTACCACCATAAAATTGTTGCTGTGAAGTGTTATTCTACCTGAAACCTCCAGATCAGCTTTAGTGCCCCCTGTCAAGTCTCTGACTCCACAGCTGCAGCACTCGCAAAGCCAAAATGATTAGTTAATTAAGCTACTTGTTGTGACTCATTTGACTCATTCAACTGCTTTCTCAGTTTTCTATGACTGCAAACTCAATATCTTTGTATTTTTTAATGTTATCAAGACAACAAAAGTTATCTGATTATGTTAAACTGAGCTTCGGGGAACAATGATCAGTGACTTTCACTGTATACTGGAATTCTGTTTCCCAAACAGCTCAATCAGTTTAAGAAAACAATCAGATGCATTGATAATGACACTATTTTTTTGGTGGCTTGACCTGGATACAATAATGGAAATTGGAGGACCAATCATGATCCTTCAGGTACAATTAATCAACTAATGTAAACCTGGGACTTCAGGGTCACCTAGAGTCTTTTCCTACCCTGGTCTTCATCTGTAATAAACACTGCTGTTACTGCAGATGTTGTGCTTTCATGATGGTGGTGAAGGCGATGTTCAATCTCCCATTTATGTTGAATTTGCCTAAGATCTGTTGACTGTAAAGACATCAGCATATGTTCGACATCATTATAATACCCATTAACCCATTCAGTGACCCCTCCTGTCCTGTATTAAGTGTTTGGATCCTTATTCCGGGTTTAAATGGTCGCCCGTCTATTGGTCAGTTAGCTAAAACTGTAGCAGTATTTCACTTAGCTATAACAGAGGGGAAGTTAGACAGGAAAATCATGCTCATAGTCTGATCACTGATGTTTTACTTAAACATGTCATAAAGCTAATGGCAGGTTTGATACTCACCTGTTATGTTTTCCACCGATGTGTAGCAGGAACAGACCTCCTCCCTCAGCCCTGTGTGATGGCCAGGCTATCACGGTCAAGACAGTGACGTGTGCTTGACAACAACACGAAAATCTGGTGATTTAGCCATTTACACTGAAACTAGATGGAGTTTTTAATTTATTATCTGAAAGGAGGACACGCCTGTTCAAAGGTAATGAGTTTTTTTTATGTCTGAGACTGCCCGTTAAGTCCGTAGTTTGTTTACTTCCCAATCAGGGACTAATTTGCAAGGATAGAAATATGACGTAATGAGCATAGGCTGGCAAGGCGAGGGTCATGTGATAAGACCGGAAATAGTCGAGCTAAGACGAAACACTCCAGCGAAGTCTTTCTTCTACTTACAGCTGTATTTTTACTCTACTTTTCTTTTTTGTTTTTTAAACAACAGCCAAGGGTTGAAAAAATAAAGTATATTAAAATGACACACAGCGGATAAGAATGTTATATATTAACATATTTAAAAAAAATGTTTTATACATTTAGCGTTATGCAAGCTCGGCCATTACATTTAGTGCCTGCAAACTAGCTGAAATACTAAGTAATAGTCTACGATTGTTGAAAATACAATTTTGTGTTCAGCAATAATGTCAACTTAAATGGTTTGATACTACACCTAAAATAGTGTATGATATTAAATTTAGTACAATAGGTCAAATATTGGGTAGTCCAGAGTTCTTGCACATGGATTCATGAACTCTGTTTACAGATTCTCACAAGCTACAGTTGATCTATAGACGACCAGAGTTTTTTAAATTGTTTCTGATTTTCTTAGATATTTTTGACTCATACTGACTTAGTGAAAGTGAAGTTTGAGTGAAGTCCAGCAGGGTAAATATATTTCTCACAGTGAGCTGATGGTTTTCTTATTGACATTAAGGTTAATGTTCAGAGGTTGTGGCTAAGTATTAATGCTAATCTGAATACACAAAGTGCTGTAATTTTAATAGGCGATGTTGATTCTGCAGCTGAAGATTATTATAAGTTTGCTGTGGCAGTGATATTTGTTTCAATAGTTCCTTTTTTTATTAAACTCACAATATACCACCAAGAGCACCACATTCAACAGTGTTTAACATGGGACATTATACTTTGAACCACACATCAAATAAATCATGTACTTTCAACTTTTGGCAGGAAAGAGTGAATATGTTCATATACAGTAAGTGGATTTTGTTCCAGATCCCCTATGGTCCGTTTCCAGAGGACTTAATGAACTGGCTAAAAATACTGGTAAGTGTCATATGGGAGAAAGATTTTATACACTTGATAACCCAAGTTTATAAACTAATAAATTAAAGAAGCATTAATAAAGCCTTTAATTATAAACCCTTTGTAAATGGTGCCTTATCAGAAAGTTTTGTGAAAATAGACTACCACTTGATGAAAACTTTGTAACTAGTGTGTTTTCTGTGCCACTGACCACCACTGTATCTTTATAAAGGTTGTTTCATTTGAACAAATGGAATTTGCATTTTTATGCAAGAGTGATTTGGTGGACTGGTCATGCTGATAACGTCATACTGACTGGGGCAAATAAACGGAAGGTCAGAAACAGATAACAACCAGACCTGTTTCATGCACACATATAGATATACCAAGACACACTAGTTAGAAACACATACATAGCCATGATCCTGGTGGATCGGAGCTTGTGTCTTCCCTCTGCAGCCACTGTCCAGGAGCTGTTCTCTGTGGCTCGAGACGCCAACATCATTCCTGACATTTCCTTGGATCCAGTCCTCACCACCTTCCTGTCACTAGACTCCTCTGCAGCTCTGCAGCATCACTATGCTTTCTTACAGCGGGGCATGACCAAGGAGCAGGAGACTAAATTCAGCCTCAGTCTGACTGAAGAGCTGGGTGGCAGCAGCAGTGTCATCTATGGAGGGGTAGGGGTTGTTGCTCTGGCTCTGTCCATGCTTTTTGACCAAGTTGCCCAACAAGTAGGTAAAACTTTTTTTCTTTTGTGTATGTTTTTTTTTTTTTTTTTTATAGTGTCTTCTTCAGGGTTTAAAAAGTTCAGAACATTGTGTAGTTTTCTAATATCAGCTGAAGCACATGGAGATAAAATAAATTCAGTGTTGTCCAGTAATTTGATTTATCTATTTGCTTGATTGCTCGACAGTATGTACTAAGTGCAGCGGTGTTGCAAAGGATTATTGTGACTTAGATTTTAGGACAAATATTTTAGAGAAAAAAAAAGAAATTATACAAGTAATACTCAGAGAGTGTTTAGAGTTCAGATATATACCTCCACTAAGATGCTTTCTACTCCGAATTATCATAATAGATGTACTTTGAGTAAAATGTATTTATCAGGTTTGTTGTTTGCATATTACTGCATGTTGTACTGCACTTTTAGTCACTTCTACTAATTCAATTTCTTGCAAATTGAGATTGACAGGTTTACTGACATCTCTATAAAACACGTCTTATGTTTCAGAATCATGCATTCTAAATTTTCTCACCAGGTCCGAGCACAAGGATCAGCAGAGGGTGGTGTATCAACTCAGAGATCCCAGCCTAACAAGATTTTTGACATCAGCACCTCTTCAAGAATTGGCTGGATTATTAACAGCTACCTCCACTTAATCCCTGGCATTGCCAACGATGAGGAGAAGATGGCTGAGACTACAGAGCTTTATGACAGGTGGCTGAGACTTGAGCTCCTTGACCACTATGAAAGGATGACAACTAAGAAGAGAATGAGTTCAGTGTCCATGCAGCAGTGGTTGGCAGGAGCTGCAGTTCATCTGCACATCAGAATCCACCAGGTCAGAACAGACAAAAAGGCTGTTTTGAGTGATTACACTCTAAAATCCACTATACACTACACTACCAGTCAAAAGTTTGGACACACATAGAAATGACCATGTTTGTGAAAGAAAAGCAGATTTCATAACATC
>JAUMHL010000006.1:11282972-11329905 GCA_032362345.1 Sandelia bainsii | reverse complement strand
ACTGAAGACATGTATCTTTTCATGAAAAACATGGTAATTCCTATGTGTGTCCAAACTTTTGACTGGTAGTGTATGTTAAAATTGAACAAATGCCAGAATAAAGACTACTAAAAGGTGGGATTTACAGATGACATCATACATACAATTTCATATAACTGTGAAGCCAAGAGGGAGAGATTTGTTTCACTGTTCAAATAAGATTTCTCCAGCAATCAAGGAATATAGCTTAAAAACCACTGTCAGAAGTTAAACATGCAGAGAACAAAGGGTTGCATGCTTTTGAGTATGACTTTATCCCATCAGCATTACTGTGAGTCTTTGGATGAGGCAATACAATGGCTGGAGCAAACAGAAGAACCTGACATTAGCCAGCACATCGTGGACCTTGGCCATAAACACACCCGCTATGCAACCCTACAGTTTGTCTTCACCGAATGTAAGATATAATCGCACAGTTCAGACTGATCTGCTAGAAAACCATTCACTCACATATCTATCACATTTACAAGTTCTTGTTGTATCAAGTCACACATTTCTATTATTTCATGTAAAAGGGAAAACCAGTCAGTTTTCTTTAATAAACTTGACTTTTCAGCCATTTTATAGCACAGATGTGCAGTGTTTGATGATTCATGCAACACATGAACTGATTTCAAATCAGTGTGGGTTAACACACGCTACCTCTTCTACTTTTACTCAGTTGCCAGGTACATTCAGGAAATGGGTACCAACTTGGAGAAGACAATGAAGGCACTGATGGCTCAACCACAGGACTATCTCATAGAGGTAAGACAACGCAGTAGAATCTACTGGCTCTCTCTAAATATTTCTAAAACAAGCACATGCTGGTCTTATCTAGAACGTGTTTGAGCCAAAGTATTACTGTGTCTTCACTAAGACATTACTGACAAAAATCTGGACAGCATTAATGTAACCCTACCTGAACTGGATTAAAACTATTATCTTGTGTGGTGTATTTTTCACTGTAGATGCTTAGTAGCTGTTGGAACAACACAGTTGTTCTCCTTGGAGTCCTTCAAAGGGACTCCAAGGGGTGAAGGTGCAACATCGATCATCTTTAATCATTCAATCATTTAAGAGGGCTGGAACTAATAAGAATTTTTATTATCAATTAACCTGCTGGTTATTTTCTTTAATTATGTTCTATAAAACTAAAAATCAATTAATATGCATCTCGGTTTCCTAGGCCCCAAGGTAATGTTTGTTTTGTCTGACCCACAGTTCAAATTGATGATATTAAGTTAGGGAGGTCTGGTGGCATTTGACAGCCAGAAGAACATCTCTTGCTGTAGTGCCTTAATGGTGCAGCTACCTAACCGTAACCCACTAACTAACATTAAAGTGCTGTTTTAAATCATGTCCCCACAAATCACATTTGTTTGATACATGTATGTACATACCAAGTATGTATATGCCAAGTACATATGTACATGCCAAGATAAGTAATTAAAAATAATTTAACAGTAAGACGTATAAAAATACTCATTTATTTTTTTTGCTTATGTTTAAAATATATTGAGACAAGTAAACTGTTAACTCAGAGAGTCAGGGAAGATGATAACTTAGTAAATGTATGTTTCATTTCTGTGAATCTCTAATATTATTAACAGAAACAGAGGCAGAAACACTAATAAATTAGAACCACCCAGGAAAAGGTGTTACAGATTTATAACACAGACTTGTTAGTCTGTTTTCCTTATTTTCCCACATGAAAGCATCAATAGTTGCCGTTTCTTGAGCAACAGAGCGAGCACGAGAACACATTAACACTATTTTTCAACAACATCCACTTTTGTGGCATTGACACACTTTTTTACCATTTAGACAAATCACTATTGATTATTATTTTGTTGTTTTTTTCTGTTTTTGAATAAATTTTGAAATAATGTTCCTATGTGTTGTTTCTTATTCAGAAAAGTGAAGAAATGAAAAAGAAAGGAAATGAGAACTTTCAGAAACAGCAGTATGAAGATGCTGTGAAGTTTTATTCCAAAGCCATCAAATATTAGTAAGTAATATTTTAAAACTTTCTACCTAAAGTGTGTGTAATCTGTGTTGTTATAAATATAATATAGGGTTGCAAGTTTTCTATCGTTGGTGCATGCTGTAGCCTTGCAGTTAATCTCTATCTTCGGGCATCAGCTTTGTGTCATAGATTTACCTTACTCACAAGCAGAAAATTAAACAAATGTATCAATAAAAATATAAATATCATGATTGTAATTTTTGTGGTTAAAAATACTGCATGTATCTGGTCTGGAAAAAAAAGTTATATTGCTGCATTCCTACAGTGTATTTAATAAATGCATGAAGGGACCAGAACATGAGAAACACCTCAACATAATATAGTAGGACCAACAGTATTGCAGAGTTTGCATTGTACAGTACTTTTGTAACTGATGATGTTGTAATTTCTGTCCCGTCCAGCCCTGACAACCACATAATTTATGGAAACAGAGCTCTGTGCTATATCAGATGCAAGAAGTATACGTAAGTATAGTATTATAGTATATATTCTGGAGTACTCTGTGAAGGTAGAAAAAAAGTTTGAACTAATCAGATAAAGATTTTCAGTTATAGAGGAATTGACTGACAATTTAAAAACATCACTACAGATATTGAGATCACTGTCACACGTTTTCCAAGTTGAAAAACAAGTGAACGGAGACCTTTAGATTGTCTTGGCATCACATTACAATAAAAATAATCTTGTTCATCAGTTACTTCTGGTATTTGCCAGTGCACACAAAGCACTAAGACGGCAATATGTCATATGTAACTTGTGCTTTCCAGCTGCAGAGACGCTTGATAAATATGGGCATCGGATGTTGAGTGTGTAAATGTTGCAGGAAATGTGACTGCTGATTTAAACTGTGGTGATCATAGACGGTACAGGACATTCACATTTTAACCCGAACGTACATTTTATTTTTACAGAAAAGCGCTTGCTGATGGAAAACGTGCTACTCTGATAAAACCACGATGGGCAAAGGTACCGCTCTCTTCTATAATCCATCTGAAGTTGTGTAGTATTGATACAAATCAGTGACACTTTGAGCATTTATCGCACAGATGTTAGTGATGTCCTGAGATAGTGAGCAGGATCAGGCAATGTTACATTTTCTACCACAAGAAGTGATTTCAAGGACTCGCACAATGTTAAATTCTCTCTTAAATTTATAATTTATTACATCAGTATAATGTTTCAAGTTCAGATTGGCTCTTCATCAAGTACTAAGGTTTCTTACAGATTCCTAGTGTGTGAAACAGACCGTGTAGGATTTGGGTCAGACAACACTGATCCAGATATTGTAGAAATATAGTCTTCTGTACTGTATTTACAGTAGTCACATTGTGAACTATACTGCCTGTTACAGCAGTTGCTTTGTGAGTCACTGATAATTAACTATTAGCTTAATTATTACTAAGTTAATGCATGGTTTGTTTGCAGGGTCACTACCGCTACTGTGAGGCTTTGTTCTTGCTGGGTTTGGCTAAAAAGGCTATTGAAGCAAACATATCTGCCCAGAAACTGTGTAAGGATGACCACGAGGGAATGAAAGACCTGGAACAACAACAGCTCAAGTTTCTCACTGACACAGCAGATCTAAAAGGTGTTTTCACTGCAGCGCCTTAAACCACATTTACTTTTTGTATCAGTCTGAAACAGTGTAAACTCGTAAATAAAATAAAAAACACACTAAGTTAATGTGTACTTGTAGCAGACACTATCCATTACACTGGTGTCGGATAACGCCTCTTTAAACAAGGATTTTCACGCCTGCTGCTCAAATCTTTTTTTTTTTTCCACATTAAATTAAATGTAAGCAGGCGTATATCTTTAAGATGAAGTCGTGATTATTGTTTGTCCCTCAAAACTGTAACTCACTTTGTTTTGCTTTCAGCTGGAAAACTTAAGAGTAAAAGGTAAGTGTGTGCGACCTCATACACATTATACAAACATGACTGAGAAATGCTCAGACGTATGGATGATTTTTTTTTTTTTTTTTTACTTGTAGATCGGGCAGTGCTAACAGAGCAGATACATTAGAGTCACAACAAACTCTAAAAGCTAATTATAAGATTGGTCTAGCAACAAGCAAAGCCCCACAGACTAAGGTTAGTACTGCTTTTCTGGTTACATATCCTCATCCATCATTCAATAAATAACAGTGTTGGACACATGTTCATTTCTCCAACAAATATTTTAATTATACTATTGCACCTACAGTGGTGTGAAAAAGTGTTTGCCCCCTTCCTGATTTCCTATTTTTTTGTATGTTTGTCACACTTAAATGTTTGACGCCGCAATCCAAGTAAATTCAGGAACAAATGAGAAACAAAGTAATTAGATCTATCAGTCGGGAAAAGGTTATAAAGCCATATCTAAAGCTTTGGGACTCCAGCAAACCATAGTGAGAGCCATTATCCACAAATGGCAAAAACATGGAACAGTGGTGAACCTTCCCAGAAGTGGCTGGCCTACCAAAATTACCCCAAGAGCACAGCGACAACTCATCCAAGAGGTCACAGAAGACCCCAGAACAACATCCAAAGAACTGCAGGCCTCACTTGCCTCAGTTAAGGTCAGCGTTCATGACTCCACCATAAGAAAGACTGAGCAAAAATGGCCTGCACGGCAGAGTTCCAAGACAAAAACCACTGCTGAGCGAAAGGAACATAAAGGCTCGTCTCAGTTTTGCCAGAAAACATCTTGATGATCCCCAAGACTATTGGGAAAATACTCTGTGGACTGACAAGACAAAAGTTGAGCTTTTTGGAAGGTGTGTATCCCATTACATCTGGCGTAAAAGTAAGAAAGCATTTCAGAAAAGTTACATCATACCAACAGTTAAATATGGTGGTGGTAGTATGTTGGTCTGGGGGCTGTTTTGCTGCCTCAGGACCTGGAAGACTTGCTGTAGTAAATGGAACCATGAAGTCTGCAGTCTACCAAAACATCCTGAAGGAGAATGTCCAGCCATCTGTTCGTGACCTCAGGCTGATGCGCACTTGGGTTCTGCAGCAGGACAATGATCCAAAACCCACCAGGAAGTCCACCTCTGAATGGCTTAAGAAAAACAAAATGAAGACTTTGGAGTGGCCTAGTCAAAGTCCTGACCTGAATCCGATTGAGATACTGTGGCATGACCTTAAAAAGGCGGTTCATGCTCGAAAACCCTCCAATGTGGCTGAATTACAACAATTCTGCAAAGGTGAATGGGCCAAAATTCCTCCCCAGTGCTGTAAAAGACTCATTGCTCCACTTTGTCAGGCAGGTCGTATTTAAGTGATTTCTTCATTGAGAACAGGTGTGGCAGTAATCAGGCCTGGGTGTGGCTTGAGAAATTGATCTCAGCTTTCCAAAGATGTGATACATCACAGTTACTTTGTTTTAACGGGGGGGGCGGCGGCAATCACTTTGTCCCTTTGTAGGTTTGGATTTTTCTTCCACTTACTAATAAACACCTTCATTTATAAACTACATTTTGTGTTTACTTGTGTCATCTTTGTCTAGTATTTAAATTAGTTGGATGATCTGAAACATTTAAGTGTGACAAACATACAAAAAAATAGGAAATCAGGAAAGGGGCAAACACTTTTTCACTCCACTGTATATGCAGTCCTCACCCCATCAATGTAGTAGGACAATCAGTGTACGTGTTCCAAGAACATTAAATATTAAAATGTTTTGATTTATTTAAATTTTGTGATACATATAATTATTCAGAATTTAAAAACACCCTCAGTAATCTCTGTGATTTCAGTAGTAAAGGTTTTCTGTTTGTGTGGACGTGACCTTGGCTGACGCTTTATTGTATTTCAGTGTTAATACTTGTGTGTTGACAGGTTTCAGAGGTTAAAGTGGACAGACAACCAGGTGAGTGTAAAAACTGTTTTATCATTTTTAGTTTTTGTAGTGTTTTCCCAGTCAGTATGCCCTTCATAATAATTAATTCATTTAGCTCACTATGTTTCATGCCATCACCTTTGAGTTTTAGATTGTTGGTCAGACAAAACAAGAAGTACAGCATCTTCTTTTACACAAATGTCTGATTTATTTTGTAAAGCAAAGCATTAATCAAGAAAATAATTAGTAGACTAATCCATAATTAATTCATATAATTGTCAAAACCTCATGGCTAATATTCTCTGTCCAGTGAAAAGTGAACGGACCACAAAGGCAGAGAACAGTACCAAAGACTCTAAACCCTCAAAAAGGTTGGTGGAAGTACTGTTGTTATTTATAATAATATGAAATATGTCACTGCCTTAAGATCTGCTCTTTGGTTCTACTACGACTCCTACATAGACCATTTTCTGTAATAGCTGATTTTTTTTACCCTTATTGAAAATAAATCCACATCAAAGAAGACAAATGTAAACACTGCAACATTCGGCTCCTCAGTCAGTATCTACTTATCTTCTCTTATATCACTTGATGTGAGTTTGTTTTCATTCTGCTGCCTGTATTCACGTGCTAGTTGACTTCATCATTGAACACAGAGAAATAAAAGCAGTGACAACCGTAAGTCAAGCTTAGAGCTGTTTCATTGATTTATTCGTACAGTGCACCTGACGTCACATCAGTTCAAACAAGGGTTGTTTTTTTTAACAGGGACCACTGCATAAAATTGTCCTGTGACGTACAGTGTGTGATAGCAGAAAATGAACTGACTGTATTTTAAACAGTATAGCTGATTGAAAATTCTGTGCTTCCAGTGACTTTTCTTCAAAGAATGGAAAAGGAGAGTCTAGCACCACAGCAAAGAAGAAAACAAAGAACACAAATTGTCAGTCTGAAGAAGAGGTAATACAATGAAACTGCAAATTATTCATCTTGGGAACTCTGCTTCTGTCATTTGACCAGCATGTCTGGTATGAATCAGCAGTGTGGCTTTGAGGCTTGTTATGGTTTTCCAGTGCAGTGCAGCATAAAAACTGTAAAACGCACCGCTAGAGACACACCTAGCTTGGCAAAGCTGGGAAAACTGACTCACTAAGGCTGTTGTTTGCTATAATCAAATTTTGTCAACCTTTCACACACTTGATAAATGAATGCTGCCATTTGTCATCCACTGTGTTAATGTAACAACAGTATCACTGAAGGAAATGGCTGACCTGCTGTGATGTGTGCTCTGTCCACAACCAGAAAGTGGCCGACAGTAAAGCAGTTGTGTATAAAGGGTTGAGATCTATGGTGCAGGATGCCCACACTGCACTGACCGACCTCCGCAGCCGCAACGCAGAACAGGCCTTCAGCCAGGCACTGGCCATAGTAGAAACCAATACACCCAAGGTAATCATACCTGTGATATATAAACGGTGCCAAATCTGTCTCGCTCCTTACTGTAGCACAATTTATGACTCACAACTTGCAGCAGCTTGTGAGCAGATTTCATGAGAAACCATCAAATATGTGCAGAATTTGATTGTTGGCGTTTACAAATAAAACATTATGCACATGACAGAACTTTTAGTTTGTACACAGGGTAAATTGAATTTTAAAGCCGCATTAATCTACCTTAGGCTGCAGATGTGTAGTGCTGTGTATTCCCATTTGTCCAATCTGCACAACCTAAACTGCAGTATTAGTTTATGGAGACATTTTTACCATATAAATGCAACATCTCTTGTTTATTTCTAGCCGTTGACCTTTTGTTGCAAGTTATTGCAACACTCTTAACACATTTTATCTATGTCTCTAATATCAACTATCAAATCCAAACAATATACCAAATCTCGTGACACACATTCTCAAGTGTTTCTCAGTTTAAGTACCTTAGCAAATTTTAATTTTCTTGTTAGTGGATTTGCAGTAAGCTTAAAAAAAGACGAGAATAATTTGTTCCTTTTGCCTTCTCAGGATCTTGGACTTTCCACAGTGGATGTGCTGTTGTTACTTTATGGTCGTGCATCTGCGTTGACAGAAATCGGCCAGCCTGAGGTAAAACGTAAATGTTAGCCCTGAACGGCGACGGTGTTCATAGCCTCCACGTCATCGTCTCTACCTACAGTATATCACCATAGCAGATGATGGCCTCTGCTTCTGTGACATGACAGAAACTTAACTTTTTCACTTCATGGTTTTGATGATGAATGTTGTAATTTTCACGCAATATACACAAACACACAGTGGAATAAAATGTTGTTTCTCTTGACCGACAGTGTAGCAGAAAAACATCCATAACCACATGGTAAAAGTAGTAAACGGCACAGTACCAATGTAGTTACTGGATGACATGTAAACGCCTCACTCATTCCTGTGTGATCTGGCTCCACAGTTTATTTTCACTGATGCTTAATGTTCTATTTTATAAAACTGATTTCTCCTAACGTTATTGGTAACTCATAGTTTCAAGCAAGGCTGAGAGATAAAACACTGTGGGGAACCTCGGTATTCATCGTGGTGTTAAATGAACTGGATAAATTGAACATTTAAAGTAAATAAACATTGAAGCTTGAAGAATTGTGAGTGAATTGTTGCAGTTTTCACAGTTGTAGTTGCTTTGTGAAACACAGGAACTTGTAGAAGCACAGAAACTTCTGGAGAAGATCAAATCATTTGAGGAGAGGACGTTTCAGTGTCTGGTTTACTATGCCATTGGCAGGGTGTATCTCAAAGAGAACAGGTACAGTAGCTTCCAGTCTTAACAGGTTGGTGTCACTGATTCAGACCTTTTTCCTGTATCAAACTGTGCAATAAATGCATCTCTTCCTCCTCTGACAGGTTTACAGTTGCTCTGGAGCAGTTTTCAGATTCACTGCAGATGGTCAAGAATCAAATAACACCTGGTAAACTCACCTGGCCTTTAACGAAAGAGATTGTTAAAGAGACACAGTCAGATTATTTCAAGGTACGTTACATACAGTACTGTAGTTGTGGCTTATATTTGATGTTGTATTTTGTCGTGGATAACAGGAGTATAGATTACAAATCAACTTTATCCTCATCTTGTCTTGTGTTTTGTCTGTTTAGGAAATTGTGGAAAATGCTATAGAGTTGTGCAAATTTCCTCCTATTCCTGATGCCATTTGTCGACTGGAGAAATGTCTTGTCCCTTTGAAACATGAAATCTACTTAACTGACCCAGATTTTAAGGTAATTGGCAGTGAAACACAACCAGGCAGTTTTTTGGAATTTAAATATTAAAAACACTGATGGATTTCAAGTGTATGTGCTTCTTTACGTAGGGCTTCATTCGAATAGGCTGCTGTCAGAGCTGCACGGTTGAATATCACATTGCTTGTTGGAAGACTCTCAAAGCATCGTCTTTCTCTGAAAAGAATGAAAAGGTAAATTGTTATTTGTTAATATAACTTCTGTGCACAGAGCCAGGCTGGTGGTTTTCCCACCTGCTTCAAGTCTGAACTTGTGTATCTGTCTTATTTTTGTGTTGTAGGATTTTCTTCAAGAAGCATGTTTGACTCCAGACTGTGCTGGCAAAATATGTAATATCAAAATTTTTGGGCCAACAGGCTTGCTGAAGTGTAAGGTAAGGTAAATTCTTTGGAGGTGAAGTAAGCGTAAGAGCCACCGTGCTCATGAGTGACAGGGTTAACATTGACCTGATTTCTTTCTCTTTTCAGTTTGAAGCTGCCATCCTCAGACCACAGACTCTGAAGAAGCCCAATGTGAATCAGAAATGTACAAGGTGAGGCTGCATCCAAATACTCATCATGCTGGTGACTCTGTGGCTACAGTGGTGAGCAGTCCGTCAGCAGCACAGTCACTGTTTGCTACCAATAAGTAGTCAGCGCTTCAAGTGCTGGTTGTCATTGTTGTTTTTTAGTACAGCTGTCCTGCAGTAGTGTGATCTACAGTGATCTTCTACAAGCTGAATCACCAAATGTTCAGGATTCTTTATTTGTCACATGCATAGTTATACAAGTACAACATGCAGTGAAATGTACCCTGAACCGCTTCTTTTTTATAATGA
This sequence comes from Sandelia bainsii, assembly GCA_032362345.1. NCBI lineage: Eukaryota > Metazoa > Chordata > Actinopteri > Anabantiformes > Anabantidae > Sandelia > Sandelia bainsii. The sequence continues at coordinate 11,319,943 of JAUMHL010000006.1, read as the reverse complement.
AAAGTTTTAAAGTAAGTACAAATTTAAAATCAGAACTAAAGGATGGTAAAACACAGATCTAAATAAAAGTAAAAAAGTACAACAACTTAAACAAGGAACACAAGTTAAAGGTAAAATATGTAAGCTAAATTAGAGTTTTTTGTTGTTTTTTAGTAAGGGTTTTTTAAGTTATAAGGGTTTTATAAGTTAACGCATCACATACATTGACCATTAATACACATATTATTATTAATTATATAAAGAATATTACTACTACTATCACTACTGCAGCATTTGGAGCAAATAATCTATAAATTGATTAATTTAATTTGCATCTAAATTGGGAAAATTCAAAGTAATAATACAAACAGGTTTAAATTGACCAATTAGCAATTGTTTTTAGTTGTTCTATCCGTAAGTGAAGTATTATTTCCTTTTAAATAGAATATTATAGGCAGTCGTGGGTAGTTGGAACAACTAAACTAATAAATGGATGATTTGTCATTTATTTGTTGCCTCCAGTTGAAAACTATCAGCATGAGGAAAATAGTGTACAGTGTTTCAGACAAACATACATGCTTAAACATTTGAGACATTTAATAAATGATTCACTTCGCCATATGTTTTTGTAGAAAATATTGTGATTTACAGCTGAAAGACTAAGATTATACCATAAAATGTGCTTGAAGGCCGATTCTGTCATATTTATGATACATTAAAAAGGCTTTATACTATACAAGCATATAGAAGTACTTTGTTGTTCATATTAACTGCTTTTCTCTATTAATTTCAGTCCGAAGAAGTTAAAATCGAAGGAAGAACGCAGGTTCAAGAGCAAGCAGCATAAGTTGTCATTTCAAGATAAGCAGACTATCAGTGATGATATTCTGCAGAAGAAAGAAGACTCGGCGACACAGATTCAGCAGAAAGGTACTGCGTCTAACAGCATGTCTGAAACATTTATCTGACTGCACTTATTATGATCTTCTCAGGATCAACTTGAGATCTACAAATGATCAATTACAGATTAATAGATCCTTAGTTACTTAACAAGAAATGTACAACAGTACTACAGGAGCTCCGTCGGTGTCGAGATCCAATGCTGAGAGCAGTTTTTCTGAACTGTCAAAACAGAACTACATTTTTTTTTTTTTTTTAATCTGTGTTGGCTTCTTGATGACGTACTACTGGTACTATGATCATGTGTCTTCTTTCTTCATGGGACTGTCAAATCTGAGTTTGTGTTAACTTTGTGGTGGATTAGTTGTTGTTTTTTTAATTTAATAATGATTCCTCTGTGTTTTCAGCCTGGTTGTTGTACAGGGATCGAGTTCTTCTGCAGATCAGCCAGAACATGGAGCTGCTGAGGGAGGAGAAGGGCCTCCACGTGTCGGCCCTGACCACCAGTCTGAAGCCCTGGCTGGAACTGGACTTGTCGAGGGGGAACCGGCTGGCTCAGAGAATGCTGAACTGGCAGCAGGAGGCGCTAGATACTCTTCAGGCTGGTCAGGCTGTTGAGCTGCTTCTAGAGAGGAAGAACCGGGTTTGGGCTCGTGTCTTTATCCAGCTGTTAAGTAGCTGTGTGGATGTGAATCCCAAACTGAGCACCTGGGCATGCAAGCTCAACGACGCAGGTCAACATTTATTATGTGTTTTATTTTCTGAATGTACGATTATGTATAGATGACACACACAGACTGTGGACCTTAACATCAGTGCCAGGGTGTAAAGTCTTACCAACAACTTTCTGATCTCATCAGGCCTGGATGCTGCCAGATCCTTCATCGACCGCTACGCAGAGCACTTGGAGCAGCTGGACTTGACTCTTCTGCTCAACTTTGGTCCATTACAGGAGATGATTAAAGAGAAGCTCGGTACTAAGCCAGAGTTTTTTTCAAGCATTGGCTTGACTGTGACTGAATACCTTAAACAGGCTCCACCAGATGACACAAGACTCTTTATCTGGACTCTGGAGGAGCACAGAGACGAATATCTCTCCTGCCACACTATACTGGATGAGTATTTTGATATGATGGGTACGTGTGTTTGACTTAATCAACTTTTTATTTGAAGGCCTGTTCATTTTTTACTGTTGTTGTTTTTGGGGGGGGGGTTTGCCCAGACTTCAATATTTAACATTTCATTTTTGTTTTTCAGATGGACAGTGTTCAGTCTTAAAAAAGTCTGATGAAAGTCAAATTGTGAGTCTCTACAAACTTTGGAGTATTTTGTATTCCTGGGTGTACACACGCACGCACTCACTCACTCACTCACTCACTCACTCACAATCTATTCCTTTTTAATATGATTTAACCAATGTATATTTACCTGACTCAATTTAACATTAAATTATGCTTTATTTTTGTTTTTATTTCAGAATTCTCCTATGAAAACTAAGAGTCGAGGCCGGAAAAAAAAACAGAAAGAGCCAAAGGTCAGGAGATGAATTGGTAGTTGTTGCCTGAAAAGAGAATATGATGACGTAGCGTCACTCTGAAGTGTTTCCTCTTGTCTCCCTGTCAGGGTGTTATTGTTTTATCTGGAATGAGAGGCCTAACTCCAAGAGATGAGTGGGACCAAGACTTTTTTGAAGATGACTCTTTGTAAGTAGCATCACCTACGTTTGCTCATAGATTGTAATTGCTAACTAGGTTTTTGTAACTACTGTAACTGTAACCAGTTACTTTAATATTGTAACTGTAACTTGCTTTCTGTCAACAGATCATTTCTTCACCCTGCTGATCCCTTCAGTGTACCGAGTCACCTTCGAGATCAAGTGGCTGATTTTGAAGATCAGTACAACACCAGATACAGAAGTCACTATAAAAACATTTTGGACAACAACCCTGACCCAACAAAAGAGAGTTTGTATGAGTAAGTGCAAAACACCGTTTTTTGAATTTGTGAATGATCAGACTGGTGAATAGAAATGAACAAACATCTATTCTGCATTTCTGTGCAGCTCTTTTTACATGCACGTCATAATTTCTCTGCCTTGTATATTCTTATAAATCCTGGATTTTCTTTGATTTGGATTATCTTTCTACTACTGCAGCTACTTTTCCCAGATCTTGGAAGAGCATGGTCCCCTGGTTGCTGAGGACCCTCTGTTGGTGGGTGAATTGGAAAATTTCCCTCAAGTGGCCCAGTTGAAGATTCAGGAAGCGGGTGGCTTTGAGTCCTTCCTCCTAGACTCTCTTCGCTTCATAAAGATGGGGAAGTGTATCGGTCTGGCTAAGCATGCCGTATCTCTGCAGCAGGCTGGACATGGAGGCAATCTTGATGACCTGGATGTCCTAGTGGATCCTGACACAAACTCGGAATCTCCTAATTTGCATGAAGCAGCTTTCACAAGATATCTGAATAATTTTTCTTCTGCAGAGACTGAAGTGTATCCCATTCTCCCAAATCCTTATATGTATGACTTTGAGTCTGCTAGTGGAGTTACCCCCTATGTAGACATTATTCCAGAGACCCATCCGTACTCCTTCTGGAGTAACGGTCATGATCAACAGCAAGATCCTAACTTTGTAATTCATCACTACGGGAACATGGCTCAATATACCTATGAGGTTGACGGTGGAGGTTGGCAAATGGACCCATCTTTAGGTGGAATTGCTTCATTGACAGCTGAGGAAAACTTTATGAAGAAACATGAAGCAGTACAGGTTAATACCAGTATTTTACTGTATTTGAAAATAAACTAGATAGAATGTAATGTAAATGCATAAATGTGGTTTTTTTTCTTCGTTATCTTAGACATGTCAGGAGACCATGAGGAGTGTATCAATGAATACAGAGCTTCATGAACGTTTTGAAAGCTGCCAGGTAAGTTGAGTAACCACACTCATTACAGTATCTGTAACTTCAGAGCCCAACAGGTACTGTATTTTTTTCCTCCCTTTGAGATGTATAAGAATCTGCTAATATAACAATGAAGTATCCAGGAGTCTACATAAATTTTAGCAGAAAATTAGAGCATATCATCAAAAGAATGTAAGCAAAGCCGAGAGCAAGCTGCAAAGTGTCTGCACAATAAGGAAGCAGGAAGCAACTCACTGTTTTGGTGTAGTTATAAACTTAATGTGTGACTGCTGTGGTGGTGGGTCGTGCTGCATGAGGCTGTTTGTGGAGTTTGAGTCAGCACCATCAGACCAACAATAGTGTGTCAGTACTGCTGGCTATAGCAGCTAGAAAGGTCAAAAATATTACTACTTAAGTAATGTAAGTTGTTATTTATTTCATTTCATTCAATAGTTCAGTTTTATCAAGGTCGAGCTCATGTTAATTACTAGGAATTATTATATACATATAAAATAAAATTAAAATATGATACAGATTTCAGCCTCTTATTGTATTTGATAAATAGTTTTAGACTGTAATGTGACTGGTTTCTTGCTGTTCTTTGACTAGTATGATTATTAATAATGTATTAAACTGCATTCTGTGTGGTATTTAAATTGAATTTGGAGAACATTGCAGAAACCTTGTTACTTATCAGCCAACACTGATACAGGTATATGTGGATTAAACCACCATCTGCCAATATATCAATCTATAAGCTGTTGTCTTCCACTGGGTTTTGTTCTTTTCTCTTATCCAGGGTGACATGAACAAAAAGGAAAAAAACAACCAGAAGCTGGAGCAGGAGATAAAGAACATGGCAAACGGCTGTGACGAAGTCAACTTAAAGCACAAAGAAGAAATCGGCCTCCTGGGGGAAGAAATACAAATGATCACAGTCAATATACAAGTAACTCCACAACCAGTTATAGTGATAGTGAATTTCCAAGTGATGACTTGAATCTGAATGACTAGAATGTGTGTTTTGGTTGTATTCTCTTGTCAAGGTGACCAATAAAGAGCTGACACTGTTCCAGCAGAAGCTGGAAGAGGAGGTGAAGAAAGATCAGAAGGAGAAGAAGGCCAACCAGGAAGTCCTGAAGTCCCTCAAGCTGGAGATTGAAAAGCTGGTGGAGGAACACGGGAGGTAAGACTGAGGAGGATGAGGGTGAATCTTCTGGGCTATTTTAACTTGTTCTCCATCTGTGTATTCAAGCACTGCAGTGTTTGTACAAATGTCACATCACATCCAGTCTTGCTCTGTTACAGTCTCAGCAGTTCACTGTAATATGTGTGTTTGTGTGTGTAGCCTGGCCAGAAACATCCGGGAGACGAAAGCTGAATATGAGGCAAAGTTGACTGATTTCCTGGAGCTGGGGTAAGTCCAGAGAGAGCGGTAACAGCCTAAACTCAAACTATCCCAGACATTTTTTTTCACTCCTCTTTGTTTCTCAGAAACCAGTCAGCAGCTGAGAAGATGAGTCTGGAGGATGAGATCAAGCGCTGTAAAGCTGTGTTGACCTCAGCTACCAGGAGGTCTGACACAGCTCAGGTAGGTCCCACATCTTAATGGTAACATATTTACATGGGTTGCATGTTTGGAGTTGTCATCCTGCACAATGAATTTTGAACAAACCTAAATTACCTAAAACATGTGCACAGTACTGTACATAAAGACACCTGACTGTTTTTTTTGTTTTGTTTTATAAGACATAAATGAAAAACAAAATTCTGTTTGTTTTACTCCAGTTATTGGTTGTGGAGAGTAGTCGGGATCAGGATTTACACGGCCTCTACACCGAGCTGGCGGACGCCAAGGCTTTGCTGAGTAAACTGGATGAAGTAGCACACAGGTGAAAAGAGGGAAACCACAACTGTGGATTAGCCTTTCTACAGAATGGACCAGATGGTATCAAATTTATGTGTGATGTCCTTTATCTTTGTAGATACCCAAACCAGGACTTGGAAATGACCAAAAACACCTGGGGGACAAATGTGCAGGAAGTTGAAAAGAAAATCTCCACTGCTGAGGTAGATCTTACAATAACAAAAATGTTTTCATATGAATATGTTCATTTTCCAGTGTGTATCTGCATCTGTAGTGCCACACAGACTAGAGCTCACATTGCGCAGTATTAATAATCTATGTCGACTGTGATGCTGCTTATAATGCACGTGTTGAACCAGCCTTTAAGACTTGTCTCTGTGTTTCACAGGCACAGTACCAGGAGCAGATCAACGAAGTGAAGAATGGCAGAAGAGTCAGTGAGTTGATTCCAATTAAGATCAACAACCAGTCCGAACCTGCAGCTACACCAGTAAGTCGTCTTACCACATCTGCCAAACCAGTTTTTCTTTTTTCTTCATATCTTCATATTTTTCTTCCAGTTTACGTATGCTCTGCACAGTACTGTGGTTTGTGACAACTGGGCTGTACACCCCAGGCATTTGCTCCTAATTACAATTAGAGTGAATGTATTTGTATGAACATCTTTGTGACTCTGGGTTTTGACTTCCACAGTGGCAAAATACTGTTACAGGGATTTCCTAACTCAAACTCCTTTTTAGCAAAGCTCAGTGTGCAGTCAGTCTCCAGCTTTTCTTCATAGACATTTAAGCTGATAAACCTTTGAACTGGGGCCTTCAGTATACAAATAAACTACCTTGTAAAAACTGCCTGTTTTGGAATATAGCTGATTCAGTGTTGTCAGAACATATTTACTTATCATTTAGGAAAATATGGGTAAGACTTTATCAGCAGATACCGACCAGACCAAACCAAACCAAACGTAATTTACTAATAATAGCAAATTAAAAAGTGTAAACTGTTTCCTGCTCTGTGTATTGCAGCTCTCTGTGGCAGCCAAAGAGTTTACTCCTCAGTCTTCAGCGCAGACGTCAGGTAAAGCTCCGTCGCCCATCCAGCCGTTTGCAGCTGAGGCACCAGTTGCTCCGGTTCAGCCACAGCACAAACGTCTGAACAGGATGCTGGAGCCTCCACACGGCACTGTGTTCAGCAAAGCCATGGAACGCCTGTCCGCCATTTTCCCTGACTATACAAGGTAACACGGGACCACTAACAAGTTAAACACACTTCAGGTTGCATTCAGGTTATTTCTTCATCAACTGTTTAGATGAAAATTCAAAAGTTTTCCTTCATTTATTCCACAATTTATACAAAGCTTTTTAAACAAATAGCTGGTTCCTTGGCAGTTCTGCTAAAACAGATTTTGAGCTTTACTCTTATACTTTCTATTAGAGCTAGATGGAGAAATCTACCAGGTATAACTAAATGAGGAAACACTACAGCATTGACAGTTCACATAACTATCGTTGAAGATTTTTTCCACCACACTAGGGTAATAAAATCAATGTACTGTGTGTGTGTGTGTGTTTTCAGATCAGACTTGATGAGGTTTATTCAGGAGTTGCGTTCATCCAGTGGTGGAAGCTTTGGCAGCATGACACTGCAGGATGTGGTCGGTGGAGTGACCCAACTAATCCTGGACCATCAGGTAACTGGTTTTTACCAGGTGCAAACTTTCTGACTCATGGGGGGGGGAAACATGTTTGGTATTGATAGCTTAGTCATCTTAGTCACGTTGGCTGTCGTTGTCTCAGGACAAGCTTAACTCAGCCAGATCCAACATCGCGGGACATAGGAATCCAGCTCAGTGCGCCACTCCTCCTTTGGTGACCCCAGCTACAGTCTGGCAGTCGGTTGGACCCCAGAGAACCACACATTCCAGTGCAGTAAGTAAAAATATCCATCAGTATAAACTACACTGACATTATCCAACATTAGGGATGGCAATATTCTTCTTTTACCTTTTCATCAATCACTTGTGACAAATCAAGTTAAGAACTGAAAAGATACCAACAGAAACGGTTTCCCATCACAATTCACCAGAATCCACTTTAATAATGCCATTTTTCATTTTGAGTGCTTCAGAACATAAAATCTGAAGAAAATAATTCAAATACACAATAAAAACAAAACGTACAATTTAGGAGGAAATGAGTGTAATTTAAAGTCAGGCGTGCACTTTAAGTGTTCACTGATGAGTTTTTTAAAAGAGACACATTTTGACCTGAAGGTGGCACTAAATGAAAACACTCAAGTTATTGAAGGGGAAACATGAACATGATTCACAACGATTCATCCACCATGTGAATGTGTAGAGCAACGCTGCTCGTGTGACTGAAAACAAAACTCTTACAGAGAGGTCATCAGTCAGTAATCTGTGTTTGTGTCTTGATTGCAGCTGAACGTGGAGGATCCCTGCATCATCTGTCATGAAGACATGAGTCCAGACGACATCTGTGTGTTGGAGTGCAGACACAGCTTCCATAAAGAGGTGAGGAAGAAAACTGAACTGCTGTTTTATCTGGGACCAGCAGTGGAGGTCCCCTTACGAGACGTTCACACTACCAATGACAAATTGGTTCTGGTGAAGCTGTAGTTCTGAGAGTGTGTTCCTCTTCTTACGTGACATTTATTTATATGCAGTGCTATGACTGGACAGTTCTTCCTGCCATCATGTTACCTGCTGTATGACTGTTTCACTCAGTTTTTATTTCTGGTGCTGATGGGCCTAAATGTGCCTTTAAGTTAACATATGCTTAGCCAAAACAATTTTTAATGGATTCATTTTCTGATTTGTGAATTATATCGACTGTTTAATTTTTCATTAGCAATATTTAATTCAAAGAGATTTGTGCCGATATTGAGCCCCATTGTTTAGTTTATGTTCTGTTGGTGGCACTAATATACAACTAGTAGTATAATGTGAAAACCAAGGCAGAAATGTGCATCTCATCACAGGTGATGCCTGATACTACACCACTGCTTTGTGATGAACAACTCAACAGGGAACCTTTTAAAGGAATCATTCAGCTGAATCAATTGGTCTTGATTGTTGTTGTTGACTGTACCTGCTGATTTTAATGTGCAGCACTTTGTGTTCAGTGTATCAGGTCATGGCTCAAGGAGCAGAGCACTTGTCCCACCTGCAGAGATCACGCCTTGCTGCCTGAAGATTTCCCCGTGCTGACTGGCAGAAGACGCCAAGTCCCATAATGTCTTAATCCTGACGCCCCCCTTCTTTTAACTACCTACATGTCTGCTTTTATCTTCTTTTTTTTTTTACTAATTATTTCATTAAATTCTAAAAAAAAAACTGTGGTATCATTAAAATGTCAATGTAAAGGGAGCCACCAGTTTATACTTTGAATAAACCTGTCTTGTGTTTCAAACTTGTCTCTGTCACATCTCAGACTGATGAGGTTTGGAAATTAAACACTTCACTGATCAACAGCTTGAAAATCCTGGTACAGTGTTTTAAATGAGAATTTAGAACTTCGCTGATCATGATCAGTCTGAAACAATTACCTTTGGTCATATTTTTATATATTTATTAAGGTAAATCTGACAGCTCATAATTTACATAATGCATTTCATCAGGAGAGCCACTCTGCATTATTTCTCTTTAGATCTCCAAACAAACCTCAGGCAGGATCTACTGCACAGGAAGGTTTCAAAACAGACAGTCCTGGTTGTAGGTCAGCAGCAGGAGAGACCCCTCCCCTGTGAGTCCTGATACAGGTTCAGAGTCTGCACAGCTTTAGAGGGAAGTTCTCTGTGATCAGATGATCATCATGAAGCACGACCACAATGTTGACTTCGAACTCTGAAAGACAGAAAAGGTAAATGAAAATCTTTTAGGTGGCTTCCATACATTTACTTATTCTCTAGTTTGGCAGGATGAACTGCAATAAAATCTGCCTACCAGCACCACAAGAAAAAGCTGATTTTTTTTTATTATTTATTATATACATAATGTTAGCAAATTACTTTTTCTGACAATTGATGAGCAGAAGGCTAGAAAATTAATTGGTAACTAATCATTAATTGATTAAACCTTAGAATAATTTTTCAAGGACAAACTTTCTAATATTTGCTTGTTAAAACTTCTTAAATGTGATTTTCAAATATTTATCATTTTGGATTGTTTGTTGAATAAAACAAAAATTTCAATATATCTTCTTGGGCTTTGTAAAATTATATATTGAACTATTTTCTTGCATTTTAAAGAAACTGATTAATTGAGAAATTAGTAATTAAAACAATAGTTGTAATCGTAATTCAGGCCCAAGTAACCTGGTCACACATTAGAGAAAACTGGTTTCTCCTGTGGAATGCAGATTTCCCTGTCATGTATATGTGTAACTGGGTCCCTAATTGGCTTTTTACAAGAGCACCCGTGCAGGACAGAAGGCTGCAGAGGAAATGGATCAATGAAAGGAGAGATCATTACACAGAGTGATGCTGCCTCATTTTTAAATACACTCCACTCAAAGACAAACTAAAACTGAAACTAACACAAAGTGGCCTGTAAGAGTGTCAGTCTTTCACTCCAACACACACACACAAAAAGACAGGAAGCAGCATCTTCTGTCACTATACAGTTATACTCTGTGTGAGCCATGCTCCAAAATTACGTCCGAGACTACTGCTGTATGGATACGCGTATTTTCCAGTAATCAGATTACTTAAGTGCATGTAAACGCAGTCATTATGTAAATACTATTACAGCTCTGGTAAGAAAATTTTATATATTGTATAAGGGAATTAAAGCATTATCTTAAGAGTCCTTAAAACAGACTGGGGGCTTTACTCACCGACTTTGAAGTTGGTGGTCTCCAGTGTGGAGCAGGTGAACAGCCTGGGGAAGACCATGTAGATGGGAATAGAGAGGCCGTGGCAAACGTCACCTTCAGCTATCTGGATGTTCTGGATCTCTGTGGCATCTCTGGCATAGCCTTCAGCACAACCTGAACACAGTGGACATTTAGGAAACCAGAAGCTGTGCCAATGCAAAAGAAAGATTGATCCAGTCATCTCACATCAGAAACCTACCACAGGTCTCGACTCGTACAAGCTGCAGTTCAATACTCTTGATGGGAAAGTTTGAGTTCTCCACCACCACCTCCCCAGTCAGCGGCTGGCTGATCACACAGTTGGTAGCATCTAAATGACCTCTGATTAGAAACTTCGACAGTAAACTTCTCTGAAGACAGAAAAGACATTTATCTTTTCAGGACTTTAATTAAAACAAAATGAAGCAATAAAATGAAGTTTAGACATGACATGCTTTTCTCACCTCACGGATGTTCTGCAGGGTGTCCGGAGTGATGGTAAAGTTGACGGGAGTGGGGACAACTTTAGCTTTCTGCGGCTGAAAGTTAAACACAAAAACAGCTTCTCCCTGAGATATAAAGCCAAGTGAAGAGCACAAGACTTTAAAATACATTTTGTTCCCAACTGATGTCATGTTGACACGAGGGTGCACGTCCCTTACAATGAATTTAGATTATTACAAGACTAAATCAGGTTCCTGTGATATTCAAACAAATCCTGTGAGAAGTCACTGTGGGGCAGACTGGTCAGTTTTTCAAGTGCAGATGTTTTCTGTCTAAAACATTTATAGAGTATCAAATAGGAGGCATAAATGAAGGAGGCTTAAACAGGCCTAAGCAGGTTTATGGTGAAGAAAAGTAAGTTGGACCAACATTTAATCTACAGAAATCTCAATTACATTAGAAAGCAGTCACACATGTGTAGAGGGCAACAGTTGGCTAAAAAGGAATAAAGTAATAATAAACTAAAGAATTTGAATTTAAATGTCCTCAATCTTTGTAGCATTAACATGCTACAAAGCATGTAGCTATGTAGCTATGACTATGTCATAGTCTGGGTTTAAAATTGGTCACAGATTTATCATCCTAATCTCCTGTAGCTTCATATGACAAACAAACCAAAAAATAAATGTCTCATTAACATTATCACAGTAGTTTATTGGAATTAAATCTGTTTCACTGACCTGACAGTGCACAATGAACTCACAGTTCCTGCTTAGGTCTTTGGCTAGCAGGGAGCGCTTCATGTCACAGCGAATTGTGTACTGAGGAGACACAAACAAGATGGTTTACATGCAAAACAACAACTATTCAAACCATAACTCTGTCAGGTCTTTGTATATGCTTTCAACTACCTGTCTCCTACACAGCTCTTGTTTACTTTGGATTCATTTACATCTGGACATATCTAAGTAAAAGTGTGTGTGAGGGTGTTTGTGTACATGTCACATCTTTCTCCCCCTCTTTTAAACTAACTGTATTTTGATGTGCAAATAAATAAGGATAAAAAAGGGAAATTCAAAATAGAATAGTGTTAAATCCATCTGCTGATCATGAACTGTTGAGAAACGGACTCATTTTGTCACCATGTGACTATGTGGATTCTTTTTTATGTATCACAAAGTCGAAGGGAGTTAAACTAAAGGTGTGTAGAGAGTGTGTCATACTTTGTGTATTTTACAGAAGCCCTAAAGGGAGATGGGCAAAAAGAAAATTCTCATGTGCATGAGAAAGTTTCTGGTGTGCACCGTGCTCGTGGTGCGAGCGGTACTGAAGTGAAACTGGAGCAGGACAAAGGGCGACCCTCCCTTGTTTTAAAAAAAGCCGATCTGTGCTCTGTCCAAAATCCAAATGCTTGTGCACTGCTCTGGTACCGGGGCACACTCTGTCTGTGGTGCACAGTCCTCATCAGAGATCGACATAAAGGTCTGCTAAGAAATACCTAGTGGTTCATCCTTTTTAAAAGATCTGATCAGATGTGAGCACCTAAGGTAAAATATAATTCACACATTCCTCAGCAATTCTTTTTTATTTGGTCTATATACTCTATATATGCATGTATGTATATATACACAGTATACATATATATATTTCAGTCATCTGTAAAAAAACAACAACAAATAAAACAATTCACAACAATTTTTTTGCCCCCTATGTCCCTTTAGAGGTTCTGTGGTATCTCTACAATTAAAACCACACAGTAACTACTGTATATTCCTATAATAGTCCAATACAATATACCTCTTTCTGTCTTTATTTTGATATTATTGTGCTTCAGAGTCCGTCATTCACCTGAATATTGACAAAGACACCGTGGTAGGTCTCATACAGCACTTTGTTGCCTTTTGTGTGCAGAGGGAACTCGAAAGGGATCTCGGTCTTGCCTCCTGGGATCTTTCCGGCCTTGGCCACCTCGATGTTGCTGCTAATCAGCTGGATGGGCTGCAACACATAACAGGAATGTCAAAAAATATCAGACTGATTGACTAAACTGAGCGTGGACATTTCAAATATCACTATCATGTTGTTGGGTTGGGAGATTTGCCATCTTGGTTAGCCTACGTATGCTACAGGTAAAATACGGTATCACCCTTTAAGCATAAAAACTAATAAATATATTTAACTAATCTTTACCCTTATCAATGCATGAACCTTGATAATTTCAAAGTCACCAGCCTGAGAAAGTGTGAGTGAGTACATGCTGGAAAGTTCCATGATACACAGGTTCCCGAGCTGTAATGGTCATTTCTCAAACATAACAGATAACTGGGAAAACATGTAGCAGGTTAATATTATATTACAATGCTCTGTTACAATAAGAGCTAGTGACTGTAACAGCCAGCATCATACGTTTGGGGAAGTGGCCGTGCACCTGCTCTTACTGAAACCAATGTACAGTCAGGTCTATAAAGATTTGGACCATGACTACCACTACAGTGGAGATGTGCTTAAGGTGTACACTGTCAGCATTAATTTGTTATTGATAACAGTATGAAGTCCAAATATCTGTCACTGCCATCATTAACTGTCCAAAATCAAAACAAATCCAGCAAAGGGACCAAAATAATGAGCTCAAGAACAACAAAAGGCTGGAAGACCATGGTAAACAACTGTAGTGGTTGACAAGGACTGTTTACAATACAATGATTTGCACTGTACATTTTAGAAACTGTCCTTAGTACTTTAAGTAAGTAAAGAATTTGAAGTAGTTGTACTGTAGTAGTTTTTTAGGCAAGTACTTGCACTTTTACTTGAGTATTGAGTTTGTGTACTTCTACCGCCTCTGGTTCATCCAGTATTTTTGACTAAATCCTTAAATTAAAGTTGACAGTCTACATTGAAAGCACTTCTTAATAGTTTCATTTCAAAACCACTGTGGGAGTTTTCCAGAGCCAAATAATTAATACCGTGTCACTGTGCAAACAGGGACAAAATAACAAATTTTTTCTTTTAACCTGTTTTTATAATTAATATAAAATAGAGAACAAACATGATTCATAGTTCACCTTGACAGAGTTGTAGAAAGCTTCAAAGACGCCGACACTCTTGGAGCTTAGCTGCAGGTTCACCAGTCCCTCCATGCTCAGAGTGATGCCATGGTGCTGCAGTGGCTCCTTACACACCAGCACGATGACACCAGTCACCGTTTCCTGCGCACAAACAAACACTGTAGGACCTGCTTACTGTCGTTAGTGCTCTGAGGATGACAGTCACAATTTAATCTCTTAAACTCTGCAACATTCGACAAATTAGAACAACTGATGCCTCCATCGATGTCCCATTATGTTCACGGCTCAGACTGCAGTTTACTGAAGCAGGAACCCAAGCAGAACCAGTATCTGGTGTTATTACACTAGAATCTGGGACACATCAGATTATGTGACCTGATTAGAAATTTCAGACATACTGACACTAAATAAATGGAAAAAAGAAAGAATGAAAAATAATATTTTTTAAAATTATGTAAACTAAATTATGAAATAAAGGAGTATTATACAATGTCATACAATTTGAAAATGCTAGAGCACAAGGAGAACTAAGATAATATGATGTTATGTTATATATAATGTTATATGGTTTAATGCTGTAGAAAAGTGAAAGTTCAGATTCTGTAGACTTTCTTAAAACAGCAGGTTTCACACTGTGTTAAGACATTAACAAACACACCTTCACAACAATTAATTATGCAAGAAAACCTAGAATCTGTTGCTCAGTATTGATATATTCAATTAAAATTTTGCTAATCTGTCTTAAAAGAAAAGTGAGGTGCCCATATGAACATTGAAGGTTTGATATTTTGACATTCAAGTCTTTCATTCTGGCCTTTAAAAGATCTCGTCCTAATGCACATTTGATGTAAGTGTCTTTCAAAGTTACTGTATATTAGATATTCCAATCAAATGAAAAGCAGGAATTTTGTCAAATGTAACTTTGAAAGATACTAACTCGATTTAACTTGTGAAATTTGGAGCTCACTTTGTACAGAACAGGAGATGTTCATTTTGCAGATCCCATTTCTTGCAGCACAGTCAGGCTCCAGCTTAAACTATATGTCTATAACTATATAGACAGTGTGCAAAGCAGAAGCAGTTATAAAGGCCCATTACCAATCTCAATTTTGTATTATTACTCTCTTGAAAAATCCTTAACATTTCTTTTAAGTGCATATTTCCTAAGGTTACATCTTTTTTTAAAGCAGTTTTGTTATTGTACTTCCAGTGCAGCTCAACAGAGACACTTTGTTGGAAGATACCCACATGATTTGATTTGATGTGATCACAGTGATGAAGTTCAACATTTCAACAAAACATTTTTGCACAAAAACGGACTATGGATTTTGCCCCATATCTCGTTTTAAAATAAATGCGCTTCAGTAGGGTATACATCTGCCTTTACAGAACACCAACACTTTTACTTGTGGTTATTTGTCCGTATTTCCTGTAACTGATCCACAGTCGGACAGGTCACAGGTTACCCCGCTCATCAGCTGCTGGTCATGTGACATGTTAACGCCTCCTAGCATGCTAAATTAGTTAAATGTCTTTTAAAAATACATTCTTTTGCTGACAGTTACATCAAAAGCCAAAACAGGTGAACGCTACCGATAGTTAAACTGACAAATGAAGATGAAATCTGTTAGTTAGCTAGTTAACATTAGCTGACGGTGGTTAACGTAGCTACTTACCCCCTCACGATAAACTTTATTGGCTCTTTTCAGTCTTATATCCAAAGTGACGCTCATGACTGCACATCACACATAAGATATAGATTTACAGAACCGGTTCCAGACTTTTTCTTGTTAATACAAAAAACTAATTAGCCTTAGTTTTTGAGTTTACTAGCTTCGGCTTCAGTTCCGACAGAAGCAGCAGCACCAAAACTTCCGGGTCACAATCCTTCACAATAAAAGTGACGTCTCAATTTAGGTTCCTTCATACAAAAGGACTTCCGGTCCAAAACCCTAAAAGTAAAAGCGTTTTTTCCACAAAGCAACTCAAGTACTTTTACTCCATGCAGAAGCCTTATTAGAGCAAATTAGAGCATCTTGGAGCAAATAGTGCCGAGATCTGTGATAGGCTTGTCTTCTGCCTCCACACTAAAACAGTGGAGATTAATTTATTTGAGTAGTGTTCAAATAATTTACAAATAACACTGACATTCACCTATGGCATGTCTTCCCAGGAACAGCATTGCTTGTTACTCTGGATAGTCCACAGATCTCACTGCAAATAGTTTTCATTTTTTTAGATATGGGTTTATTGCCTTTATTTGATAGTAGTAGAAGAGGCAGGCAGGAAACATAGGGGGGTGCCCAGTTCCCACGTGCACTGTATGGCATGTGCTGTAACTATTCAGCCACCAGGGTACTCCAGTTTTCACTTTTAACTTATTTGCTAAATGTACACGTGAATATATAGTCCCACTGAATGCTCTTAACTGTGGTGTTTATATAATATTTAAATTCTGTCTGCACCACTAAGAGAATTAAACTCTACTGTTTTGGCCAGCAGTCAAAGAATGGGCCATTAAATCCACAACTGTCTTCATGGATGCATGCCACCAGATTTTGTATATGTAAGACAATGGTTTGTGTAATATGGGAGAACCTACCTAACCCTATAAAATTTGTACATAAGCAAACATAATCATACATTGGTATGTGCTATTTGTGTGGATCAAAATGTTAGCACACTGTCTCTGGAAGTAAAAGATCAGTTGTGCTTTGGTTTGAAAGATTGTTTTAACCAGATACAATCGCCAGCAGCCAGGTCAAGCTCCTCAGTGTTGCCACAACAAGAGCTGGGAAGACCAAGACGGTAGCTCTGTTGGCTGAACATGTTTATCCATCAAAGGGCTCAATTCATTCATCTTTCTACTCATTCTCTGCCACCCCTTATTTACCCAAATAATCATAGTACCACTGTGCAAATCTTTTAATTAAAAGTGCTGCAGACTTTGATAACTGTATAGAAGTGCCATCACCAACCTGTACTTAAAGATATCAAAAATATCTTTACATAGACTGACTTCATTCGGGGTATTATGCTATTATATAGTGCATATAGTGGAGTGTTATTAAGGTGTAAATAGCATTTTACACTTTGAATGCTGTTGAGAACTTAAGTAAAATGGAATACCTTAAAGCTGTAGTTAATTACAGTATCTGAGTACATGTACATTGTTCTCCATTGGTTATACACAGGATTATTACTGACTGGCACTGGGAAACATTTAATTCAACTTTCACAAAAATGAACATTTAACTTTTATTCTTACTGAATAAAGAAACATTAATTTACAAAAGAAAAGTGCTAATTTCTATTAACCTCTACATAAAACAGGTATGCCACCATTATATATGTATCACCATGTCAAAGTCTATCCAAACAGAGTAAAATATAACAACAGTAACATAGGGTACATGTACATGTTCATCAACATGTGTTTGTATCAACCACATATACAATGAACCACATCCCATCCACGATGCACATCTAAAACTTTCCACTGTAATGTCAATCCTACACCTGAACAACTTAGTTCTGATAGATGCCCCTTTTTTAGGTTTGAGCCCCTACACATCTCTTTCAGACATATCTGACTCGTCCCACCTCTCAGCACAAAACTGCGTGTAAAACTCATTTTTACACTTTTGTTTTTGGACAGATAAAATAAACAATGTGTCAATGAGTGGTCTTTAGAGGTGATAGTAGGTGGGATTTGTTACTGCTGGACAGGCTGTCTCCCCATGTGTCCATTCATTATGGATGGCTGTAGCTTCATATTTAGCACATATATACATATATATACATATATATATATATATATATGTTATGTCAATAAATGCTAAATATATTCTCCCAACAATAAAGCACACAAGTCAGTTTAACAAAATGTCAAACTATTCCTAAAACGCTGAACTATTAGTTTGTCAATGTGAGGAAACACTGTGTCTAAAAATGTGTTGAAGATGCACATCTGCTAGAAAATGTGTACAAAAACAGAAGATTGCAGTATTATTATGAAAAATAGGACCAAAACAACTATTATACCAATACAGAGTCGTAATTTGTTACATTAAAATGTCCGTATAGGTTGTTTGAATTAGTGGTGATAGCAGTGAGAATAACAACCTTGGTCAAAGCCTAACATATCACATTTTCATGAAACTGTAATGATAACACATTTATCCTCTAGTCGTTTTTATAGTCAAGTTTTTGCTTCTCTGCGTTGCTACTGAGGAGGGATGCATTTTTTATGATTTGGACCTTGTCAAAAAATTTGAAATCTGCCACATATCGTCCACCTGTGGTGCTGAACAGCACCGGCTTGAACTCATAGCCCCATAGGATCTCCTGGGGAATGTAGGAGGTGCGGCTCTGACACGTGGCAGCCGTCGACTCCATTGTGGCATTAAGGGTGACCAGCAGCTCAAACTCTCGAGTGTGAAGGTTTTCTGCGTTCAGTCCTGCCAACGGACTGTGCTCATCCAGAACATGGTAGAAGGTGATTGGAAGGATGAGGAAAGGGCACTCACTACTGGAGTCTATGAGGAAATCAACAGAGCTCTGGTGGACTTGTGTCTTCTCGCCCTCCTCTGTCACATTTGAGTGGAGGAGCTTTCCTGTTAGCTGGCACTGGATCAGAGGGCTCTTCCTCATGTTAGCCACTCTCAGCATCAGACAAAGTTTCCCTTGGTGCCGGCAGATGGCTGCCAACTGGCTGAACTTGATGGTCTCTGCTCGCTTTTTGGGCCGAGCCAGTTTGGCTAGAAAGGCACCAGTGACAAAGATTTCAGCCAGGCCAGTGATGACGAGCTGAGCCACCAGAGTGAAGATAGCTAGAGGACATTCCTCTGTGATATAACGAAAACCATAGCCAATAGTGGTCTGTGACTCCAGAGAGTAGAGGAAGGCTCCAGTGAGGGTCTCCACATTCATCAAACAAGGTGTGTGGCTAGAATTCAAACCTGTCTCAAAGTCTCCGTTGCCCAAGGCAATGAAGTAAAATATGACTCCAAATATGAACCAAGTCATGACGAAGGTGGAGGCAAACAGAGTGAGTTTGTAGCGCCATTTCATGTCCACCACAGTGGTCCAGATGTCGTGCAGATACATCCTGACCATCCCTTCAACATTTTCAATCCGCACATTGTTGTGGCCGTCCTTGGAAACAATCCTTCGCTGAACCTCTGTCTTCCTGATGGCCATGCTCTCCGTCAGTTAAAGCTGATAGTGTCTTCTGAGGTTTTAGTTTGGCATTGCCAACGGAAGGACTGACAAAAGACCAAAAAAAAAGATTTAACTATCATTTCACCTGGAGCTATATTAGTTACACATCAGAATAATGCCTTTTACTTTTAAAATATAAATAAAGTGTAATTTAAATCCAAAAAGCAAATTTTTCTTCTTTAGTGAAATCTACCAACCAATTGTTTCAGTTGTGTTGTGGCCACTTTTTGAGATGCCTGTCTAAGATTTCTGCCTTCACTCCAGTATAATAGATGTGGATGAAATTTAATATGCCAGGCTCAACTTGTCTTTCCAGTAGCAGTGTAGTGGTTGCTCTGGATAATTCACACTTTCTACCAACAAACTAAGCCCAGAGGAAACAGTTCACATTGTGCTCTGCTGACGTGATGAGCTGCTCCCTCACAGATTTATTCTGCTGCTCTGGGAATAAAATCTGTCACCCTATTATTCCAACCCACCTTTTCATTTATATTTCCATTTTCTCACTGTTTTTCTATTTTTCTTTTACATGACGTTTTTGGCCTTCATTAGTTAAACACTGCAAAACAGCCTTATAATTCCTGTTTTTACTGTCCAGTTACTTATCAATGAAATGCTTTATAAATATTTTCATTACATTCATAGTGTAGAAGGTGAGTTTTGACTGGTGAAAAACTGTTATAGATAATATTAAATGTTTCTACTAACTGTTAAGTCCAGATCAGATGTTGCTCAAAAGTGACATATTAGCACAAAAAAAATAAAGCCAAGTTACAGAAAATATGACTCAGCTGACTCCTTTATGATCCATTAAGCAAACAAAACACACATTTTTGACTTAACAATTTTTATGTAATTAAATTTCTTACAGTGAATAAAACAAGAAAATCTTTAAATAAAATATGAACTTGAAGCATGAAAACATAAATGTTAAATATAATAAGTTAAATATAATAACTCATTGCAACTGTTGACTAAATATAAATAACAAAAAGTAAAATGTAGCAGTGTGCAAATATTCATTTTCACAAAATATAAATAATCCAGTAAAATAAAAAAGTAAATAAACTCAGTATATACTAAATAACTTTGGTATGTTCCTTTAAAATTGATGAAGACTTTTGCTCTGAAAGGTATAAAAAGTACAGCAGAGCATTCGACACAAGAACATGAAATGATAAAAAAAAAATCATAATTAATGAATAAAGTATTTGACAGTATTTAATGTACAGCAGAACATGTAGTGTCTACATAACACAGTGCTACCACAGATAGCTGTTATGTCTTACAGTTAATACAAGTTGAAAGTTAACTTTGTAGTAAACCATTGCAGCAACATGAGATAATTTGCTGTAACTTTTAAAAAAATAATTGATTGCTTAAGAAACATAAATACCCCAGAATTATACTCACTTTCTATTGTGCAGCGTGGCAGATTTATCTCAGGTGTTTGCCTTCACTTATCACACACAATCTGTAAGTTGAAGCTAGTTCAGTGTCTTCTTTTCCCTATTGTCCTGGGTTGTGAGGGCTGAACTTTGGCACAGCTGTAATCAGGGTAGAACAGAGATGAGACACAAAGCCAAGCTGTAAACGCTGATCTAAATGTGGGTTGGCTTTTATTCTGCCACCTCCCCTACCTCTCCACAGCTGAGAACAACAGTCCTGTAAGCTTATAGTTCAGTTTTCTTCTTTTATGTTTGCTTTTGATTGACATACTCACCCGGATTTACTGCTTTTAGCACCTAATAATTCCCTGAAGGCCATTATGAATTCTTGGGACCTTCTTGATATCAGTACAAATAAGTTGTGGTTTGACTGAATTCCGGTCTGATATTATAATTCACAACTAAAAAGTTTAGAAACTGAGTGTGTGCTCCCAGATGAAAATTTGTAGTGTTTTCACATGATGAGTATTTGGATCGTTTGCAATATCTTTGTGAGTGAGGTTAAGTGAAATACTGAAAGACGTCGATGTGGAGGTAAAAACAGAGGCAACGGCAATTGTTAAAGTTTCAGTTTGTGGCATTTATGTATTAGATTAAATAAGAGCGAAGTGGAGTTCCTACTTTGAAAGGAGTTGAAGTGGAAGCATTGAAATAAGCTGTGATGCCAGTAATTTAAGAGTCCAGTACATCTACCACTTTAGTTGTGCCCTCAGGATATAAATACAAAATAGAAACTGTTGTATGTGAAATGTCTGAATTAAACTAAAAATCTAAGTCATTAATATTGTTGTAACATTTAGTAATTTATTGCCAAACTGTCCAATCTTTTTTTTATTTAAGTGTCTCAGTGTCTGAATTACTGGAATTTGTTATTCAGAGAACAGACTAACTTTGACCTTGTCCTTACTGCAGTTTGGTTTAATAAATCTGTGGTGGGAGGAATAATTAAACAGATCCTTAACTTATATGCAGAGTCTGTTTTCTGGATCTAGAATAAGACTGAGGAGAGAGCTTTTTCTTTATTCATCAGTATCAGTGAGATAATGAAATGGAATCCAGTCAAAGTATCAGAAGTAATATTTAAACACAGGACTAGACCTTGGGGCAGGTACATTTAATCTTTTGCCAAAATGATCATGAGGTAAACAGGAGAAATACAGCATTGATATGACAAATTAATCTTTCCTTGGCCAATCCACCATTAAAATTCGAGCTTGGTTCAACTTTCATGCATTTCTTTTTGTCCCTCTCGTGCATGTGCACCAAACTGCTGCATCCATGTGTGCCACCATCTTTAAGACGGCTGTGTTAATTCACACAGGACTGGTGATAGTCTGTTTTATGTTGCATGCATAATTTCAGACTTTGCCAGAAAATGGATACCAGAATCAATGACAGACTAAGTACAAAGGTTACCATTATTAGTGGCATCAAGGCTGGGGAGGCCAACAAACCGAACAAGCTGGACTGGACCAGGACAGTCTGGAGGTCGTGGCAGAGAGGAGGGTGGTGGAGAAGATCAGTGCCATCGCTGCGTCTTCGTCTCACCTGCTCTTCAATGAACTGTGGGGGAGGGGAAGCTCATTCAGCTACAGATTGATCACTTCAGGCGGCCTTTTGTGCCTTTTGTGGCATAAGATTGTACATCAAGATCTGTACAACAAGATCCGAACAACAATACACACAATTTCATTCACATCATTTCATCATTTAATTGTCAATTATACACTATATTATTTTATTTTTTATAAACTAGTATATTAATAGTATTTTCAAAATTTTAACAATATCTCTATGTACCTTGGTTTCTTTATTATTCAGATAGTGCCTGTTCTTTTTATTGTGCTTTATTGTTTTACTGTATTGTACTGTTTTACTTGCTTGTTTTATCATTGTGTCCCTGTAACAAGTAAATTTCCACCTTGGGGGATCATAAATGTCTAAAAATATTTTGGCTTTATATAGACAATGGAAAAATGTATCATTATTGGGGAAATGTGCTACTCAAGATTACATGTGTGGATCATTTAGCTAATCATGAGAATCAAACTACACAACTCAGTGTTTGCAGCGGCACACTGGAATTCAGCGGTTTTGTCCAGCTCCACCAAGCAAAGACCTCAGCAGCACGAGTCCTGGGACAGCTAAAATGTAAAAGTAGTGGGGGAAGTTTTGCATGCAGCAAAGTGTCAGATGTCCTGAAAAGTTTAGTGTAAGATAAAATGTAAAAACTGAAAGAAGATGTCACAAAGAGTCATTTGAAGTTTAGGCAATAACAGGAGCTCAAGCATTAACTGAAGTGAAAGTATCAGATGAAGCGTAAAAGCTAAACAGAGTCTGTAAGGTCAGATGAAGTGGAAGAGGTGAGAGCAGTTTCACTGACACCTAAAATATAACATGACAGTTGACATGGTGGTGTGAATGAGTGTGCTAACAGTGTAAGTACTGAATCAAACTAAATTGTCAGTTAGTTTGTCAATAATTTTAACCTACTAAAATACAATAAGTTGTATGTTTAATGTTTCTTTAAGTCTTGGCCACTCACTTTATGACCTTGAATCACACAGCATAGCTTTGTTATTAACCACATTATTATTACTCCACATTATTATTACCCACATTCCTGAAGGACGTGGGTGTTACTAAAGCCCCTTTTCCACCACAGGAGCTTTAATTCATTCTGCTCTTCCTTTCCTCCTGCTTACACAAGGATGGGCCTGGGTACAAGATCACCAGTTGATTTCCTTGTTCTATGTAGTTGTTCTTTACAAAATCCTGAGTAACAGAAAAATGTTGATAAAATCCATACACAGAGATAATAAAAATGCACACTTTACACCCTGATATCTCTGTTGCCAGCAATAAAGCCAGTTGATCTTAAAATGAAAAGTAAAATGGATACAAGATGGGCACTGCAAAATACCTGACAGAGAGCAATAGCACAGTATGGTAAAATGAATAAAGGTGCCATTATTTTAAATAATCTTGCAGTCTGGGTTTTGAAATTGAGGTACAATACCAAAAATATTGATTAATGCAGATTGGATTGGTTCATTAAGTGGTAATTTTGTCATTAAATTGTCTCCTAATGGAGAAAGAACATAATTTGTGTGCAAACATATTTTAAGAACATCAGTTAAATGCCAAATGTAAACTCAAATTATTACTTTTACAACGCATTTGTGGGCACATATAATCTTGTTAATACTACTCAGCTTACGAAAACAGTTATGTGGCTGTGGAGTGAGCTTCCCAAAGTCTCGCCAAATGTACAGTTTATAAGGATTTCTACTTCAATCTTAAATTTGACAAGAAGAGATGCAGGTGGCAAAATTAGGAACTGTACTGAACTGTGAACATACTGTCATTCTCTAATCTATCCACTGAAAGAACAATGTGTGTAGTCTGAAATATGAGTAAAACAGTCTCATATGACACATCTCTTTGTTGAGAGGTTAACATAAGTAAAAGTTGTCTTTTGTCTCCATCAAGTTTGACCAAGATAAAGGAGCCCAGCCCCATCTAGTGACCATAATGTTTAAAGAGATGCATACTGCTTCAAAACCTAAAGCTTTTGGCTCTTTAAACACCATTTAAAATGTGGGAGGGTTAATTATCTAATCTACATTACTAATAATGATATAATTAGTGACATAGTTATATCAAAGTTTATATTTTGCTCAAATCATTATTTACCTCTGCATCATACTGTATATCACTCACATCACTATATAGAACAATATTTGACACAGAATGACCAATAATTGTTTTATTTACAAAAAACAACATGTCCCACTCCAGAACCCAATGTTCTGGATATGTTTATCTAGGTTTGTAAGTAGTACTTGTTGCAGTAGGGCCTTTCAAGCCAATGAAACAATGATGTGTGGTTCACTGGCTTGGATACTGGCTACTTCATATGCAGCAGAAGACACATTATTCATACTTGAGCCCTGTAAAATGTGTGAACAAATGAAAACTGGGTGTTCTGTGACACAAGATACACGACTGAAGGACATAGGACTCACTCAATGTCAAATTATCATTATTAAATCATTTTTTTCATTAGTAAAAAGTGTTCAGTAAATTTCTTGTTTAATTAATTATGCTCTAAAACAGGGGTGGTCGATCCTGGTCCTCGAGGGCCACTGCCCTGCTTGTTTTCAAACTATCCCTGCCTTACCCACTGCTGATTACCTGTATCAGATGTGTTCAGTCAGTCAGAAGCTGTAAGTGCAGAGATGGGTGAAAAACAAGCAGGGCAGTGGCCACCCCTGCTCTAAAAGATCAAAATCATACATAGCTCATTAATGTGAATCCAATTATTCCCAATACCCTTGGGGTGTAAAAAAGTAAGACTGGTTCAGGAAGGTGAAGTTCGTCATATGAAGGTCATTGTGGTGCAGGGTTAGCAGTGGTGGCCCTCAGGATGCCTCGCAGCACCTTGTAGTTGTTGAGGGGTTGGTTTTCTTTGGGGGGGTAACAGGGGCCGCGATCTGTCGCATATGAACAAGGGAACCGCAAGACCCAAAGACCATCAGGCGGCAACACTAAATCTGTCTGCTCTGGATGGAAAACTGGACAGGGAGGAGGACCGGGCTGTACCTGGAAGCACATGGAAAACACACAACATTGTCAGCAATAATATGACATTTTTATAAATAATACATTTATTCATACATTTCTAAGCATCAACATGATACTGCTTGAACTAAGAAATATAACTTTCACTCCAAGTCTCCACTTTCTGCCTGTTAGCTTTTATTCAGAACCTCAATCACTGTAGCAGCAGCTACAGTAAAATTTAACAATCCATCAGCAGAATTCAAAATGAGACATAGAACTCATGAGAAGCATAACTATAGTAACTTTTACAGTGTCCTTGAAAAAGCAGTGCTGGAAGCAGCAATTTACCTGTGGGTTGAGGGTAATCTCCAGCGGGGCATCAGGCACCACAATGAAAAGACGAGCCAGTTGGGCAAAGTGAGGCTTCAGGCCGCGGCCCTGAGAAGGGGAAGGGATGTAAAGTGGCATGTCTGTGTTTAGCACCCTGGTGGCAGGATCTTTGGCACCGCCTGGCCCCATCACCTTCACTATTTTATCAGGCCCGGAGCTAATGAAGCGTCTTCCCCTGCTGTCTTCATACTCAAAGCCCACAAAGGCCCGAGCCATATCATCCCTCCTGCGACTTCTACCGAGCCCTCCAGTGCTTCCTCTCTTTCCCACCAGTGTCTTGTTGGGGGCTGGCCACGAGGAGGTGCCTCCATTCAAAGGCTCCGTAAGTCCTGTATCGTCCTCTGATCGAGAACGGATCACCATGTCCCAGGGCAAGAGGAAGGAGGAGCCAGGGAGGAAGCCTGGCTGTTCCAGACCAGTGTGGCAGTTGTATGACTTTGCTGGGCCCAGTTTTACCAGTGACCAGCTGGAGAACTTGGGTAGCAGGCCTTTGGGGCAGCCAGAGTGCATCATACCAGGAAGGTACTCCACTGTGGAGGGCTGGCGATCTACGAGGCTTGGCCTTTTTTGCTGGACTTGGCTTTCGGCTCCATCTCCGTCTCCATAGGGCCCCAGGCTGTCCGTTGACTGGCCTAGACTGAGAGCCAGACTGAGGCTAGTGTCTCCAGGTGTGTGACTCTGGGCAGTGCTTGGCTCCTTCAGTCTCTCTGTCTCACCAGACCCCGTGGTCTCACACGGCAGTCGCTGGGCTTGGTTGCAGGCTGGGGCTGGGTCAGGAGTGCTGGGCTGGAACACTGGAAACTCAATCCTCTCAAGCTTCCCACAGCATTTCTCCTCCAGCATCTGTTCAGCAAGAACAGAAATATCAAACATTTGTAACAAATAAGTGGAAAAACTAATACTGGATCTAGAGGTAGACAATGTGACTATATGTATATATACATATATACATATGGAATGATATAAAACCACTGCTGATTTTTATAAGTGTTAATTATGAGGTGGACATCCCTTTAAAGAAGGAGGATTCTGACTCCATCACTTAAAATGAAATCAGTTGAAGAGGGGATTTTTATTAAGCCAGAACAGATGATGACAATGATAACTTTTTTGATGGTAATATGGGCATGTAAGTATTGTTTTAAGATACACTTAAAAAATGTGAACCTATACTTTAATGTGTCTGGTTGCATTAGGTCAGTGTAGGCAATGTTGCAAGTCAATGATGAGATTCTTTGTGGCAATACTGGAGTCACAGGATTTTTGCATCAATCGGACAAAGTGTCAGCAATGGCTCTCTGTGGACAGAGAAAATAATTCCATCTACAGAAACTGCATTAAGAAAAATTACAGTAATGGTAAGTTTGACTTACAACTGATCTCCATGAAGTGCAGTGCAAAGACATCACAGCAGTAAAAGCTTAACTAAAAACACTAAACAGGATGACATCTGACAACCACACCCAACGCTTCTCTGCAGTGGTCCTCGGAACAAGGGTTAGTGTGAATCCTAACCTGGTAGAAGTCATAATTGGCAGCTTGGATGTCAAATGGATCCTCACGTGGAGCCTGTTTCCTGCCACAGTTACAGGAGCTGGTGGAGCGCCCCCTGCTGTTGTGGTTTAGAATGGGTGGGTTGCGATCCATGTCGGGTTTCTCACCTACAAAAAGCAGTCAGATTTCATGAGTGTGTTGTGTCATTGGTTTTATCCCTCTTCCTCTAAAATATACTATGTGTGTATATATAATTTATTTATTTATGGAAAATGGATGAGAGTGTTCACCTGGCTGAGGCAGCAGGTGGAACTTGTGAACACAGTGTTGGTCCGTCAGGCTTCGCTCCTCACACAGCTGATGGCCATTGCTCCAGAACTTGTAGCAGTCCTCATGAAGCTGCAGTGCATAGCGCTGGAAAGCCACACCACGAGCATGCTGGCTGTACACCCGCAGAGCCTGCGCCAGCTGGTTTTTGTGCACTGTAGTGGTGTAGTTATGTGGAAGGTTGGACTGGTAAGCACTGTGAGCCAGTGGCAGAGCTTTCTGACACCTGTTCTCAGAGAACTTTGTGTCAGCGTCGAGAAAACCCTCCAAAACCTTCAGCTGGCTTTGCACTTTAGTGGCTAGCTCAGCTATTTCTTCTTCTGTGTTGTTTATTAGGACTTGATAAAGCCTAGAGGCGATCTGGACCCATTTGGAGTAAGTTGGCAGCTCAAAGTGTGAAGGCTGCGGGTTCCGGCCGACGCTGTCGTCAAAGCCTTTCTTGGTCAGCACCAGCTCTACATGCTGCCAGAGGAATTCTTTCAAGCTGCAGTCCACCAGCTGACCGCTCCCCGACACACCACCTGAGTCTCCGCTGCAGCTGGACTGCCGAGCTGAACGTCGCATCTGCTGATAACGCCTCGGCCCTGACACTGTTGGGGTGGAGTCTTGGTCACACAAGATGCAGTTGGATCGCAACTGACCAAGCAAGGTACCCACAGGGTCCTCGTCTGCTGCTGGTAACACATACACAAATGCTTGGTTGGCGGGCACTGTGAACAAGCAGTTGCTGCTTTGGTTGGTCAGGACCCTGCTTTTACGGAAGATGCGATAAATTTGGTCCTCCAGGGCATGCTGCAGCCTCCTCCTGGGAGAGTGCTTTTTAGGCTTGTCAGGGTTTCCTCCAGACTCTGAGCCATTTGCAGAAACCTTTGGAATAAAAAGAGGTGTCATTTAAATTTATGTCAAATTCTTCAATTATTATAGCCTAAAAGAGTATTACAACATACAGTGGGGAGAAAGACCCACAAATTGAAAGTGACCGTTGAGAATCTTGTGTCTTTTTAATGTCGTTTTTTTCTTTCTGTGGTCATTTCTTATGAATCGTTTAAGATTGCTTTGTGAGTTATTTTGCATGTGATTTGTTTTTTAAGTCTTTGTCATTGTTTTGTGTCTGTTTGTGATTGTTTGATTTGACAGAAACTGTCAGTTCATGTCGGGGCTCTGGTCTGGGGGAAGAGGGGCCTTCCCTGGCTGTCACTTTGCCCATTTCTTGGTTGCATGTTTTATAAGTCACTATCACTGCTTCTAATCAATTTAAAAGTACTTAATTAAATACAAAACCTTCAGAGTGCCGTTCATCTGGAAGACGAAGAGCAGACGTGGAGGGCAGGGCCGACAGTTCACCTTCCACTCTTTGGACACCGGGCACTCTTTGATGGCAGCTCGGATCAGAGGCAGGACCTTCTGCCGAAGGGCGTCCAGAGCTCTGAAGAGCCGGTCGTAGGTCACGTCGAAGGTCTGGTTCGGGTGGACGAGCAGGAGGACGTGGCACACGGAGAACATGTAGAGCAGGTGGAGGCAGTGTTGTCTGTCGAGGCCTTTCCAGAGGTCGTGGGCGTCTGAGTGACTGATGCCGGTGCTCAGAGACTGGCAGGCCCGCAGCAGCTGCCGGCTGTCGCAGACGGAGGAGAGGAGCAGGTACAACACCCGGTTCTCCTGGTTGTAGAAAGCCTGGATGTAGCTGTCCGCGCTGTCGCCGTCCTCCGGTCCGCCGAACAGTGAGAAGATGTGTTTGTCCGCCAGAGCGTTGATAAGAGACTCCTTCAGCGGCCCCGGCTGCGTGTTGCATTTACCGAAAATACCGACAACACATAAACCATCGTCCCGGTAAGCAGCGTCCTCCAGAAGGTCTGACTGAAGCAGAGCTCCCATACTCACAGGGAAAGCCATTCTCACTTCCTTCATCTTGAAAAATCAAGGGAATGAAAACAACGATGCACTAATTTCCGGGTTCGTTAACAAAAACATCCGAGTAGATACAACTTTCGGTCTATAGTTCCTGTTCCTGTTTTTCTGCTGAATGAAATAAAAGTACGTGAGAATTGTTAATTAATGTAGCCGAATTAAGTTAAATGTTAAGATCAATAAGCTACAACAAACGAGAAATTGTTTAAAAATATAAATAAGCCTATACTAAAAATATAAATACAGTTTTAAAAAGGTGTAGTGTTATATGTACAGCATATAGAAACATTATATGTTGTGATTT
The DNA here is from genome assembly GCA_032362345.1 of Sandelia bainsii. Lineage (NCBI taxonomy): Eukaryota > Metazoa > Chordata > Actinopteri > Anabantiformes > Anabantidae > Sandelia > Sandelia bainsii. The sequence continues at coordinate 11,290,256 of JAUMHL010000006.1, read as the reverse complement.
GTTCACATAATCTTAGAGTAGAGTATGTATGTTTTCTGGGAGACTTATAATAATGATTGAAATCCTTCTCAAAACTGGGAAACACTGGACAGACCTTTAAATATCTACATTTAACTATGTTGAATTTTGCTATTATGTAAATACATGAAACCATTGCTATGCATGTAAAAACTAAATCAATAATGGATAATCCAGGAATTACATTTTTTGTGTCCAACCAGATATATAATCTTTTCCAGAAGGTTTTGGACATATCATGAGTAAGGGTGGAATATTTTCTAATTGAAATATTAAGAGCATTGTCTATACACAGATTTTCTGCTGTATCAATTTTAATTTATCATTAAACTGTTATCACTAATGCCTTTATGAATTAAGTATAATTTAATTGTTTTAATTGGTGAAGGTGTTGCTAACTAATAAGTATTTAATATACTGTTAGAAAGTTTTGTATCATATTTTATCCAATCAGTTTACTTTGTAAAGTAATTATTAACTACAGCTGTCAAATAAATGTGGTTGCAAAAAAGTTTAGTGTCTCTTTCTTAAACGTAATCAGGCATAAGTAGTAACTCAATCTTGTACTTGGCACGGTAAGGTACTTACTACTTAGTTCAGCTCTGCTCCACCGTGCCTTTCAGGTTTTACTTCTTACAAAATTACAATAAATTTGAATGCTAACATTTTTAATATTTATTTAACCTTTCTTAATTCAAATAAATCCCAATGAGGTTAGAAGTCTCTTCTCCACAGGGACACCTGGTCAAGACAGCAACATTACAAAATCACACAATTACACAATATAATCAGTAAGAAACATGTTCATGTAGCATACAACGTTTTGAACAATGAACAAACAATTAGTTGACAAACAACATCATATAAATGCTAGGGTGTGGGTTTGATCTCCATTATTCACTGTGTACAGTATATTCTTCCTGGAGTCACTCAGGTTACATCCTGCCACAATAGAATAAAACACGGCTGGTTAGATTTAAGTTTAGATTAATGTAAAGGAAACACGTATCTATGGGGAAACAGTGTTGGTATCTAACATTAACCTTTCCACAAAGGTCTCAGACGTCAGACTGGAGGCAGCTCTAAGTGCGCGTTCCCTCTGACGTCACCGCCCTCTGATCATCTGAAATCCCTGATAACGCGATGCGCGCTCCCACTCGGCTCTGAATGGGGGGCTCAGTCCAGCTTCTGACAGCTCGTCCAGTAGTATTATCCACTCATCCAGTCAGGTCCGCTGTTTTCAGACGCACCGGTAGTCGACGGCCCCGCTCCTCCGGTAGTACACATTTATTCAGGTAGTCTGGTTGTGCACTGACAGTCCAACTAGTTCGGTTAGTTTACTGACTCTTCTCTTCTAAGCCCGGCAAGTTAGTGTACTGACGGGCGGAGCTGTCTCTGTCTCTCCAGGAATGAGAAATGATGGCCGGCTCTGCAGCAGAGGAGAAAACCTTCCGACGGTTTCTGGAGCTCTTTGTTCGGGAGATGAGGATGCCTCTGCAGGAGAGCGACCCGCTACCGATGCGCCCTTTGACGGACCTGGTGTCTGAAGAGGAGGTGGAAGGGGAATGCCTCGACCTGTGTCTTCAGCACCTGTACAAATAGTTAAGTGACCACTTTCTGTCATGGCATCTTATTATTTCCGTGTGTCTAATGTAAGTGTATCACATGAACCCACTGTAGCAGTTAAATGGTCGTGTTTGATCGTCAGTATATTGTGGGGACATAAGGTGAACGGGCTGCGACCCGGGCTGGGTCCACATCCGATAAGCACCGGGATGCCCGCTGGTCGCCGCTCAGGATGCCAGCAACCTGCTTCATGCCACGCTGGGTGTGTCCAGCACAGTGTCTTTATTGAAACGTTATGCAAAATTAAAGAATTAAAGCAAAAGCAGAAGTTAAAAGCGGACACTCGTCTGGGGCTGCGCTGTATTAACACTGTGTTATATATCTGTGCGTAGCTTATCTTTGGCCATTTCGTGCCACACATTTACGCCAGCGGTGACAGAGCTGGAGGTCTACAAAAGGTGAACCCCTGGTTTTGCGTAACAGCGCGACGTCATCGGAGCGTTGGAGGAGGAGGACGCCATCGCCATCACTGCTGAGCGCATCATCACGCAGGCTAAAAATAACCCCAACGGTTACGTTATTAGCCTCATTCGTTAGACTGATCTTTGCACTGTAAAATCCAAGACACCGAATGAATAGACACAGGCTGAAATGCAGTTTTCTGGAGGTATTTGTAGCTCGTGGAATTACTCAAACCTTCTCATAAAGTTTTGCAGACCAATGTATCTCATCTAAATCTACTGTATTTAAAGAGGCTGCTTCATTAGGAAAGCAAACTCCAGATGCACGTTAACAACAGTCATACATTTTACTGAGAAAAAGGATGCTCTAATTACAGTATGCATAACATTTAAATGACAGCTGCTGAATTATTCCAGAAATGATCTGGTGTTTAACACATGGACAAACATAGCAGAAACAATAAAACTGAGATGAGCTCTGCCCTGAGCTCTGCTGCCTGTCCTGGTTTTGAATCCAAAATAGGTGCTGAAACTGTGCTGGGAAGAACAGAGTGGAAGGACTCATCTAGGGCACTGAGTAGCAAAGGGACTGCATGCATGTATATCTGTGAATGACTTTGCACACAGACCCAATAGGGTCTATATGTCTCAGAAGGTCAAGGTGCCCTCCAGCAGTGATGGAGAGCACGTTGGCGGTGGGATGGATACAGCAGCCAGTGATGCCTTCAGGTGTCTGCACTGAGCTCGAGAACAGGATGGCTGTCATTGGAAGAGAAGAGAAGATTGATACCAATACTGTACTCCGTATGCATTTAAATGATGTGTACAACACCTCCAGAGTTTACAAATTAATGAAACATTTATTTAATCCATACACAAACAAAAATGTACATTTTAGGAGGAGCTATTTCTGTGGCTACTGTTTCATGATCAGTTGCACCCTCGTATCCATGATAAAAGATTTCATTGATTTCCTCCGTCAGAGAAGTCCGAGAGCAGGACAAAAACAACTAGTGGAAAATAAGAGTTTTGCAGAGTAGCCATATACTACTTGAATAAGTATACTTGAGTATTTCCATTTTGTGATTCTATATTTATATACCTGTATTCAACATGTGGTCAAAAATGTGATCAATTTATAAAATACATAAAAGAATAATTTGTGTTGCTCCACCTCAGCCAAGGGCAACCTTAAAATGCTGCTAACATGTTAATGCATAAATAATAATCAATTAATATAATAATACCATAGTAAATACTTCTGAGATTTTCAGTACATTTTGCTTATAATAGGCGAGTACTTTTACATGAGGAACAGATCTCAGTGATTCTCTCACAACTGGAAGATAAAGAAAGTTCAGAAATAGTTTTTGTAACAACTCTCTGGGCGTCCTGACAATTACTTACCTTCTCATGTTGAACAAAGCTAAAACAAAGCAGGAACATGCACGACGACTGGGTGTTGTTTTTTGTTTTTTTTGTGGACGGCTTTCCAAAGCGCATGAGACCAGCCATGTTGGTGTGTGATTTCTAGTGTTCTAGTGTTGCTGCTGCTCCTGACTAGGTTTGGCTGAGGGCTGAAGTTGCCACAGTCATTCAAATGAAGTCCGTCCAATCTGGCTTTGTGAAACAGCCATTAGCCAAACTAACCAAAATAACTGCAGCTCAGCGCCAAAGCTTGCTTTGTAAAAGATCTCTCTGCCTCTCTTTTCTGGACGAGATAGTGTCTTATACATTTGGCTTGTTGGAGCTGATGAATCACTCGTTGGCTCCTCTACTGTACATGGAGCAGTTTATCTCGGGAGACCCTACAAAGGAGCTAGCTCTTCCAGCTGCTCACACATTTGTTTTGTTTTTCTATGTATTCTGTCGACAGGATTTTTGATCTGGTACATTGTGATGTGATGCTATGAAGAATCATCTTTTAAAGAACACGAATATCGCAGACTGTTATTTCAGCAAATGGACAAAAGTGTGTGTTTATGTTCAGGTGGTAAAGGTGCAGTATTTCTGAAACGTTGGGAGCAAAAGAGCAAATATTACTTAATTATTGAGTCACATGCAGACGATTGAATGCGAGGACACTTCAGGGTGTTAAAAATTCCTTTTAACCAGGACAGAGACTGAAACAAGTGTTTGATTAAGGTCCCCTAATCTTGACAAAGGAGTTACTTTAACCCAAACCACATTTACCTTATTTTGGTGACTTACAGTGCTATATTCAGTATTTTATATTATTTATTATATGATGACAAAAGCTCTGTTTAACTGTCCAGCCTGCACCTTTACTGTTTAATTTCACTCGCCTACTCCCATTGGACAGGTTTTTATCACAGCATTCAGCGGTTTACTACATGCAGTTAGAGACTAGCTGATGAACGCAGTGAAGCATTTAGCAGCTGTAGAGTCAGGTATTTCCTTCAGGAGTTGGTGGAGACAAAAACTGAGCTAAAAGAAAGTGACTGTTGCACTTTGATTCATTACACTCGACTGAAACACAGATCCAAAATCAGTCTGAAACTGCAACAGCTCTTTAACTTTTGGACTTATTTTACATGTTCACTGTGTATTTAATGTCACCCGGCCAGTTGATTAGAGATATCTTACACTGGACTTGAGAGAAGCGAGAATACTGAAAAAACAAACAACCCGAACAGAAGAAGCTGCAGGATTTGATTCCATCACTTTGGCAGCACATCCGACAGACAGACAGATTTCTGGCTAGTTTTAAGTGTTTTATGGTGTAAAATGAGCTGCTACAGTAGGTGGTAGGAGTCTGCAGACTTCTTCTCTGGTATAGGAGTTACAGGGAACACAGATCATGTGTCAACTCTCATTCAGAGCTGATACACGATCTAATGTATCACTTATTCTTCCATTAACTTTACCTGCTGCCTGCTGTGCATTTGGGCACACAGTACAAAGTGAAAATGTACAGTCTGTCACGACCTGATGTGTGTGTTTGTTTGACACTGCTTTGCGTCATATACATCAGTTGTCATGGTAACAACTCGGGCGTCCTTGCACAAAGTAATAATGGCTTTTTGTAGTCAGTCTGAATACAGCAGACAGCAGCAGCAGGAGTGTTTCAGTCAGACGTCTTTATACAGTATGTGGCAGTTTGATAACTCTGCTGTACACAACTCCACAGCCAAATGCAAGAACACCTCCCGACACCTGGACCTCAGTGGTTTGCGAATGAGAACTTTTGCTGCAGGTCGTGAAGCAGACTGATGGTTTACGTGTGTGTATGTTTGTGCGGTGGCCAGCATCCTACATGGCTGTCTACTGTAGCTGTGCTGTGAGTGTAATGATAGTCGGAGGCAGCAGCTCTGGTGATTCATCCCAACATGTCATTAGTTTGTCTCTGGGCTGAACAGCTAATAATAGACTTCTGCAAGAAGAGAGATCCCCTCTGTGTGTGAGTGTGTGTTAATAGGGGGCGGGTGAAGCACTTGGTGTGCTAGAACGAGTTTGGGGGTGTGGATAGGGTTTGTGTGTGTGTGTGTGTGTGTGTGTGTGTGTGTGTTAAAATTATGCCAGTTAGGTTTTAATCCATTTTCCCCCGGGCAGCTGGGAGTCACATCTGAAAAGATGAGGATGTAGTCTACTCCCCCTTAAACACTGTGATTTGGAGTGTGTGTGGTGGGTTTACTCTAAAGTACTGTATGATTTAAATTTATGCCCCTGTTTGAACAAAATGAACGAACATATAGACGCAGACCAGCCACCATTACTCCAGTGATACCTCAGTTGTAGACTCGCAGTGACATGTACGTAATAGATTTCACTTTTAAGCAAAGGATATCTGCCTACGGGATGCTGTTGAAGTGGTCATGATGAAAACATCAAACAAACAAGTCTCCAAAACTTAAACTTTCAACTAAAGTTGTAAAAGACGGCGGGGGGGTACTGGAGCCTATCCCAGCTGTCTGTATCTGGTCCATAAATTAAAATGTACTTTATTTAATTTTAAATTTAATTTACATTAATCTCGTGTTTGATTACCTTCTCAGGTTCTATGATAAATGCATTCTACACAAGGTCAATGGCGAACCACCACCACACATATATCTCTATATAGCTTGGTATTACATCTGATGATTTAAAAAATAATTTAGCAACTAATTCCTGGTAAGTTTAATTACCTTCTCTATACAGCACATTCACCTGTACATGTTGGACATTGTAGAGAAACAGCTGGAAGCATGTTATTTTTTTCCCAAAAGCCTGTGTCATTTCTGACTAGTGCTTTGACACAGAATAACTATCACATTCACACATATCTTTAACTCTCGATTGTTATTAACCCAAACATATCTGCTTTTACGGTGTAAATGTGTTTGGTTCCACTCTGCCACTGCAGTGCTTGAGAGTACAACACTTTGTCTACACACAGGTGATAATTAAAAGAAAACTCCTGAGGGGAGAAACATAAGGAATGTGGACGCTTCCATCCTGACGCTGGTTTCACACTTTTTTTGTGTTAATCATTAGTGACATTACTGTGCTAACATTCAGCAACAGCAGGAAATGCATTCAGTGTGCTTATGCGACGTTATACACAATGTGTTTTCATGAGAGACAAGGAAGGTAAAAGTTCATTTAACAACAGGGCATCCTGATGGCCTATTGATTTAAGATGCTGATTGTTTAATGACAGCGTTCCTGCACTGAGGACATCCAGGGAATTTTACTGATCTCAGCATCCCTCATTCTGTCAATGTGGACCAAAATATACTTCTAATACACAATTTTGTTCATCAAGAATAAAAAACAAACCTGGCAGTAGCCTGATATCGCTGCCTGTTTGTACTGACTGCTGATGAATTGATGATGACTTGAAGAGGACTAAGAGGAGGAGTTATATGACCCTCCACACAAACACACACTGAGAGCTGATAGATAGTAATTGAGGGGAGAGCCTTTCTAGACCTCATTAAATAGAAATGTCTCCCACAGCTGTAAAGAACCAGGGGGTAGATCCGGCTTCCTCCAGCACACATGATGCACTCAAGTCTGTGCACACACACAAACGCACATTACATGAGTGGGTGGTGTTAGAGGAGCTGCTCGTGACGGGTGTATTAAAGGATAAACCTCAGACTCTACAACTGCAGCATCATCAATGACTGTGGTGTTTGCATGTACTGTGTTATATTAATTCAATTCAATTCAATTCAATTCAATTCAATTCAATTCAATTCATCTTTATTTGTATAGCGCCAAATCATAACAA
>JAUMHL010000006.1:11266658-11282872 GCA_032362345.1 Sandelia bainsii | reverse complement strand
ATAGAAAGTCTGAGAATTCAGTTAAAAACTCAGAGTAAGGGACAGGAGGACGGTATACAATAACAAATAAAACTGGTAATATTACAACTCTCTATATTAGGATAGTTTTGTTCTAGTTTTTTTCTACCCTTTGTCAGGGGATAGCCTTAAAAAAATAAAAAGCTGTGAATGAGAGTCATATGGCCATAAGCATATTTAACTGGCATAGACTCAATTTGCACTATCAAGGGCTAAATTGTACATGATCTGTTTATGTCTACACTGTTTATTTCTCACTATTCAAGAAATAAACAGTCCAGACCATTAAATAAATCAGACTTTGTAGCTAATGTCTCCTTCTTATTAAGAAGCATGGACACATTTTGTGTTGCACCTTAGCTTGGCGAACAAGCTTCTATTAAACATGCACCAGAGAAAAGGGCATCTGAGTGATCAGATGAGAGATCAGCTCATTTACGCAGTATGTTACTTCCTCATTGAAAGTATATTACTGTCAAAGCCACAGAAAATATCATAATTGTAAATAAAAAGCTGCTGAGCTGTTAACCTCATGCACAATGCAAGTTTCGAACTGAACTGATCGCAATGCAACAGAAGTGAATCAGCATTCATCGTCTCTCCCTGTAAACATTCACCATACTCCTGAAATGCATTTAAATGGTGATGATCTGTTAACGTAGAAAATAAAATGAATGAACGGCGTAGTCAGTGACTCCACATTTTTTAAACTGAAAAAAATAATTTGAATCCTCAAAATGATGTGCGAGTAATTAGTCCAAACAAAGGCGTGGAGCATTTGCCATGCACTGACAAAGACCATTTTTAAATCCTTGCAGTATTCAATGAAAGTGTATTAAATAATTAATTTAACAGAAATAAAGGTTTAAATCACCTTGACATTTGACTCCAAAATGGGGTGATTATTAGCTGAACTGTTGCTAACACCCTATAACAGGGGTAGTGAAGTATGATTTAAGGAGGTCCGGATAGAGAAAATTTCCTCATGTCCGGGTCAGCAACATCATCATGTTTAAATTGCATTATAGTGTAGTTATACATTAAGATTAATTTTTATATATATTGAAGTAACTTGTCATTAAGCTATAATGTAATGCCATTTCAACAATATTTCTTTTCAATGTAACTCTGGACTCTGGAGGGTACATACAATAATAAATAAATAAGAAAATAAATAAGAAAAAAGCTGAGCACTGTCAGACACATCAGTGGACTCATATACAGCTCAGCCTATGGAGCCTTATACTTGGTTTCATTCAGCTGATCTAGCACACCTCTAGTTAACACCTCACTCTTCTTTCTTTATTGGCTGTTAATGCAGATACAGGTATTTGTTTTATTTTTTACTTTTTGTTTTCCCTCATAAAGGGTTTGAGCTCCTGCACTGAGGCTCTTTGACTCCATCACTGGATGTTTTTTTTTGTGGGGGAACACTCGTTAGCTTGTTGTTGGCCAGTAAAAGAATGTGTTAAAATCCTCGTTGACCGATCGTAGTTGGCTTTAAGCTTTTTTTCTGTAGCCTAACTGTCAAATTTTATGTGATTTAATGTGATTCTGTGCTTAGTTACGTTGTGATGCTTCACGTTCCCACTTTTAACCACTGTCACAGACGCAGCGGTTTCAAGCTTCCTACGGGAAGGATGAAGATAAACACCTCGGTCCATTTGGGATTAAAAGCCTGGATTTCAGTGTCAACCGTCCCCCATTTAGCACACGTCATGTCACACTGACTCACAATGTCGCCGTTTTTCTCTCTCTCGTCTTCTCACTTCTTTACATGTTTCTCTGTCACTGCCGCTGTTTACTTCCCGCGCTTCTGTTCAGTGAAGACCCGCCCTACTCTGCCTGTGATTGGCTGATTCTTTGCCCTCACCTGGACCAATCTATGTCCTCATGTTTAAACCCAACCAACCTGGAACCACAAAGGCAACGAGTATTGGCCAATCAGAGACAGGTAGGATGCAGGTAGAAACACTGTCAAACTGTAATCTCCGTCAAAACGGACTAAAACTTAATGACAAGTCGGTTCCGGCTCTGGGTCCGGACAGAACAGAGTCTGGGTCCGGACCCGGACCATGGTCCGCCTGTTAGTGACCTCTGCCCTATAATATTGTGTTTTATTAATCAACATTAACATTCAGTGGTTGACATATCCCTGCTTTGGTAGGGTAAACTTCAGCAGTTATTAGCCATGTCCTCTACTCTGGTTCAAGGACAGGCTTGCTTTGTTTGGAACAAGCAAACCTCTCAGGGGCTTTATTAATGAGGACTTCCCTCAGGCCATCGAGCAGAAGTAGGATGCTGCACCGGAGAGAGGAAATACTGCCAGTACAGAAGTGTACAGCAGCGTTAATGTCCACCTGCCCACACACTCCTATCACTCCCACTCTCCAGGGGATGTTTTTTTTTTTTTTACATGTAAATGCTACTTCTCAAAATTAGTGACCTTTTCAGCTGTAGTAAAATAGGGCAATCTGCACAGAGTAAAGACAGTTTAATTAATGAGCAATAAATACATTTTGAGCAGTAACAGCATGAAATCTGATGACAAATGAAAACCTTCTGTAGGCAGCTAATGCTGATTAATGATGAATAAATAATAATTAATGAAAAATGAACTAAATAGGGATAAAAAATAAGATTCTCTACATCTTCAGGGGTGCACCATTTTCCTCCTTTAACCCCATCATTATTGCCCCAAATACCTGCTGTTTTTAGCCCACTTGTTGGTTCTCCAATAATTAAGGTCACACCTTGGCAGGCAGTTTTTGTTTTAAGCTTCTAAGCTTTTAAGCTAAGTTTCCTGTGCACAGTTTGACTTCTGTGGACTATAATGAAAGAATACACATACAGGCCTACATTTAGTTTTATGAATAACAGGCTGGGGACTGTGTTGTCTCTCATGAACAATCCCTTGTAAGTTGGAGTTGGCTAACATGCTTCAGTAACAGAGGAACATGTTTTATCAGTCACATTCCCTTGGAATAATAATCATGTCCAATGTCCCACTTGTGCATCACTTGAAATTGTCATTATTTCTGATTCTGTTGTGATCAAAAATGGTTATATGTAGGAGAACACTGCAGTAATACAGAACTGGGAGGGAGATTTTTAGGCAAAAGGAAAAAGTAGCAGCATTGGAGAAAAGACACTCAAATTTTGAGTAAAGCTCAAATTAAACTTTCTGCTGGCATGTATCGTCAACATAAGGTAAATTTCATCGTCACAGGTTCAAAATGTTGGATCCAAACCTACTTGATCCAAGGGGAACCAAAGCACAGACAGACTCAGCCTGAATAAACCTGCTGATCATTGGAACTGATCCAAAAAGTGGGTGGTTGACTCATAAAGACACAGTAACACTGAGAGCTGCAATCAGTTCATTTGATCAAGTAACAATCAGTTAGGATGGAAAATATGAGCAATATAATGGTAATAAAGCTCAAAAAACAAATGTAAACTTGTTGAAGCTAATTCCAAATAGTTTCTTTCGGCTGCTCCCTTTCGGGGTCACCACAGCAGATCATGTCCGCATATTTGATTTGGCAAGGATTTTACACCAGATGCCCTTCCTGACACAACCTGCCCCATTTATCTGGGCTTGGCCCCGGCACTAGGGAGGGACCAGGACGCAAACCACCAACCCTGGGGTTCTTAGACAGTTAGCAATGGCCGACTCCCCTACCTACTGCGCCACCGTTCCCGGTTGAAGCTAATTCCAAATTATTTATTTGCAGCAACTAATTCTGAATCTGCTGGTCAAATTCAAAATTGCACAAAAGTATTTTTGCTAGGATGATTTCATAAAATAAACATTTATGATCACCTGTCACAGCTGATACTAAGCACACTCAGTGTCAGCTATGGCATTTTTGATTTGATTAATATTGGTACTGTGGCAGTAAAACAAGACTCTATACTACAATATTAGACTGGATATATTTTACCCACTAGGTTCACAAATGCTTCTACTGCGCGACACTACACACACTTTAGGACTATGTGTGGCAGTTATGTGTGAAAAGCATGCACTTATGGCGACACCAAATGAAGTATGAAAGTAACTGTGCAACACCCACAGTCTGCCCTGCTGTCCACATCTAAGTTAAATGAGAAGAATGCCATATCTATCTGTCAAATATAAGGTTACTGTGAACAGCCACTTAGTTTTAGCACAAAGACTAGTAATGGGGTAACAACGAGCCTGGCTTTGCCTAGTGTGTGCAAGTGTAACTGCATATCAAAACCTACCTACCAGCACCACTACAGTTCACTAATCAACATGTCATCTCATTTTTTTAACCCATAGAAAAAACAGTATATATATTTCTACTAAACTAAGCTAATTGTAAAAAAATGAGACATTTTATGCCTTTATTGTAGAGTTGACAGCAGGAACATGACAGGAAATGAGGGCAGAGAGAAATGGAAATATGTAACAAAGATTCTTGATATTGTCTGACACTGGTTTCTAGTAGGACACCCTAAGCTTTTCACTTAATAAAAGAGGTCCATTAGCCTTCAAGCACCAGGCTGAAGCTGCATTGATGGAGCAGCCTCTTGAGCATATCTGACAATATGTTCCTCTTTCTGCTTTAATTAGAACATGAAAGGTCAGACCCTCAGCAGACACTTCAATGGTGAGGTGTTATGTGATAGAGGAAAGCACTGTAGCAATGAAACCAGAATAAAGCTGCAGTCCAGAGCTCAGAAATCTGCAGTGAGCAAATGTTAGATGACTTTCTCGCTTTACAGCAGACAAATCAGACCATCCACCGAAGTCCCACATGTACTGTCTCAGAATGAAGTGACCTCCTTTTGAGCTGAACTAGTTTCAAAGACAATGAATGCAGTTCTCATCACATTCAATGTATATAAAACATCAGACAGTCCCTTGTGATTTCATTTGTGTGATAGCCGTCTTTCCCCATGAAGAAGCATTACTGTGAGCAGGCCAAGCTTTAAATGAAAGTCAACATACGCTCCAGCACAGAAAATGCGTTTGCTACCATCTGGCTGTTCACTGTTTAATCAGAGCAATGTAAAGCCAGGAGATTTGATCTCTCTGGAGATACACATCCTCTGGGGCTCCTGGGAAGCAACTGAGTAGCTTTCTAGAGCACTTCTGAAAATTGAAACTGTTTCAGGGTCTCTCTGTCAGTCCCTGTTTCTACTTAAAGGATTTTTTTTCAGTGACTTTTGAGGTATTCTGTCTTAGACAACACAGTCTTACAAAACAAAGCCAGTGCTGAAAGGACGACGATAGTGTGTGTCCATTTTACAGCCATCCATCCTTGGCTGTGCTGTCTATCAGTCATCCAAACAATTTCCCCTCGTCTGTGCCGCCGAGCTCTGGTCTGGTCTGTCCCAGCCTTTGAAATTAGTTGCAAGAGTAATCCCTTAATCAGAGTGTCTCACTGGGATTACCACATAGGGCAGCCTCAGTCACTGCTGTGATGTCCACCACCACTGGCAATTGTTGAATCTGCAGTATTTCATTTATACACAGCGTTCTCCAGCTAGCATAGGAGTTATGGTAAACATGTATGTGTTCATGTTAATCTTTCTCTCTGCAACATCAATATAATGAACACTCTAATTGTGCCGCGATAGCATTAGAATAAAACTAGTAGTCACTTAATGTTAGATAATTGTGTTGATTGAAGGATAATTAATGCGTCCCTAAGTTAATTGACAAGCCGGTCAATATAAAATTAATCAACAACTATTTTTGTAATTGATGATTCTTTTTTTAGTCATTCACTGGTTCCAGCTTCTCTAATATCAGGATTTTTGCATTTCCTCTGACTGTAACTGACTAGAACAAGTTCACTATTTCCTGACATCTTATATTAACCAAGCAATGAATCAGTCAGAATAAATTAAGACAATAACTTATATTCATATATATAAACTGTCCATCATAAGTCTGACAGTGTTATGCTAAATGCTAAATAGTTGGACTGTATGGACTTCATGTGTTTCATTTGGGAGTTCAGACATTCCACACTCGCTCTAAGGAGGCAGAGAAAGATTAAGGACAGTCCAACACAAGGCTGAGACAAACTCACAGTCATGAGTATTTCAGAGTCTGTGTTCACCAGTGCTGTGAGAGGAAAGCCGAGCACCCAGAAGGAAACCATGCAAATACTGACAGAATATGCAAAACTTCACACAGGCAACACTGGGACTTAAAACTACAGCCTTTTTGTCATGTGTTACAAACCATTACGCTGCTCCAGCAAGATGCACATTTCTTTTAACAAATCCTCCCATCTAAAGGGACACTCCACTGATTTTACATCATGTTCAAAGTCAGGATGTCTGGCAAAACATTTGTTTTACTAGCTTCTGTAACTCAATATAGTCTTTCATTCATCATCTCTCTTGTGAAAAAAAGTGTTTCTGATGGGTTTTTTTCTTTAGTTCAGAACTTACTTGAAGAAACTGAAACTTTTGTGATTTTAGCAAAGTTAAACAATGATAACTTTGTGAGCACAGAAAAAAAACACTGCCCTTGTGCAAACTTACCAGTGCAGCAGCATGGTTACTTATATTACATAACTTTCATAACCATAAAATTTACCAACTCTCTTCTCTAAAGTCCTTTTCCAACTCTGCTTTCTACAAAAATCTACAGTGTTAAGTCAGTGTTAAGATGAATCAATACTTTCCTATCTAGACATATGAATCAAGACATGTGATATACTGTTGGTCCAAAGCTGGATTTTTAGTTCCAGTTTTAATGTTGTTACAGATGTCAGTGTTCATTTACATGCAGTATTCTGTGTATATCTGGGCTCTCTACATCTAACAAGTAGGCTGTTGTAACATAAACAACCATTAGTTGTTTGTCCGTACACTCTCATAGAAGCATTTCTCATGGTGGCAGGTTGTTGTCACGGTTATAATATTAAACACAGATAACGTTATGGAAATGTTTTGTTAGGTTTAGCCACAAAAAACCTGGTTAGGTTTAGGTAAGAGGAAAGACCTTGTCACAGTTACAGTAATAAACACACGGTTAAGGTTATGAAACGGTCATGTTTCCTGTTTCAACGGAAACAGTCAGTTTGAAACAGAAAACAAACAGTCTCCCGTATTATTGCACTGCAATGGCATAATAACTATTTCTGGACTATTATCATTGTTTTTTAACCTTAGAGCTTCAACCACTGGTTTATTAATCATTTAGCCAGACAATAGATAAATAGTAGGCAACTGTCTGCTGCTTTTACTTAGGTTAACAAAAAAGAAAAATAAACGCTGTACCTTTGGGGTTTTTGGTTGTAGGTCAGACAAAACAAGAAATTACAAGGAAGTTTTTCTTCTATTCTTCTCCTTCACGTGGCGCTCGCTCAGGGGGGATTTGATGGGTTTTCTATATAATTCTATATAGTTGTATATGTTTTTGATGACATTACAGTGTGTTCAGTTCAGAAATGTGTTTTTACCATTTTATACTAAACAACTAATCAATTAATCATGAAAATGATCTGCACAATTAATGGATAATCCCAAAATAACCCAAAATAAATAAATAATTTGGAATTAGCTTCAACCGGGAACGGTGGCGCAGTAGGTAGGGGAGTCGGCCATTGCTAACTGTCTAAGAACCCCAGGGTTGGTGGTTTGCGTCCTGGTCCCTCCCTAGTGCCGGTGCCAAGCCCAGATAAATGGGGCAGGTTGTGTCAAGCTCTACAAATAAACTTGCCTTGGTCATATATAAAATGTATTGCAGTAAGTTATTACATGTTCTGTGTACAGTACATATTAGAGATATAAGTTTATTATTACCATAGTGTTAAGCTTAAGTCTAAAGCATTTAATTAAAATATCAAACATATTATGTTTTTTATTTGTACATCATAATGGAAATCATTTGTTTCACCTGATTTATTTGATTTATCTGATTTTATGTCTTAGTTGCAATTAAAAGGGGAAAAGTAACAGGGGTGGAATGTATTTCACAATATTAGATATTGTATGATTTATGACTGAGTAGCAATAATGTTGCATTTGCTTTTGCACAAATTATTGTAATTATATTAATTTCTTGTAAGATAAGATAAAATAGCACTTTTTTTAGCACTGGAGGAAATTGCTGTGCCATTGTGCTGAAGTTTACATAGTATAAGTAAGAAAAAGACAGTGGATAGGACGTATATAGACAAAACAAATATTAATAGAACAGTAAGCAGCAGACTATATCAACAGAAAACACATGGTGCAAACTGAGGTATGAGGTTGTTCCTTAAAAGTGGACCAGTAAATATTTGCAGATAAGAAGTTGCAGGTTGACAGTACCGGATAGCAGCAGCAGGAACATTTACAGTCCAGTTTTACAGTGTGACACTTCATTGCGGGTTCATAGTTCAGAACTCTGTAACACTGGTCGGTAAAGAACATAGAATCACTAGTCTTTCCAGCTTTCACACTGATGTCTCTAAAACAGGCTCCTTAATTAATTTTTCAGCTCTGGAGAGGCCCCATTTTTGGAAGTGCAGTGACCTTCAAAAGTGTGCACTGTCCTCCTTTCCCTCTTACAGCTTTATGGATTGACACTTTTGCAGAAGCTTTTCTGGTCTGCTGCTGCGCAAAGTGTCCCAGAATTTTTGTTCACACAAAGTGCTCATGATCACTGATATGTGTGACCTTGAAAAATGTCTTTGAAAGCTGCTGAATAGGGGAGACAAGGGCACCTGTGAGACACATGACCGTAAAGCAGTCACATATAGGATTATTAATATCTCTGAATGGGAATCTGGGCATCTGGAGAAAAGGGTAACAGAAGTCAAAATCAAAAACTATGAATTTCAAAAAATGTGTCCCCAATGTTTGTTCATCCTCTGGGGAATATTCACATTTAAATCTGTGTCTTAGAGTTTGATATTTGTTGTATCTAAAGATGTCAATTATCCAAATTATAAAATTTATTAAATGTAAGATCAAGAAAATGAACAAATTTTTCTTAAAAATGACAAAAATGATTATTAACTAGAATTGGCATTTCCTGCAGAAATTGAACTCTGAATGCTAAACACAAGCTTCCAATGCTGCTTGCAGCTGCTAAGCCATTTGACATGCTCTGAAAACGTAAAGCTATAAAAATAGTACAACTGCACAGGCAGATGGTGGCCACAAGGGGGCACACTCCATGAGTATTTAGTATGTGTAACCTACCTGACTGGGACAATGTATAGCAGAACTAATTCAGCAACACTTCTATGTTGATGATTTTTTTAAACATAAAGTGTACTTCCTTATACCTCCCCAGCAGGTGGCAGTATAGGCATCATACTTCGTACGTTTGTTGTTCTCTTGTCTCTCTTGTCCAATCCAGTTCAGGATTGCTAACCCCAGCCCTAACTTCCACATGTGCAGCTTTGTAAGCAGCCACATGGGGGTGTGTCAGCTGTAATACTGTATTTACAGCTGTAATTATGTTGAGCAGGTCATCACAAGGCACGTGTACCGAGATATATTTATAAAAACACTAATGTAGCACCCCCTAGTAGGAAATCTCTAACTGTACATATGTCCTCACACTACCATTGCACTTGTATCCAAATTTTGGTTTACCTAGGTGATACTGTTTCAAATGTTATGCCATAGACCCCACCCACTTAATATTCAATGGCCAATAGCATATTGCAAAAGGAGTGATACCATTGTTTTTGGGGTGCTTAAAATAGGGTACATACTGTGTTTGAAGACGATTGCATGATTGAAGAATATGAAGGTGAGAAAAGGGTTGGAACCATAAGCTAAACTAAAACTTAAACAGTAACAGACAGGCTAGCAGTTCCTTGCTGCTTCCAGTCTTTAAGCTAAGCTAACTGCCGCTAGGTCCTCATTGCCTACTTAAGGCAGAGACTTAGAAAATAGTATCAATCTTTTCTTGGCAGGACAGCAAAGACTCATAATCTTGCATAATCTAAATGCCAAACTATTCTTTTCAAAGGCCTGTCCCTTTAATGGCTGCATTTTGTGCTAGATAGTTTGAATAGGAAGTCAAAACTGCACTGATGGCAAATCAGTCACGACACCTCGTACATGGCAACACTAACATTTCTCGGCTCACATTCATCACACAGACAAAACTATTGTTTATGTGAAACTGGTTCAATTAAAAAGGTGCTTCCAGAGATAGTTCAGGTCAGGACATGATGTGGCTTCCCTAGGCTCTCACCAATCCACCAATGATCCAGCTGGTAGATTACATAACACTGCCTTAAGGCTTTGTGCAGAGAAGCACTGGGTCTGCTCAAAAACCTCAGAGGGAATTACATGCAAGTTCCCTGGTCTATCTGAGGAGGGTGGGCTGAGGCTGGAGGCTTATCTGGAAACTGACTACACTTAGCTACAACAGACACACAGCCATTTCAAATACATGACACATGCAAAGCTTTACGGCTCATTCTCCTTGATGCCATGAGTCACCTTTAAGTCTCCAGTTACTGTCATGTTGTGCTGAAAGAGCAGACACACTGCCTACACAACAGTCCCATATGTACTCTAAGCTGTTTTAGGAGTTTTGTGGCTGCAGAGTTTTTTTTCTATGACAGATTAGACACGCTTCTCTGCAGCCAACACTGTGCACTTCAACGTAAGTGGAACACGGCATTGCTAATGCATAGAGCAGCACTCTGTAACGTCTGAAGTCACAGTTGCTTCATCATTTCCACACTGTTTGAAGTGCACAGTGTTACATCAGCAGAGCTCAGAAAACATCCAGAGGTGTGCTAAAGGTAGTAACTGCTGAGAGGGCAAAACACCACACAGGTTTTGTTGACATCTGCTAGATTTTACACTGCTACACTGTTAAGATTTTACTGTTTACTACAGATGGCCCAGTCAGTGAGACAACACATCTGTACAGAACCATTTTTATTTCACAGTCATGCACTAAAAGTCATTATAGCTCATTATGGTTACAGCTTATTTCATGCTCAACTACAGTGTTGTCATTTCTTGGCATAAACAACTACAGCTCTGCTGAGTCTACTGTAGATACATTGTTAAAATCATCATTAAAGAACAAGTCCCATCAAAATGATGTTCAATCAAAGAGCAAAATCAACAATAAACTAATATCAGTTTATTGTCTGATTCCTCTACACTGTATTTCTCTGACTCTGTTGTTGTGCAAACACTTCAGTAAGACACAATGTTGTCCCTTCATTACCATGAATACACACACTGTGGTTACAGTTTAGTCAGTCTTGACTCTATCACTATTGATTTGTATATCAATCAATTCAAAGTGCTTTGCAGACTAACTGACTAGCTGAAAATAAGATACTGTACACGAACAGTAAAACAATATCAGATTAATGCTCATGATAATAAAAAAAGAAATAAGTAAATAAAATAAAATAAAGTAAAATGGATAAGGATTTCAACACATTTTAAAAACATAAACACAATAAAATAAATGGTTAAATAGAATATTAGCCAGGAAACATTCTAATCAAAAGTTAGGATAAAGAAGTAGCTTAGTCTACCTCAGATCCTCAGGCTAACTGTTCCAGGCATAGGAACAGAGGCATAAATATGTATACAGCAGTCTGAAGTATGCATGAGGTGCACACAGCCTCACAACACATTTTGTATTTTTAAATACCAGTTTACGTGTGGGAAAATGGCGTGTGCATCATTAATAGATGCAGCTCCACTGCTCCACTGCTGTAAATACTCAAGCACCAAATGTTCCTTTATCCCTGGCTGAAAATAGTCTCCACCAAATTCTGCATTTGTCTGAACTACATTTTCTATAAGTTACAGTGACCAGATGTTGCAGGAACTTATGTAGCATTTTGTAAAATTGCAGCTAAATATTTTTGACCTGTTTTTAAAGATTTACATCACCGGCAGGAACCAATGGGTTTGGGACTGAGAGGACACAGGATTAGAAACGGACTAACACATTGTTAGTTTTGGTCTTTTTATGGGATTTGCTGACAACAAATATAAAAAACTGTTTTTTTTTAATACAGCCACAAACTGTTGAACTGTTTAATTATTATTATTGTAAAATAATAATAAAGTGCTCAGAGTTTAGATATAGATGGACAAATATCTGAATGAGGGCAAATTGACACAGAATGAATACAAAGACATGTAAAAGGTTCCTCAAAGAGACATAAAACATCAATGACCACAAATGACAGGGATGTGTGGTTTGTTGTTGTTTTACGTGTCTTTCAAGTGCCTTTTACATGTCTGTGCCCTGGGGCCTGTTGTGTCATGATTTGTCCATGGGTGTAGTATGGAGACCCAAACATTTCAGCAGGTTGTAGTATTAGTAAGATGTATTATTTTTTTATATTTGACAGTTGATGCAGTGAATTTCCAAAATGTGATGAAGCTGTGCAAAATGTTAGAATGAATTCAATTAAATTCATCATGGCCATGAAATGACATCATAAAATGATTATAGTGCATTTCTATCCACAGGTTTTTATTTCATTTTAATTTGGAGCATGAAACAGTCTGGATGGAAACAGAACAATAGGTTTTAGTCCCCTGGTTGTGTTGTAAAATATGTAATTAAGGCTTATTTTTTTTTATTTCCAGCAGTTTAGATGCAGCATCAGTGGACTCCTGCCACTTAGCATTAGATGCCAGGAAGCCCGGCAACAGACTAAAGCGCCACATGGTGTGTGTGTGTGTGGACTGAGGAGACAAATTAATTCATCAAAGTCATTTGAAAGCCATCTTAAGGGAGACGGAGCAGTAAATCACTGTGATTTAAGGGTTATGTAATCCTGTTATACCCTCTTGAGAATACTATGTTCACATAACAGTAGTTGTTAGAAACAGACCAATCTGAATTTTTTTTTGACCACAGTTTGGAAAATTGGATAAAAATGTGAGGCTGGAAATAGGCTGAGGATTTTCTCTGTTCCCAGAAAAGCCTGTGCTGTCTTCCATATTTAATATGAGGAATGCCTGGTAGAAGCAAAAAATATCAATAGAGTGGATCTACACTCTCACCTTCACTTGGCACAGAAATG
The DNA here is from genome assembly GCA_032362345.1 of Sandelia bainsii. Classification (NCBI taxonomy): domain Eukaryota; kingdom Metazoa; phylum Chordata; class Actinopteri; order Anabantiformes; family Anabantidae; genus Sandelia; species Sandelia bainsii. The sequence goes on along the minus strand of JAUMHL010000006.1, from coordinate 11,269,835 downwards.
TTCAATATTTAAAATATTAAAGTGGAAGATTGTTTTGTGGATTTGGCAAAAGGACGACCGACACCACCAACTGTCAGTCACTTGCTTTTGTGTTGCTATGGAAACAACCTTGTTGCTTGACTCGGGAGCTAATTCTGTAGAATAGAACAAGCTTGTAGAAAGCGTTGGTTAAAAAAACATGGCTGCATGCATGAGTCATCTGCTAACACATACACTCAGGGCTCTCCAGTTTTATCACTGTGAGCAGCCTGCCAGAGCTCCCTGCACGATAGTAGCTAAACACAGCCGCACAAGACCACACAAGAGAACAAAAGCAGCTCCGGACTGTGGTAGAGACCATTGGAGAAGACTGTAATCACCTCTGACTGAGGCATACCACTACATCCAACTCCAAATTGTATTTGTTAACAGTCAACACTGTAGCCAGGGAAACATTTTAACTGAGGTCCAACAGCAGGCGTCAGGGTTAGATTGTAAAAGTTAGAAAGACAATATTACAAAAAGAGCTAAAACAAAAAGTCTGTTATGCATCAGCTCAGTTAATCTCCAGTCATTTTTTAAGCGAATGCACAAAGTAATTTCCAGTGTGAGCAGTTCATCTGTTTTATACCAATGGAAACAGATTATGTTTGATTCTCGACTGGTTTTGGAAACTGTGCTTTTTTAGGGAGCATTTTCTCATCTTTTGTCCATCTCATTTACAAACACGAGGGTGGGAGAGTATTATATAATATAATGCAGCACAACAACACCACTAATTAGGACTTCAGTAATGGACATACAATAAAAAGATATAATGAAATGAATACCTCTTTGGCATTGTCAGTTCAGGGAGGTTATGATGATATTTAGGTATATCTGATCTCTTTTATTTAGCTATTAGCTCTTTTATTGTATGATTTTTCACAGAGGGACAAATATGTTAAAGAACTGAATATCAGGGATATTTAGAGAACAATAGTTTTCATACCTTTCTAGATCAGGGGTTCTCAAACCCAGTCCTCAAGGACCCCTGCTCTACTCGCTGCTGATTACCTGGATCAGCTGTGTTCAGTCAATCAGAAGCTGGAAGACACCATCTCAGATGAGGGTGGAGTGGGGAAGACAAAATGAATTGGTATCTTCCAGCTTCACATTGACTGAACACAACTGATCCAGCTACTCAGCAGTGGGTCGGGCTGGGGTCCTTGAGGACTGGGTTTGAGAACCCCCTGTTCCAGCTTACTCTGTACATGGAGGTCCTCTATAGAGATCCACAGCAACTTTCCGTTTTTGCTCATATCGCTGTTATGCATCTGCTCTGACCTAGAGTTTTTTCTGGTAACCCAGCAGCTGCATCGTTGCAGGGACATAAATCCAGACAGATTTTGACACAATATTCCTTAAGTCGGTTTGCTCAGTTTTATTGAACTTTCCATCATTGCTGGCAGATGCACGATGTAATTTACCAATAATAAGATTATTTCTAAATCCCACCATACTGGTGGGCTGCATGTTTCTGGTCATGAATAAACCAAAAACAGAAGTTGTCATCCTTTTTAGTGGACAGTCCAGGGCCATTTATCCACAGAGTAAAACAACTGTTGCAAGAGCTACTTCTAATATTGTTTTCTTGTGATGTCTGTTTCTCATACCCACCAGTTTATTTCTTTAGATAAATTGAATCTGGTCAGGAAGCCTCACTCCCTTCTCCAAAGTAGTAGTGTGTATTCTTGTCATTATTCAACAAATGCTCCCAGAAACAAAACATTTACATTTAACAAGTTTAAAATTTAAACACCACACACATAAACTATAGCTATAAAAACATTTCTTCCTGTTGAAGTTGCCATAATATACATAAATACAAACTGTACGTGAACCAGTTTGTCCTTAAAGAGGTCACCAGTCATATGTAGCATACAGGGTACAGACAGAAAACAGGAACACCTGTGCAAGACAATGGAATCCAAATCATGGGCCTTGTAATAAATATTACATTAACAAAGCAATCATTGCTCAGTTTTTGTTGAGAATCAGTGGGGAGCTGATTATCTAGATTTTGTGGTCTCTTCCTGTGGAACTGTTGTTTTGGACTGTTTTGCTTTAGCTGTGCATGTGGGTGTCTCTTCACCATATGTGTTAATTTCACATTGAAACACTGCAGTAAAAGCCACAGAACACACTATAAGTGTGAAAATAGTATCCCCTATACATCACTATGAATTTATGATTTAGAGAGCCAGTCTAACCAGTTGAGCCAGTTCTGGTTTATTGAGAGTTGTGTTGTTTCAGCGTGATAGTGTGAACTGAGATTAAACTCTCCTTTAATCCTCCTCCGCTCCACATGACCTCACTGTGATGCACAAGCCACCGGGAGCTGTCATTGGTGCACTTTGAGTTCTCCTGTGTTACCTGCAGCCAATCAGGGCTCCTCAGCTCAGCATCCACCCCCACAGGGCAGCCAGTGGTGGAACAAGAAAGGAGAGAGAGGGGGAAATGTAGTGGGTTTCTATGAATGGTAACATGGAGGAGAGGACACTGGTGATGAACAAACCCACATACTGACGGTTACATCTTCTCCAGTTCTCATCTCTTTGCCTCTCTTTTCCTCCTTCTCTCTGTTTTTCTTTTTTCTTTTATCTATTGTTCACTCTCGGCTGTTCAGCATGTATCATTGTTTCTTTATAGCAAGTAGTGTAATGTAGTAAACAGTATCGACTTCCTTCTTGTTGATGGATTCAACTTCAAGATAACTTCACCTGACTGAGAATCTTCGTAGGCACGTAGTAAACAGTGTTGGAAGGTAACAAAGTAGATTTACTCAAATAAGAATTTGAGGTGCATTTTATGCTTTGCTGATTTATCTGACAGACACAATTGCAGTGTTGATAGAATTAATACAATTCCCAAATCTGACTTAATGAAACACAGCAGCAAATGGAAACATCTTCAGTTCATTCAGAGTTTTCTGGGAGTTTGTTCCAGATAAACTTAAACATTCTTCTACAAATTTAATTCAATTCAATTCAACTCAACTTTATTTGTATAGCACGAAATCACAACATAAATCATCTCAAGGCATTTTACAGTGTAGGGTTTAAGACCTTACACAGAATATATATATATATACAAAATATTTGTAGAAAACCCAACAATCCCACTTGAGCAAGCACTAGGCAACAGTGGAGAGGAAAA
>JAUMHL010000006.1:11245845-11260279 GCA_032362345.1 Sandelia bainsii | reverse complement strand
GGTTCATCCTGAAATTTCACCCGAAAGCCGAATATCCCTAACTTTTTGTGAGTAGTGTATATATATATATATATATAACAGTAGTGCAACACAAGAGTTCAATAGAAACCAAAGAACTTTGTGCCCACTCACAGGGAGAGGAAGCCATCAGGTTACTGTGTTTTTCTTATGAGATCTGTTTACAATAACAATAAAATGGTGCCAGGCATATCCTCTAGATTTGGTCAAATGCAGACAAAATATCTCCCAAAAACAGAATAATAAATTATACCTTAACTCTTATATAGACTTTCCATCATTCTATTAATTCATAAATTTGTTGTTTAGCATCTTTAAAAAGTCCTCATCCCACATGGATATCATCCTTTTTTCAGTACAAGTTTAACAAAATAAATTGCCAGGAACCCACAATTATATGAGGCACCTAGAAAACATGCTACTTTTTAGTGATAGTCACTCAAACTATTAGTATATAACCTTTAAAGTTCATGCATGCCTGTAAATCACTGAAAATATTTCCCAGCTTTTAGAACTTACCCACTGTTAACCAGTGCACCATAATTCATTCACCATTTAATCATGATTTTTTGGTTCACGAATTGCTTGTTGTAGCAATACGTGAAACGTGTTTTAATTTTGTTGGACTGCACTGAATCTTGATGTGCTTGCACTCTCACAGAACTTCTTGTGTTGCATAACAGCTGTTTGATGTTGCCTCACTGCACCTTTGGCTTTTGCGAGTGTAGCCCCTTGATGCCAGATGCAGTGCTGAAATATCTACGTTTGGAGCAAGAGGAGGGGAGGACTGGAGTCAGTTCACAAAGTGGAGTTTAGTATTGGGACAGTGTTTGAAGTGCACGTACTTTGAGAAGGTGGAGGGGTGAAGAGAGGAACTTTCTGTGTTTCTCAACCACTCTGTCTGGCTCCTATTTGAGAACGGAGAATACAAAGGCAAAGACAGGAAAGACTATTATACCTGCAGCTAACATTAGTAGGTCAAGCCCATTTACTCAAACAGCTTGTCTCGGTTATTACAGAGAGCCGAGGCCTTGATGCCACCTCCGGGCTCACCTCTGTTCCACTAACTTTTGTAACTCAGTGCAATCTCTCAGAGAGGGTTTCTTTCATTCTCCTCTCTGAAAAAGTAAAACAGGTCCATGGGGGTTTATCTACAAGGGCGTAATTTCCCAGTGGACATGGGGCTTTTCACAATTTTTGACACAGCAGAAAAAATAATTTAAAACTTTTACAGTTTTACTGTTAAACTGCTGGCACACTCATCCAATTTGCCTTAAATTACACGGTGTACTCACAGCAGTTAAACCTAAATTGCTCTTGTTTTTCTGCTACAGTATACACACATCTGCTCTGTAAATCACATCTGTGTTCTTCTTTGGGACAAAAAAGTCAAAAGGCATAAGGGATAAATGTATACTGTGTATTCTGTATTTACTAAGTTTGGGACATTTAGATCTTTTAATTTTTATTCCTCTGTGTCACCATTATAATCCATTGTAACTGCTCTGACTGCAAACAGGCTACAGCTACAATCCTTTATTAAGGTGCAAGTTTTCAGAGCCACTTTTGAAGCCTCCATCGGGGTATTTGATCTTCAAAGATTTCTCATGGAGTATTCCATTAAACCTGCAAACTCTCTAAACTTGAACTTTGAAAGTTGATTGGGAGACAGGAAATAACCTATCCTCTACTGGTCAGTTGCCACTGGAAATCACAGTGAATAACAACAGAAGCAAATCTGAAACGGTGACTATCAAATGTACAATGAAGAAGAACACAGACCAACTGATTCTTTCTGTGTGTTTGTGTGTATTGTAGAGATTGAATCTGTAAAGCTGGCCCGGCTGGTGTTTAACAGACTCTTTGAGATGTGCTGCCTCTGGCTGAAGGAGCTTCCCTTCCGCCGTCGTCCACAGCCATACTATGAAACTTCTATCCATGCCATCAAGAACATGAGGCGCAAGATGGAGGACAAGCACATCATCATCCCTGACTTCAACACACTCTTCAAGATTCAGGTAGACTACACAGCACCCCACGCAAAAGCAGTTTCCTACAGCCCCAAGATGAGACCACCACACTTAAAACAGATACTTTTAATGTTTCTCCCAGCTTGACTTCTGATGTTTTTTCAGATTAAGATTAAGCACTTTTTCTACATCAACTTCGTAACTTTATTTTGTGCAAATCCATAAAACACTCTCTAAGGTGTCAAACTATTTCTACAACCCCTTGTCTCTGTTGAATCATTACGTTTGGCCAGCAAACATATGAAAAATTTTGTTTGTTAAAGGCAGGTAAAAATAATCAATATAAACAATAATATTACTATAGATCAAAAATTTAAGGCTGGATGTGTTATTGTTATTAGCACTGTTACAAATCCTACTGGGATTTCAAATTAAGCTTTTTTACTTCTGTTCCAAAATTACTGTTTGGGTTTAATACACATATGTGAGTGAATATGCTGATGATGAATAAAAGCATCAACATGCCATCATGAGCCAATGAGTACTAAATAGAGTGAAAGTAAATAAATAATATTTAATTAACTTACTTTAATACATCATGATCAGCTTATTTAATAAATCACATGTATATATTCAGTCTAAACACTAGATCTTAATATTGTTAATTGAGTTTACGCCTTTGAGTGTTTATAAATGTGAAATGTGTGTATAACTTAAATTATTTTCTCAAAATAGGCCAATTTAACAACCAGTTGTTCAGTTTCAAATTTAATTTAAAATTTTACAGTTGCAGACAATAGTCTCAGGACACCCGGATGTGTAACAAGAGGAAAAATCCACAAACATGACAAAACTCCTGCACATTATCTTGCTTAGTGTTTTTTTTTTTTTGTTATGAGTAGTAAGGCCAGTGTTTATATGACAGCTTACTTATTCATACTAGTACTGAGAGTAATCTTTTTCAGTTTTAACTCAGTGGTCTTGAGTAAATAGTAACTAATTTGACAGAAATACATTTGCTACAACAAATGTTGGTTCATGTGCCTGTGGTTAAAAGTTGTTCACTGTTCTGACCTCAGGCCACAGGCCTAATTGTATTTAAATTTGTGTTTGTTGTTGACCTAGAACAATTATTATAGATAGATCAAACTTGTTTTTAATCATCCATTCTCCTATTGCCAGGATCCCCATACATTAAAGTCAATGTTGAAAACAATTATGCTGGCTTTAATGCAAGGAGGTATCAAACTCATAGTGTCCTCTTCACCATGCGCATATGTTATTATTGTATTTGGGGTTTGATTTTTGTCATTTCAGTATGATTCAGAAGCCATACGTCATTTTAAAGCATTTTAGGTCATATTCCTAACTACTGACTGTTATATGTCTCTCAGGATCAGGAAGAACAGGCTTTCTTTGCTGTGTTTGATGGTCACGGCGGTGTGGACGCTGCTATTTATGCGGCCAACCACCTCCACGTAAACTTGGTTCGTCAGGAATCCTTCAGCCAGGACCCCAGTGAGGCACTCTGCAGAGCCTTCAAACTCACTGATGAACGCTTTGTGAAGAAGGCATCACGAGAGGTAACCAACTCAGCAAAGAAACAAACTTAAACACTATATATATATGTAGTTATAACATGCTTTTTTTGTTTGGCAGAACCTGCGCTGTGGCACAACGGGTGTGGTGACATTCCTGCGGGGCCGGACATTACACGTGGCTTGGCTGGGAGACTCGCAGGTCATTCTGGTCAGGAGAGGCCAGGTTGTTGAGCTGATGAAACCACATAAACCAGACAGAGAGGTACCACACTTAGACATGCACACACATGTTCACACACTGATGTATCATTTTCCACTCTATGCATATTTAATTGAGATACGGAACCACGGCTGTTTGAATTGGTAGATTTTGAGACATTACTGAATATAGTATCAATAGTCTGGATATTTATTAAATCTACAACATGCATTTGCACAGAGGTTTGGAATGAATTTTAACTTATTACTGGGACTTTACATTAAATATTAGCTAGCTTGAATGTTACTACATACTGAAACACCTGTACAATGTAATGCAACACAACACAGTAATGCTGCTTTAAGTTCTACAGTATCTTACTCGAATTGATGTTTGTGTCAACTTCATTTCTACAGTATGTTTAGAGGTACTTTGCAGTATTGCATTGCATTATATTGCAAAGAGATTCTAATATTGGTAATATTTCATTCATATGTTGTGTTTAAATCCAGCTTCCTGCACATAAGGATGCTCTCCATTTTGGGTTTAGCACAAAGCCTAGAAATAAGGGACAACAGCAAATACAGACATTTTCCAAAATGTTGAACTATTCCTTGGATATGTACAGGTGTTAATATCTATTATAGATATCTGTTGTACACAAGAACCAACTAAAACACCAGACATACTTAAAAATATGTGCGTTTAGTTTTGCTGTGCTGAGCGAAAATCTATACAGGCTACTTCACATTGTCTACAACCAGTTCTTTGTATACTTTTAAATTGCTTAAAGTGCATTACAAATATTTCAAGTTTCAGGTATTTAAAGAAACAAGGAAACTGTTTCATAGCCTATTTTCTTCTGCAGTGCAAACAAGGAACAACATATCCTTTCTTTTTTTTCTTCCGGTATCAGTGCATTAAGAGTGTGATTCATTTTAAGTGCACAATAAAGGGAGGTACTGCACTGTACTGAGTCATCTGCAGTAAAAAATAGCAGGATGACACTGCTAAGTACCATTTGACAAAGATCACAGTTATGACCACCACTAAAGCCACCTGTGCTTCTTGTCTCTACAGGATGAGAAGCAGAGGATCGAGGCTCTGGGAGGATGTGTGATCTGGTTTGGCACATGGAGGGTTAATGGCAGTCTGTCTGTATCCAGAGCAATAGGTAAGCTATTAGTTCAGTAAGACTCAGTATCTACTGTGATATTTTATCTCTCTGTGCATGTTTTCAGATGTTCCCTCCCAAGAGTTTATTAAATGTCAAAAATATGTATAAATATTTAGGCATTTGAAGGTAGAGTATTTACAATACTGTCGACCTAGTTTAGTTTAGATATGTCTAAACATATGATCATACTCTAACAGATTTACCTGTTACCTGTGTTGACAGGTGACTCAGAACACAAGCCCTACATCTGTGGTGATGCAGACCATGATATCTTTCCATTGGATGGTACAGAAGACTACCTAATTCTGGCCTGTGATGGCTTCTGGGACACAGTGAGTCCCGATGAGGCAGTGCGGGTGGTCAGTGACCACCTCCAGGAAAATGCTGGAGACACTACCATGGTAGCCCACAAGTTGGTGGCCTCAGCCCGTGATGCAGGCTCTAGTGATAATATCACTGTCATAGTGGTCTTCTTGCGGGATCCACGTTCCCCGCCACCGACCAGCACCGAGGACGAGGAGGAGGGTGTGGTGGAAGGAGAGGTGGAGGAGGAGGAGGTAGCAGAGGTGGACGAGGAGGAACAGGAAGAGGAGGAAGAAGAAGATGAGACAGTCAGGGTAGAGCGCGATGGTGGCGAGGGGGGCAGCACTGCGGACATTGGGGGGAAGGGTCGGGGAGGCTGGCCCCTGCAGCAGTGCTCGGCCCCTGCTGACCTTGGCTATGAAGACCGAACAGACTCGTTTACTGACAGAACTAGCCTCAGCGTGCTGGGGCCATCACTAGAGGGCCGCATCTCACTGACCCGGGGCTCACAGCAGCCCTGTTCTGATTTTAGCGCAAACATCTTCACAGCCTCAAATATCTATCGAGAAGAACGCCCACTGAGGCGCAGCCCCTGTATGCCATTTCAGGAGGCCAGCATCTCTAGCTTCACGGACCCACTGTGGCCCCAGACAGCCATGCTGTTGGGCCAGGCAGTGAGGCAAAGCCGCAGGCCTGGTTATGGCATTCGCCGATGGGTTCGGAGGTGGCCTGGAAGATCCAAGGCCATGCTAGGCCTGTTACCATCTGGCCACTTGCTGCCCTTGCGCTACTCCAACCAGAGGCCTGGAGTGGCAGTGCCTCAACTGCCCTACGATGCCACCATCTGAAGTAGTGATCCAAATCAAACCATTCCCATCATTTATTTAGTCCTGCTCCCTGCCCCTTAAGCCCACCCACCCACCTCTGCCTTCAACATGTCTTTCTTTAGTAGTAGGTAGTTGTGGCTCCTGCAGTCATTATTTGACTATTGAATCTCTGTCGGAAGAGTGGTGCTCTCTGTCCTAAGCCGAAATGTTTCCAAATGTAAAGCTGGCCCACTAAACACAAGCCCTGCTCCTTAATGCTGTAGGTAAACCGCAAAAGTGCATCCTCTACATTGTGACCATTAATCATTCATAAGCCAGAGCTGCAAATGCAGGTTAATAAGATGTGTTCAGTCTGAACGTGACATGAATCTTAAAGATGCCACCATTGACTGCATAAACTCTAAGCTGTCTTATGTACACTTTAATACTTTCAGTGCAAGCTAGCAAAAGTTTGTAATGGAACCAAAGTTCTTCAGTGCAAAGTTTCACTTGCATTCAGTCTGAATGCTCATTTAAATTAAATTTATATGCTTGGTCGTTCCACACGCTTGGCAGTGTCTTTAGACGGAAAGTAATTATGTATTTTGGATGATGAGAAGAAGCGTTTTATGAAAAATGTGTTGTTCTCAGGTACATGCAGAAAGAAAAACTTGATCTCATCGCTTATTAAGTTTGAAGAAGAAGGAACAATGTACACAAGTTGGTCTATGAAAAAACTACATTGACACCTGAACGCAACACCCATGTGATAGCTGAAAATGTTACACCAAAAACATGGGCATAAACATGCTGTTTGAAGGCTTTCTTCAAGAATTTGGAACCTGGCTGCAGGGATTTTCTTCCATTTAGCCGCAAGAGCTTTAGCAAGGTCAGAAACTGATTGTTCAGTGAAACTACAATAGACCTGACCGAGGGTTGTGAGAATATCAATATTTGAATTTTTTTAACCCCATAATAATATACTGTAAATTTTGGTTAATTAAACATGTACTAGATGATGTATTTAACAATAATCACATTTAAGCCAGTATAAGAAAAAAAAATGGCCATGCTGATGAATTGGTAGAACTCTAGTTTACAAAGGAATGACTCCTAAACGGTTCCCACAAAGTTAATAAGAAAGTTTCTTGTCTAAAATACTTTTGTAGCTGTACATTAGCATTAAGATTTCCTGTCATTCTAAATAAAGACTAAAAATATACAAAATAGTTCTGTGTATAATCACTTAAGTAACCTGTACACATAGATTTTCCTGTGTATCCAGCCATACTAGCAAAATGAAAGAGGTTGACTTTGGTCAATCAGCTTCTCCATTTGTCTTTCATTCTATTTGGTGGTAGAAATGCAGGGTGAGCTAACAAATGTAGTCGTTTGTCTTCAGACAGCTGTCGAGAATGTCAAGCAGCTGAGCATTAAATTATGCTCTTATGACCCAGCTTGCCATTTGTATCCTCGGAAATCCTTTGGTGGCAGATGAATAAAAGTCATAGAGGAGGCCAGAACAATTCTTGCTCATGGTTTCTGGGACTGAAGGCACATGACATGCTGTCTGCCATTATCCAGCCATAATTTACAGATAAAAGCACTTAACAACAGATTATAGAAGATAAGTAGTCACATAAAGTACCTGAATAAATGCGTAATGTAGTCCAGTATTCCAAAAAGGGAAGGGATATACTTCTGGGATTGTGTTTTTTTCCCTATATTTATGGTACTTTTACACAGAACCTACCGAACATAAGTTTTCCAGCAGGACTGATGTACAACCACTAAATGTTAGGGCCAGGATATTTGAAAGATGCACATGTGCCTTCCACGTGTTGCTGTTAATTACTAAATAGTTTGACATTTTGGGAAATATGCCTATTTACTTTCTTGCTGAGTGAGAAAACTGATACCAGTCTCATCTCTGTTAGCTAAAAGAATGCATAAAGTAAGCGTAAGCCAGGAGAAGCCAGCTTGGCTTCTTTGAAACATCGAAAACATCAGCTTTAGTCTTTTCACTTTAACTCTATTCACACAATATGCTTTTGTAGCCATCATGTGCATATTTAAGACCCTTTTCAGGGTTGTTGCATCAAAATCAGCTGAACACAGTGTCTTTAACCAATTTATGGGGAAGCTACCAGGCTACAATAAAATATGCTAACAGTAGATATCTTTCGTAAAGGGACACAGCTCTGTCAGAAGGTAAACTTAAATTTGACCAGATTTGTACATAAATCTGATTTCTGTTTGGGTCTGGATTAATCAAACAAATAGATAAGTGCTAGTTGGTAGATTTAGTTACCTTTTAGATCGCAGCTTCCCCCTGATTTCAGTGTTTTTGCTAAGTTGAGCTGAATATTTGCTGGTTGTAGCTTTTAGTGTACAGAGATGTATATGTTATTCATCCTATTATCTAGAGATAGTTGTATTTCTCAAAATGTCCTTTAAGATTCATAGACATTAAAATGACGAAGCCAATCTGCCCATTTTGTGGCCTCAGTAACCTGAGGTAAGAGAGCAGAAAACATTTACATCTGTGAATAAAGATGTTGTGTTCACACACAAACAATCCAATCATCACCAACCCCCAGATAGCTCCCACTGTCAGAGTAATCCACCGAGGCTGGCTCCAAAAGCCCCACAGCAGCTTTATAATTGAATCTTTCTCTGATCTGATCTAGATATACAATGGAGTGCCCCATCTCTGTTATCTAACACGTTACATTGAGTGCTGCACTTGTTACACTATGTTAGTAAGTCATAGGAAACTCTTTATCCCACCTTCATAATACTGCATTTGCCTACATCTGCCCAAGGCATGAAAGCCATTTTCCATCAAATGCCATCTATAGAGCTCCCCTTTAATGATTATTCATAGTCACAATTAACAAACAATGTAATAATCAAATATTAACCCTCACAAATATATAGTGATACTGTAATGAAGTGTTCATATTAATCCCTTTTCTGATAAGGCTAATAGCATTCATACCCAGGTAACTTTGTGAGACTGATGTGTGGAATGACTTCTGCTATAGCTTTACATTAAATGTGTAACTTAAAATACAGATTATCGTACAGTCTATTAATACAGCAGTGAAAATTATCAGTAAATCCCGAGTCAGTTAATAACTCTGTCATTTACTTTCATTTACTTTAAGACCCAGTTCCCATGAGAACATTTAAACTTTCTCTTACTACTTTATTTTTAATAAAGCAGTTGATTCGTTTACTAAACCCCATCCCCCGAGTTACCGCTGTCTCGCCCTTTGTTTTTGCATGACACATAACAGTGTTTACAATAATGGTGGTCGAGTTACCACTCCAAATTCATTTTCATTTTTAAAACAGTGAATTTCAGAATTCACATAGAAATGCACCTTTTCATCGCTAGCCATCAACTGTCAATTTTGGCACCTGAAATGCTAACAGTTATTAGCAGATTTTTATCATGTCCTGCTAGCTAGTTAGTATTTTTCATCAAATTAGATGCAAGTGTGTTTTGAAACAAAAAAGCTGTAAAAGCGACCTAAATATTCATATTATATTCATATAACATATCATGCTAAAGAAAATGGCTAAAATAAGTGCTTAACTGCAAAAGTTAGCATCCTTACCAGTTGATGATCCATGTAGAAAACATGGAGGTAGAGGAGCATTGTTTTTGTTCTGAGGCAGAGCTAGTTAGCCCTATTATTATCAATATTATTATTATACTGGACAAGGGAAAATGTAAGAGACCATTATTTCTTTCTACAGGTAACACTGTTTATGGAAAAACATATTTGAGAAAGTACACAGACATTATCCTTTGTAAATCTGATTTGGAATGTTATAAGAAAAAGGCTCTGAAGATGAGGACTAGTCAATATGTTTGGCAAATGTTATCTCAGGTAAAGATTGGGCTGGAGATATTAGTAGGTTAATGATCTCCTCTTTGGCTTTTAAGTGATGTTACGTTAACGCTATTACTAAGGATTGTAGTAATAAAGTATATATATACACTGCCAGTCAAAAGTTTGGACACACATAGAAATGACCATGTTTGTGAAAGAAATGCAGATTTCATAACATCAAATTGATCAGAATGAATGTGTAGACATTGTTCATATTGTAAATGACTATTGTAGCTGAATACAACTGTTTTTTAAAAGGGATATTTACATAAACATGGTAATTCCTATGTGTGTGTGTGTGTGTGTGTATATATATATAAACAGACAGATAGCTAGACGTGCCAATGTTATTGCACACAAACACAGCTGGTTTTACCTTACACTTTACTCTTGCTCAGCTTTGAATGGACAACACTGTTTGGGGGTGGGGTTTACTAAACGGTAATTACAATGCTGGACATTCCCTAACTCTGTAACATGACCATTCCCCATTCTTTGGCTGATGGAGTGAATTTCCCAATGTCAGGATAGTGACAACCAAGTTCTGTCACTGGTGCCTCCACATTTCAAAACACTCAACAGCTGTGATATAAAAAAAGAGATGATTTGTCCGACAATAGGTACTGGTTTGTCATCCCTGACACTAAGGGTCATCACTTCCCCTTTTGTATCCTGATGATGATAGATGGTGACTCAGCGGCTCTGACGTTCCCGTGACCATCCTGTGGACTGACTAGTGAACATCAACATTAGCGCATCAGACTGTCATTGGAGCAGAATGTACCTCGTGTCCCAGAATGTCCTCAGAGACTTGGAGTGGGTTGACGTGAGGTGTTTTGTTTTTAGTTTGTTAGTTTTTGTTTTTTGGTGGGTGGTTCTTCTTTCACGGGGGCATCTTGTTATGAGGAATGTACAGCTGAGACACTCAACAAACTAAAGCCACTGGATCCCTCTTTGGAAGTAACAAGTCAGTGTCTCTAAAAGTGTTTGTTGATACAGAAGAAGATGGGCAAAGTACCGGAAGTCTTAAAACTATCCACTTGGGCATGGGTGTGTATGTATATTATGAGTACTAATTGTTGAGTTGTGAGTGCTGGAGGTATATATATATATATATACACACACAACAATTTTGTCTTGTAAATCAATGGTTTTAATCCATGCTCCAAAAGGCCTAGCAGATGGGTCAGATATTAACTTCAGGCAGTCAGATGATAGACTGTCCTAATCTCCCACCACCAGACTGAGGTGAAGGTGAGGCTGTGATGTTGTGGGGCATCAGTCTATAAACCCAGCATCTGCCTTCAAGAGCTGCTAAAGTATATATTCCTGAAGATGTAGAATCAGTCTGGCTTTCACTGGACAGTTGTAGTGTCCTGTTATGGCTCACCCTGCTTTCTTAATCTGACATAAATAACATATATAAATATCTTAATTATTGGCTAAAAAACTTTCAAACTGTATCTGCATCTGTGATTTAAAATTTATTCAGTATCAGCCTTAACAAATATCTTGCCAATGAAATTATTAAGTAGCGTGTACGTTTTCATTCCAACTCTGCAGGTGTTAGATGATTATCACGGCGTTAATTAGAGGTGAGGAACATGAATAAACTGAGCAGTAAACTCCCGAGAAGCAGAGCTGCCAATGTGAGACAAAATTATTTGATCAGATCTTGTTATAATGACAAAGATTCTACTCTAGAATGAGACGATTGTATCATGAGTCCTATCGTTATAAATATGGAGAATGGTTAAATATATTTACCTGGACCTTGTTATTCCTCTAATAATCAGAGCAAGAGCTCAAAAAGAGCTCAATCAGAATGAACAGACTTATCCAAAAGAAACTTTTCTGTTTGGGTTAAAACATTCAAGCTTTTTAGGAAACGGGGATGTGTAGTGTAATGACACACTTGGTCTTTTGTCATTATAACAAAAAAGGGATGAACAGCAACAATGCTCAGTGACAAGGATCCATGGGTTGTATTCACCAAAACCCTGTGAATTAGCTATAAAGTACAATGTTACTCATCATTTTGATCGCCAGAAGTTGTTACTCTATGAGCACTAAAAAAATGTTAACCATCATTACTTGTGGTAAATCCTCTTCCTAATCTTGAGAAACCCACACTTCCTCCCTCGCTCATGCTCTGCTGCTTGCACTAAAGATTCCTCTGAGTCATGTTTCCCTCTCCTGATGATGACAGCAGGCAGGACTTCAGATCTGCTGTCACATATTCTCTAACTATAGGGCCCTCCATGAATCTGCACTGTGTCTATGTACACAAAAAAGCTTTTTCTTTTTCTATGTAAGCAATAATGACGTTGCATAAAAGGCTCTCTGCGGGTTTGTCTTCTGCTGAAGGATGCAACAAAATGTAGTTCTGTCAGCCATACTTGAAAGGTCACAGAGCATAAATGCCAAGTTTGTGAAGTCAATTTCACAACCATTTTTCCCCATAGAGAACAGGATTATGAGTCATAATCTGCTGCCAGTGGCCACTTAACACACTCCTACACCTACAAGAAATCATCAGTCTGATTTTACCTCCTTATGAAATATGGCATCACTCTAGATCACGTCACTAAGTCTGTGGCCATCTAGTTTGAGTCAAAATGCTAAAATCCAAACAATCTGTATGTCCATGGAAAAATGACTGTGAAGCTTTCTTCTTTGAAAACAAGCCATGATAAAGGAGGCAGGACTTTTCGGTTGTACTGGCAAACCTCAGCAGTTTGAACATGTGTGCACATGTGAAAAGACTGCCCGGAGTTTGAACCTATGCACTCTGTTCAAATGTAGGTCGGAGACTAATGTCATTAAGGGAGGTTATGATCACTGAGGGTTGTGAGTGATCCAGGCCAGCAGCCCACTCCTTTTCCTCCAAGTTTGAAGACAAACCCCATGATTGGCTCTTCTTCAACATGCAGGTTAGGTTAAACAGAAAACAAAAGGTAAAACACTTGTTGCGTAACTGTATTATCTGTGTACCTGTAGTATAAACATTTGTGTCTTGTAACTGGTGACTAATTATAATGTATATAAAGATTAGACCAAGTCTTGGGCTGATGACTTTTCTTTCGTCTGTCAGTTTGGTTTCTTTCCTCAGGTGAAGTCTCTGCAGCCATTTGTCTGCTACATCTCAGTTAAATTACCCATAAGTGTGGGTTTAGAAACTCTTGAGTGGCAGGGACGATACACAGTTTTAAAGGAGAGGAAATATTTTTCAGATGAGTAAAAATGTGTCAGGACTCAAATTAAAGGCCTGGTTGTTGGCAATAATAAACTGTATATTATTAACAATTACACAGTTAATTCAGTGTTATCAACAAACACCAAATAACTTCAAATATTCTAATAAGGAATAATATAAATAAAAGGCTGCTGTTTGTAAATACAAATAGCAAAGGAGAGACCATGAGACAATTATCCCCTGAACACAGGCATGTACTGTAATAGACCCCACACACCGTCCCCACAATATAGGAGAACCACAACTACTACAAACTATGTCACTGTCATTTTGTCATCCATTTTATTTGTTTTGAATCTCTGGCTTCCACACTGCTGCAGTGGTTTGCACGGTCACCTCACACCAAGAATTTTCAGGGTTTAAACCTGCAGACCAGCTGAAGCCTTTCTGTGTAGTTTGAATGTTCTTCTTGTGCCTGCGTGATCTGATTTCCTCCCACACTGTAGTCCAAAGACACGCAGGTAGGTTAATTGGTTACTCTAAATTCCACGTAGGCGTGAATGTGAGCTTGAGTGGCTTTCTGTTTGTACTGTATGTGCTAAACTGCCCAGCGTGCACCCCGCCTCTTGCCCAGTGTCAGCTGCAAACCTTTAGCAGGAAAAACTATACATACTATATAGGAGATGGATAAGTCTCTGTGGTTATTATATGTCTCTTGTGGTCATTTGATTGCGTTTCCAACAGGAAGCTTTAATATTTCATGTCATTTTACCCAGTGGCTCCAGGCCTGTTCAGTAACCCATTCATGATGAGGTGGATACTACATTTATTCAAGCAATGGTTGTTTTGTAAAGTACAGTTCTGAGTTACCTGTACATTGTAAATTTTCTATTTTACGCTTCATACTTCCATCCACAACATTTTGGATAAAATGCATTTATCTGACAGCTGTAGATAGTAGTCACTTTTCTAATCTCTACAAGAAAGTAAAGTTTCTATCGCACAGGTTTCAGAGGTCTTTGAGTTGCTAGCAGTTCGACCAGCTTATGATTTCTCCTCTACACTTGATTTCAACTGTTCAAGGAAGAGAAACTATGCAATATTTCAGAAAAGATTAGACATTTTTTGTCAATACGACAAGTTTGTGTAGAACTTAATTTTGTTCTTTCCTCACCTTTTAAACATAGCACAACTCACATTTACACTACTCACAAAAAGTTAGGGATATTCGGCTTTTGGGTAAAATTTCCAGATGAACCTAAAATGCACTATAACCTTTACAGGTGAACTTAATGTGACCTTCCCTAAACTTTTGAATG
>JAUMHL010000006.1:11233086-11245745 GCA_032362345.1 Sandelia bainsii | reverse complement strand
TGTAGTGTGAACTTTTTACGTTTTCCATGAATTTCAGCCAAAAGCCAAATATCCCTAACTTTTTGTGAGTAGTGTATCTTGTGACCCTCCTGAGCTGCAGACAACTGGTCAAACAGGCTCCAGCAGAAGGATCACCAGGAAGTATTTTAATTTTTTTTTTATTATTTAGTTGCAGTAGTGAATAATATGAAATATGAACAAACTATTGTCATGTAGCCGAGTGAAACGCCAGAAGCTCCACCGTGTGAGGAGTGATGTGATGCTGTAACAGGGCTTTTATGTGGAATAGTGCTGTCTGCTGTTACATAAACAGCTTTACAAAAATGAGCAGTCCTCCACATTCTTTCTATAAAAAGACTCATCATTTCACCCCACTAATAATCTGGCTTTATTCTCTCCTTTCCAGTAGTTTGGACTTTGAGGAAGACAGGCTCATAATGTGACGGAAGGAATGTGACAGTTTTTCTTTAAGGAAATGAAAAGTGTGACTGGAGCCACTGACTTGATTGAGGAAGGGCAGACTGAGGCAGTTTTAAAGAAGGGGAACACATTTGTATCAGAACTCAAACGTGTCTTGCCAAAAATAAATTGTTCATTAATAATAGTTAAGTTGTTTATTCGGTCATACAGCCATGGAAAGGATTAAGAGGTGCTGGGTCCAGATTCACAGTTGGGGTCATTTGTCTCTTTGAGGTCATGTTGCATCTCTTTATGGTAGTTGTACATCTGTAAATAATTGTTTTTTAATTGTCTTGTCTATGAAGTCTTGTATTTTTGTGGCCATTTTGCATGGTTGCCTTTCTTAGTTGTTTGTGACGTGTTTTGAGTCCCTTCATGATTGCTGTTTTGACAGACAGAAGGCAAGAGTACGTGGTCATTTCCAGGATTGGAAATATTTTATTTACTAAAAAGAAAATGTACACATCACATAATGCACAGTGCATTCTGGAAACAATACAAATAAAAGCAGCTTTTGACACAAGGACAAATAAGAGAAAGGGTTAATAAACAGTGATAGCCTGGGAGAGAGAATCAGTCTAAATCAGTATTATCAAAGGAAAAACACTGAAACCATATGATCAACTGGACTTGTAGAGGTGAATGCAATTAAAACCTCATCTTCACTCGTGCAAACGAGATGTCTTTACTTAATTCATGCACTAAAGTCATGCACTTTAAGGCGTATGTAAAGCAAGCTCTGACAACTTTATTTACAATGTAAACAAATGACTACAGACATGTACAATATGTAATGTTAATCCTTTAACTTGACGTGCTCTTCAAAGTAAGATACGGCTCATTGAAGGAGAAATGGTCCACTTCTGAGTAAATCAACAGTCTTGTAAAGTGCAGAAAGCTCTGTTAAACTGCTCAACCTCCTAGCATGTTGTACATGTTCTCAGCCTAATCAGCTAGAAAACAAGTCAGTGTGAAATTCTCCCACTTAAATACTATGTTTTCTCCAAATCAAGTGCACAATGTTTCAGCAGCCTTTGATGTATGTGCTTTTAAGGTGTGTTTGGTGCTAGTATTTAGATGAAAATAACATGAAGAAAAACCAGGAGAAAGAGTGCAGCAGAGTACATGTTACATAATTACACAGATTTCTAAGCCTTTGCTGTCAAGTTCTCTGAGAATTAAGAAGGATCTTTAATGCAGCAAAGTTTTAAGTTGAAGGGTTGCTGCACACAGATTCTAAAACCCTTTGGTCTAATGGCATCTTAACATGCATATAATTAGTTGTTTTATTTTACCATGTTTAGAGAGATTTTTCATGTGTGGTTCTCAAAACATCTAAAAGGTGACATTAAGTGACATTATTTTTCGTACTTTCTATACTTTTCTGTGATTAAAAATTGATCATCACTTGGTCAAAACAAGTTATCTGAAAGTGTCGATCAATTTACCTGGGTTTTTTTTTGTGTGGATGCAGAAATCTCAAAACCAGGACAATATGCATGACTGTGTGGACAGACACCACCACAGGAAAGTAAAAAACTTCTCTCTCAGTTTCATTGAATGGATACATTGCCCTGCTTTTTTAGCACTGAACACAACCCAGATACAGACTTTCTTCACTAAAGACACTCTGACATGTCACAGTAGGAAAAGCACAGGTGTTTCTAATAACTTTAATTAGCTACATTCTATCTAGTTTGTTCACGCTGACTCACGTCTGTGTGACACAACAATCATTAATAGCATTGGTAACACCTGTGCTTTTCCTACTGTGAAAAAAAAGCCTAAAAATACGTGTAGTATTTTCACATTTGACAGCTGACTTAACATCGCTACCCGTGGCCAGAGAATGTCTACCTGTAGAGTGCAGTGATATTTGATTCAGTTTTAATTTTAAGTCTGAAGGAGAAATTCTACCTCCATATAAACACTTTGGAGATTTTCTTTATTTGGACAGAGCCAAATTAGTTCTTAACCGACTACTAGCTTAGTGTACAGATATGAGAGTGGTCAAATCAGCCCTTTAAATGAATATTAATGGCTGGATTAGTAGTGCAGTAGCTCTCTGTGGGTGGAAACTGTCGAGCATGTTGCACTTGTAGCTCTAGTCAGGGACGTCTGGGCAGATTGAAGACATGGACAAATCTGCAGCATGCTTTAAAATTTAAGCCCACAGAAAGCAGTGGAGCAGCAGGTTTTATAAACCATGGGATTCTGTGTTTTTTAGCATTTCTAAATGTTAAATAAACACAAATATTGCAGTTACTACTGGGACTGCTATTAACAGTGAAGACATTTATACACATGACAGAAACTGAATGTCACAAAATTGAATGTCTGAGGAGTGAATAATGTTTTATAAGCACCAATACTGGGAGGTTCAGGGACATGGCTAAATGGCTGAAGTTGAATAAATTATTAGATTAAAGCCTGGACAGACTGAACTAAACATCAGATGCAGTTATAAAACACTAAGGTCATACTGACAGACTACAGTTTATGTACAGTTTATCCAAAGACTCTTGCAAACTTGTGGTAAACTTGTCATATTTAAAAAGCATTTATACACTGAAAGTTAACAAACGATTCAACAGTCTAAGTAAATGCCTCGCTGTCCAGGCAAAGTAAAAAAAATAAAAGTAACATGACACACCAATAGCTTTTATGCGCTAAACATTTTTGGAGATTCAGTCATTGTGGTAGTCAAGTTTTACTCTGACGTGTTTACTGAGCTATGAAAGAAGTGAAAGTAGATATATCTCTAAATGACCAGAAAAGGCAGCACACAGACTAAAAACATCAATCTGCTTAGGGTCATCATTAGTAGACAAATGTACAATGAAACTGGACAAAATTGCAGCGTTGATTATCTTAGAAGAGTATTAATGTTAATGACGTTTGTACTATCTGGTCATCTGACCTGTTAATAAATAATAACATTAATAGTGTTTCTGGACAAACAGGTGAATTTGCATTGTCTTCTATTTGAGTTCATGCATAACAAGCAGATTTTACTCTACTATCTGTGTAACTATCATGTGTGTTATCTCCGGCCGCTATTGCATTACTGTATGGCCACTGAGGACAAAGCAGTGGGTTGCCAGGTCTGACAGGATCAGAGGGAATCACCTGTCAGTGGGTACACTCATGTCATCAGACAGAAGCTGCTCTCCTGTAAGAACCAAGAGGAGAAATAACTCATCTGTGTGTTCTTTATGGTCTACACTCACTCTGGGCTGGAAATAAGTTTGTATACAGCTGAGGTGATGTGTTGTAATATGGTTAATGCAATGAAAACACAGGAATAAGACATGTTAACGCTTGCGTGCTACCTATAGAACTCACGAACGTAATTCTTCCGTTATCACAAAACAAACTGTTTACAATATTTTTGGTTAGTGATAATCAGTAGTTTTATAATAAATAGATCATATGATATGAAAGCAGACGACTGTAGCAGCTTACCCACAGAGACTAGTCAAACAGACTGGACTTTTTTTAGCCTTTTTTTTAGCCTTTTTTTTTTTTATCTTTCGGCTCAATGAGTCTTCCATCATCTTGTTAAAAAAAACCCAGAGGGGAAACGCTGAGAGTGAAATGGAAACAGACTTAGTCAATAAATTATGACGTAAATGAATCCTGTGGCTTGAACATCCACTGAACTTTACATTCCCCAAATTAATACATGAAATAAACATAAATGCAGTATTTTCATCATATTTTACACATCGTTTTTGTTCAACTTTTGACTGGTGCTTTCACCATCTTGTTGTGCCCTCTTATCCTGAAATGGTTTAATGCCACCTAATTGGAGAATTAGTTCCAGTAACCATTGATCTCTTGATAAATCAATGTTCACATAACAGCAGTGGATTGAAACACGCATTAATTTACAATTTCCTTTGCAGATTTTCTGGAAACTTGGTTAAAATCTGCACAACACTTGAAAATAAACTTGTCCCATGTACCCACTTTATGCTACCATAGTGGCAGTAAAAGAGTCTTTTTTTCCTCAGGAGTAACCACAACTTCTAATGATAGATGATAATGTTGTTGACAGTGTAAAAGGTCTTTCACCACTGATGTAAGACCTCAGCTATAAGTGTGTTATCATAGACACTGTATGTGTAAGATACCTGTGCAGGGAGGAGTCTGGTTGTCATAGCAGGAATTGTTGCTCTGCAAAGCCTCATCCTCAGTGTCACTGTCACTGCTTGTTGCTGCCACCAGGACAGATGGCGACTGATCTACAAACAACATAGTATAAAAAAAAAATATTTCATGAAAAATTACTAAACAGTAAAAAATATACCCTTCATGCCATGACCATCAGCAATGTCATGGTGTGTATCCTGCTCAGTAAATGAACATGAGACCTAGATTGTAGC
The DNA here is from genome assembly GCA_032362345.1 of Sandelia bainsii. NCBI lineage: Eukaryota > Metazoa > Chordata > Actinopteri > Anabantiformes > Anabantidae > Sandelia > Sandelia bainsii. The sequence continues at coordinate 11,240,898 of JAUMHL010000006.1, read as the reverse complement.
AAGTGTTATTTTTATAGCATCCATTGACAGCTGTATAAAACAGATGGGATTCTAAAGAAAGCAGACATTTCAATTTAGAGCAATATCATTCCAGATAGATGTGACTCATACTCCACAGAGAGCCATACAGATGCACTGAAACATTAACATTTCAAGCTGAAGTGCTATAGAGGTCTGTGGTTAACACTATGGTTTGCGTATAAGAGTTAGTGTTGCATATTTTTCATCAGAAGGAAATTCTTCCTCATCAGGTGGTTGTTGCTACTTATGCTAAACAAACATATATAGAAGGCAGCAGAGGGTGAACTGACCTTCATTTGACTGTGCAGAGGCTTCTTCCAACAGGGAATGATGGGAGTTTCCTGAGCTTTCAGATTCACAGTCTAGCATGGCTGCCCTGAAGTAAGATGAAATGGCAGAGTTAGTTATAAGACAAAAGAAGCTGGAGTTTGAAAAACACAGCTTCCTGCCGTGGCTAAATGGCTACATTTGTCCTGTGAATGGAAAGTCTCCAAGTCTCACCCTAGGGTCCTACTGCCACAGCTCTTGCTGGCAGTCATGTAGCCTGGTCCTCCTAAGGAGAAGACATCGTCCCTGGGCCCAGAGGCACCATAGTGGTTGGAGGTGGAGGCCTGCTCCGATGATGAGTTTCCAAGAGACACAAGGGTACCCTGTGCACTGTCAGCCTTCAGCATTCCTGGAGCACAGACAGAAGCAAAGTTCTTAAACCCCAGTTTTTCTTGTACCTTAGTCCTTATACTGATGAATTCCGATGTCCTCGTACGGCAGAATGGAGGGCCGTGTCCACACACGGGGTTCACACAGAAATTGAAAAGGAAAGATGACAAAGTTGGATCAACAGACTCCAAACAGGTGAAAAAAAAATCCGTAGTTCTAAAGCAGACGCACCGCTGCAGGAAGTGAACAGCAAACAAGCTTCATATTAGCAGTATCAGCAGCGGATATACCACACACATAAAAAAGACACATGGATGCTCGTTCAGTGAAGGCTGTAGCCGAGAAAAATATGACTGTAATTTAAATCCCATTATATTATACAACTGTAGAATCAACGAAAATGCAATAATCAGTTATTTTGAACAAACATGTCAGCACTGAAACATGCTTAAGTCTGATCTTACGTGTGCATAAATTTGTTCTTACCTCGCAAATAAAAACACATTGGTGAATGTTGCTGCTAATGTAAGAGCACTCCATCTTATAGTTAACACAAAAAATAAAACATATGCAATATATAATATATGTTTATATTTATTTATATAAAAAATATAAATATATATAAATATATATGTATATATAAATATATTGTATTTATATTTGTAGCTTGCTTCAGTGGGTACAGGGGGACAGGAAATAAATGATTAAATAAATAAATGCAGATCATTTCAATAGTAACATTAGTTAATAAACTACTGACCTTCTGCACCTCCAAGTCCCTCTTTAGGATGTAGGATATTTAGCTCTGTAGCCGTCTCTGCTCCTCTCAGTTCTTTCTCCATCTCCTCTGGACTCATCCTCTTCACAACCATGTCCAAGACAGGGGAGAGAGATTTCCTGGCTGCATATAGACAAAAAGAGAAAGACACACAAACATGTAACTAACTCAGCTCTTCTGATCCAATGAAAGTGTATATTGAATCCAAAGTCTGTTAAAATAACTGACTGAGGTCAAAAAAGGAAAGTATCATTTTATACCAAAACAGAGTAAAGCTCAAAATTACTCTAAACTAGCCTGCAAAGCCACTCAAAGTTCACTGCACTGTGAGAAATTAGTCTGGATTGTCAGTGGATGATTTCCAAAGTGGCAGCAGGCAGTGATATGTGGTTTAGATAACGATGAGTATAATGCTTGAGCAATATTCAGGATTTGAGCGGACTTATCTTAAACTACTGGTGCAAATGGTTGGTGGAAGCCAGGAGATCAGCCAGATACAGTTTCCATTTTCAAAAACACTGGGTTGCTCTGTGTTTTTGAAAATTACTTATTGTATAATTAGAATATTTTAGTGACATCACAAATTATATCCAAGACTGAAAGTAGGTTAAGATCACTATAAAGTCACTAAATCTACAGTATCACATATGTTTTAAGTCACTGAGGATGTTATGAGAATATTTTTTCAAGGCCTGAAATGATAAAAACTGAAAAGAATGCTCTGCTTTTTTAACATCTCAGGATTTGCTGATCGTGTTTTTCCTTTTTAAATATGTTCCTCATCTTATTAATTTAACAAGCTATGTATAAAAAGGAGACACTAAAATGTCATATAGTCACATTTCCTTGTTATAACATGATGGTGGGTTCAGCAGCTGGAGGTAAATATTTGCCTGGAGGCTGGTGGCTCTCACTGGTGAACTGAAATTTAACAGATAAGATTTTGCTTAACCTAAATATGGTTTGTGATGTCAGTGTCTGAGATGACTGGTAAAGAGACAACCCACACAGCCTACTATTTTTAAACAGCCACACCTTGTCAGTTACTGCTTCTTTACTGATGCTTTTGCCAATGCAAATTTTTCCATCAGCCCACACTATTGTGATACTAGAAGCGGCATGGCAGCATTGTCTGGAATTTTTGGAAAGTATTAAATGGCTCGCTTGCACAAAAAGAAGGATTAAGTGAATTCCTCACCAGGGCGGCAGGGTCTAGACCGAGCACCACCTGCTCTCACCAGCAGGTCCAGCTCACTGTGCTTACGACAGGCTGACAACTCTGAATCAGCGTGGTGAGATGGTACATCCTCCACAATGAAAGCCCCTGATGGGCCTGGTCGAGGCTCTGCAGATCCCCGAGCCTCCAGCACCTGACTCTTGACATCAGACATCTTGCTGCGGACCTCAGCCATCTGAGCCTTGAGGCGGATCAGCACACCTGAGTCTGGAGCTGATCTTCGCACCACCTGTGGCCGCCGCTCTCGTTCTTTCCTGGAGTGAGAATTAGCTGAAGAGACAAAGAGGAACAAGAACTTCATTAGTAACATTAGTGACAGCTGAAGCCAATGAAGCTCTCTGAGAAACTCTGCAGTTAAGACAGTGGGGTGGGATGTCTGTGTTTTGCTCAAAACACTTTTTAAAATTATCTCCAGGTACATCAAATACCACAACATCAGTGATCACACCTGGCAGTATTTGGTTACAAAATGGTTTCTCTTTCACTATTACCTAAACACACTTAATATGTTCCACAACAACCTATAAAAGATATTTACTCTAGATATTTACTGTTACCACCAATATTACTCCATCTAAGACTTGATTTCATGTTGAGCATTAACCACCAGAGACAAATGAAATTAAAATCTATTAGTGCTCTTTATGTATGTTGAGTAGAGTTAAAAACATTACATCATTGTGTCCCTTTAAAAGATAAACCTCAGTCAACTATAGCTGCTGTAGAACTGTGATTCTCCAAAGGGATTTCTTTTATTTTGGAGGGACCCTGTGTGTGAGTTTAAGTATTGATTCTCGGTTTAGCTGAAATGATTTGTTGTTAGTGAGCTGGCAGCTGTGTTTATAGACCTTGGCTGTGCAGGAGGGAAACAGGAGGCCGAGGCTGGAGGCCCCACAGAGACTCCACGCTACTTCGCTCCTTCAGATCCAACAGTTGGATTAAGATGACTGGATCAATCTCCAGGAGGCTGTTGCTGCCTGGCCCAACAGCACCACCAAGGGCAGCTCCACCACTGCTGGCACTACGACCAGCAGCAGCACTACGATGTAAGGAACGTCCACTGGAGCAGGAACCACCTGCAGATTGAGTAGAAGACAATAGTTTCTAAGCTTCAAAAGAAAACGAAATACTGAAAAAATAATAAATCGCTGCGATATGGGACCTAAAAATTGTGCAGAATTTTGCTGAGTTCGACACTTACAGTACATCTAACCGGGCAAACACACACAATCCCCCCACACATGTACACATATGGACACCAAGTGTTTCTATTACAGCACGCTGCAAGGGGTCTAGTGCTCCAACAATGACTCATCCTCTTCCTGGCTTTCAACACCAACACAGTCAAACACACTGAAGAAGCTGCTTTGAGGCCGCCATCAAATCACTGGGTTCTGGTTGTGCACTTGTCAAACAAACACCAATAGATTTGTGTCTGTAAATTCTCAAATAGTCACTGAGTCTTTATTTGCCTCCACTGAAGGCAGAACAAGACATTTATCTGGGGCAAGACATCAAATATTTGATATCTCAAGATTTGCAAATGTGTCTTTTTTTCTTGCTTCAGTATCACTGGCTTTCTACAAACAGCTTAGCTCAGAAAAACACACAGACAATTACTGGTAAAGGATATCAGAAGATAAAATTAATGTCACCCAGGCTCTTGAGGTTAAGCATATATGAATATAATATGCACTTTATTCCTTTACCCAAAGTCAAACTTTCCACTAAGTTTAAATAAATTCTGTTGACAGGATTTTCAGATACAATATTTGCAACAAGAGGCAGATCTCCTCTGCAGAGATAAACAAAGGATCAATATGTAATAAATTATGAAAAACAACTTTATAATACATACCTGCGGCTCCAGCCAAGTCATCAGGTAACTCTCCTTCTTCTGTCTCCAGGTTCCCAATGAAATCTACATCATTCTCTCCTGACCTGTGCAAATATACACAAAGTAACATATTCAGTAATTATTCAAACTATTTTGTTAATTGATACTTTATTACAGGTCAGCAGTCAGGTATGAAACTCCCTCTTTGTGTTACCATCATTCTGCTGTTTCATCACTGTCTCTAAGTCTTTTTGTAAGAAGAGTGACAGCAAAGACAAATATGATTTACATTCCTAGAACTCCAACAATACAACCATTGCATTAAGGGAAATTTTACTCACATGGTCTCCTCGTCTATGTCATTCTCCTCTGTGTTGCTAGTGGCTGTTGAGCTCCCTGAGGTGCTGCTGCCATCCAGTGGGTTCACCTCCTCCTCTGTTAGACAGTCCACCTCCAAGTCACCATCTGACAACTCCTGGACAACACAGTGACTGTATGATCACACCAAGCTAATGGCAGTGATATATGCTTTCCATATTTTAACCTGTAGAGTCCACTTCCTTATAAAATCTAGTATATCAATCTAGTCGTGTTCTTTAAAAAGGATTATTTAGATTAATTTTGTGAAAGATGTCCGAAGCCAATTTACAGAATAAGGGTTAGAAAAAGAAAACTCATTTTAAACCTATTAATGTCAAACAAAAGTAATCTACTTTTCTGTTTGTTAACTAATTGCAATCCGGTTACATGTCTCATAAGACAGTCCCATTGCACTCTAGCCAAAGAAAAAATATTGGAGAGGTTCTCTCATAATTATGGTAACTATGTGAAGGCGTCTCATTTTTTTCCCTTTGGAGAAAGCAGTGCTATTCAACACTAAGCAGAACTGCCTGCATTAAAAACTAAGGCGAAAGAAGTCTGTGAAGATTCTCAGTCATCCAGGTCATGGTTATCCCAAAGAAGGTTATTCAGTGGCAACTAAAACAAGTCCAGTTGCCACTAAATAACCTTTTTTGGGATAAGGCAAAAGAAAGAACAATAATTTAGCATTTACAGGTTTTTGGTTTGATTTGTTGGTTACAAACTGCTGTTGGCTCAAAACTACACTTCTAGTATTGTATCATGTGTCAACCTTGCGCAACATATACAAACTGAGACTTCTCTCCCTCCAGACATTCTTAAAAAAACGATGGAAAAACAGAAATAAACTGAAAGAAGCAACCTCAATATATTCTATTCTTACATTAGAGTCATCGTGCTGGGTCCTTTCTTCTTCATCGCCTTTTTTACTGTTGTTCAAAGTCATCTGGATATCATCGTCACTCTTCACCGAGCGAGGTTCTCTTTCAGAGGCTGTGGTTCCTGAAGCAAGCCTCACATCAGGGGGAGAAGAGCTGCGTGACGTCTGACGGCGAAATAGCTCGATGGCCAGTCTCTAAAATCAGAAATTATCGACTAAACAATCCATCCATCCATCATGTGTTAAGGCTCTGTGCATTATATTCATATACATGCCCTATAGTATTATAGTACAAATTTGGTAGCTTTGATATGTCCACTAGATTCTAAAGTAATAGTGTGTTTAAAAAACGCATGAGTGCATGAACATGACATACAGAAAACTGTTCTCACCTGAGTCTAAAAACTAAAGTGAATTCTAACAAAGACACAAATACAAGAACACACACACACACACACACACACACACACAAAGAGGGACTACCTCTTTGAGGTTGTTGATCTGTTGTATGTAGCCACTCTGGGCCGATTCTAGCTGGCTGATGTACCAGTACTGATCTCTGCACTTCTGGAAGAACGTGGGTGAGCGAACCTGGTAGCTGTGCAGCACACACAGGAAAACCAAAAAACACTCTGTTGTTACTCTACAACAACAGACCTGCTTTGCTGCGCTGCTTGTGTCGATAATATCAGACCATGCAGATGTGCATGCTCAGGATCATAAGGATAATAGCGTCCGTGTATGAGCTCACCGGAGGACCAATGTGTCAGTCTGCATATTCAGGTAGCCCTCGCTGGCCAGAAGGTCCAGTCTGAAGAAGCGATTGTAGCCCCAGCATTCACCAACCTCAAAGTCTGAGGCGAACTCCCGAATAATATTCTTGGTCGGGTCACTAGAAGCCTGATGGACCATCTCCACACGGTATTCATACCTATCATAAGCATGATAACATCAATATTCAGGAAAATATACAATGAGAGGTGTGAGGTGATGGTATGAAAGAGGTGTTATACTTTCAGCCCACATACACGTGTATAGAACTGCATGCGTCAAATGATCAGTGTATGTACAGTATATCTGTCACTAAAGCTTCTGCTATGCAAAAATAAACTAGGGGATCATCTTTACTTTTCTTTAATTTTAAAACTAAAAATTAAATTAGAAATCTTGATGTTTTGATGTTTCAGAGACATTTTTCAAACATATCAACAGACTGAACTAAAGAAAAAGAAAGACTATAGAAAGGTGTTGGCTGGGATAGGGGAGGTCTGAAGGAATGAGAGAACAGCAAACAAATTAGATATTTTAGAGAAAGGAAGGAAATGTATTAATAAATAATTCATACTTTGATGTTTCGGGGAGTCCAGCAGAAAGTTCCAAGAACACAGACAGGTAGTTTCCACGGACCACACCATTACCATCCTGAGGAAACACATTGAGAGTTACTAACACAATTTTTTAACCTTATTATTTATCTCTATATTTCAAGTACTACAGTAAAAAAAAATCATGATGTGGTGAATAAACTAAAAAACAAATTCCAAGTTATATGCTATCCTTGCTAAACAGCATCAGACTTGCTCATCTGTGTGCAGAATACAGGAAGTTACTGGGGTTTGTAAGATGTATTGATGTTAATTAGTTAGTTTATGAGGTTCTGGTAGGTGATGTTGGACCAGCCTAGATTTTTCACCTGTTTCTAGTCTATATGCTACACCACGCTAATGGACTGATGGCTGTAGGCAGATGTAGACACATGTAAGAGGTATTGATCTTCACATACAACTCTCCATAAGTCAGTATATTTCCTAAATGTCAAACCATTTCTTTTAATGGGGAGGGAGGAAACTGTTTCAAACTCACTGGGTAGACTTTGAGTCTCCAGCAGAGCCCAGATATCTGTAGAGGAGGGCTGTACACTGGATCAGCCCGCTGTCTCAGGGTGCTACAAACACAAAAACACACTTACACTACTCACAAAAAGTTAGGGATATTTGGCTTTCGGGTGAAATTTATGGAAAATGTAAAAAGTTCACACTACA
>JAUMHL010000006.1:11177328-11232960 GCA_032362345.1 Sandelia bainsii | reverse complement strand
ATGTATATATATTTTGTGTAAGGTCCTAAACCTTACACTGTAAAGTGCCTTGAGATGACTGATGTTGTGATTTGGCGGTATACAAATAAAATTGAATTGAATTGAATTGAATAAAATTGAATTCTATAAGAATATTATCAGTATTCTTTATTTTCTGCTGCAGCAGCTATAACTAGATACAAGACAGAGTTTACCTGAAGTTGACAAGAACAAAAGTGCTTGAGTCATAGGCAGGAACCAGCTCACTGAAAGAACACAAAGAAAGGATGATTACACACAAAACACACTGAGCAAAGTGTGGAGTTTACCATCACTGTCAGGCAACTGTTTTATTTGACCTTATACCTGGTGAAGTCTGGAGGGACCGGTGTGGTGACAAAGGACTGCATGGGTTTCCGATGGACCTGCTGGAACATGAGCAGGATCTCTGGGCTCTTGGAGATGAGTTCACTCTTACAACAGGAGTGAAGCTGCTCAACACACACAGACTCATCATAATTCTGTAGCTACCAGTTAAAATATCGTAACTGTTTCAGCCAAGAAATAGTTCGGCACATAACTTCCTTGTTATTCTGCACAACAATATAACAATACAGTTAAATGACAACCAACCTGATGTTCCACTTCCTGCAGAAGAGACTCCAGCAACTCTGTTTCCTGGGTCAAGGAAGTCTTCTGGCCTGGTGAGGAGGAACGCAATTTCTATTTTCAGTGTACTTATGCTGATGGAGGCTGGTCAGTACGAGAGGATGGGTATGCAGGATGTTTGTGTATTAGCAGAGTGCATGCATTCACTCAGTCCAGATTAATATTTGATATGTCCATTACCCATATCTATAAAAGGCAGCCATTTCAGCAGAGAGTCTGCAGGTGTTGTAAGGGTAAGGATAGATTTAGTGCCAGTTAGGGGGTCTTACACCAACAAGAACCCTTTTCAGACATGGGACATACAACATTGATGATTTTATCTATCTGCTGTGATGGCCTTATGTCATTCACAAAATCTGTATCCGTCTTTTACATGAACACTCCTGAAGGAATCAATCGAAGATGAGAGGACATTGACGAATGGGCACAATGTTTGTACAACATTTGGCATATGTGATCAATTTAAAAACATACTGTGATGGTAAAGCTTTAATTAATAACCACCAAGAGCACGAGGACACTCACCCCCTGCTTTTCTTATAATGAAACTCCAAATAATATGAGATGATACCAACAGTAAGTGACAAAGTATCCACAAGACAGAAAAAACACGACATGCATTCAGTCTCATTCTCTGTGTTTGAGCTTGTGCTGCTGCAACTCTTATGTTATTCTGCACCAAGTTCAGATTTGTACTGTGCTACAGAAATGTTACTATTGTATAAAAAAACCTTTGCTAAAACCATGACTGCTTGCAACATGCTTGTGTCTTGTAAAGCCTGCCATGTGACAGTGTGTGTCCTGGAGTCCTACCCATGAGGGTGATGAGCTTGTTCTTGAGTTGGTTGTCCAGACGGGCGATCATCATTTCCACGGCGTTTCTGATCTCTCTGACCCTTTCGTCCTTTGCTCCTCTCACAGCCTCTACGTTCCTCTCCTAAGAGAAACACAACTTAATTAACATGTTCGTGCCACCTAGTGGATGTCAGCAGTACAACAAACGCCCACTGCCTTTAAAGTTCTCTGTACAAAATCTCACCAATTTACACACATGAACATATTGATATTAACAATATATTTTTATGTTTTTCATTCTTAATGTCCTGTCTATTGATGCACAATTAATTGAAGAGATTATTCAGTTAATTAAAAGAATATAGTCATATTTTATAGGTCTCAAAAACATGCACGTCTTTGATTTTTTTTACACTGGTGTCTTCGAAAAGCAGAATAACAAATATTTATCTCCCTCACTACATTTAACCCTGTGCTGCTGATGCCTCTCCATTATTTTTGTTTAGTTTTTTGACTCATGGACAATTTAATGTAGCTTTTTATAACAAACATTTACAAAAAAGTAACTTGAAGATACAAGTGTACTTATATTACAATCCTTGATACACATTCACTGCACTCAGGTGATCTCCACTTAAACTGTGTGACTTCCTAAACCAATTGGCTTCACCAGGTGAGTTACTTTAAAGGGGGTGAATACTTAGTTTTTAGTTTTATATTTTAAAAATTAGATTACTTTGTATAGATCTGTTTTAACTTTGACATGAAAGAGCATTTTTTGTACAATTTGTTTTTATTTTCGTCAAACAAGCCAAATTAAATCAACCATGATTCAATATTGTAAAACATAATAAAAGGGGAATACTTCTTATCTGTACTGTATATCCTGATTTCAAACAGCAACATTTGAAACTCACTAAATGATTCTTGTTCAAAAATGGCTAATGATTCAATCTGATAAATTAGCATCTGTTCTTTAAACAGGTGACTTTCAAAATTCAAATGAGCAATTTACATCAGGTTTGTGCAGATTAAAAAGAAACTTCATAAACAAATTTCACAGAAATAAAGAACAGAGAATAAGAATTTAAAAATGTTCTAGCATGAGGTTCACTGTTTGCCAGAGGGCTGCACTACTGGAAAGCTTAAGTGTATCCAAAATAGAAAGGTTTCATCCTCTGAGCAGTCCTCACCACTTCCTGCACTAGACTGATAAGCTCCATGAGGCGGCGGCGGAGCTTGGCAACCTCCTCCTTCACCTTGGTCACATGCTGCTCGTAGATCTCCACTAGAGGCTTGAAGGTGTGGCCTCCGTGCTAGACACAACAAAAACACCAATTACACTGCTTTTCCTTTTCTCTGTTTCATGTCACTGTAAATTGAACATTTTGTGCACCTTGGGAATTAGCATGACATTTAATAAACCATTAATCAATAAATTAAAAAAATATTTGTCTGCTTCCTCATTAACAAAAATAATTTAAGTGCCTGGAAAACTGTTAAATGTAAGTAATGCCAGTAAACTATAATGGAAAAAAAAAAAGGAAAAAGTGAAAAGTTACCATGCCTCCCCACAAAGCACACTGGTGACAGATGCATTTCTTACAAGTCCAACAGAAAACACTGAGCTTCTCATGGTGATTCTCGCATCTGCAGAGAAACAGTTGAACAACAAGAGACAAACACATCAGACAGAAAGAAGCTTTTTAGGAAACATATCATTAATCAAAATGTTCATTTAGTGTGTCTTCAGAGTTTATCAAAAAAAGACAATGGTAATAGTGAGAACAGGAGGAAGAAAAACATGGATAAAGTTGGAAGTGAAGCAGGTTGAAAACAAGCAATTTGAAAAACACAAAAGGACTGAATACAAGGAACTGGAATCCCAGTATTTCTCACTAGTTGTTGCAAAAATCTGCTTCTGTTTCCCAGAAATTTTTTTTCAGGATTTCTTGTATTCTCTATACTTCATTAATGCTACTATATAATGACTGTAGATACAGCATGCACACTCTGAAAAGTTATTGTTAGGGTATATTCTACATCAACTTTTCAGCTGTAGGTTTCTGCTGGATTTTTACAGACCATCTGTGTGTTTAAATGTTATTTCCAGGATTTTAGACTCTTTCTCTTAAAGCAACTAAACTTAAAAAAAATAAAATAATTTATACTTTTTTAATTAAATAATTTCTAAATCACAAATGGAAGTGAGGAAGTCAAAGAGTAACAAGTGTTACTCACTTGTCCTTGTCATTGTCTTCATGCTTGGTGAGGCTGCAGAGCTGCAGTGTGTCCAGCTGCTGGGTGACCTCCTCTGCCCAGCGACAGTTGACCAGCTCCCTCAGTTGGAGAGGAGCCCTGTGTGTTTGGAGAACACACACACACACACACACACATTAACAGCATGCCAGATATTAACACAAACCTCTATCTTGATAACAATAAAAGTCTAGTCTAAGTCTAATCATGTTTGCATCTGCTATATTCATTCTTGTAGGTCAGATAAGCATAGATGTGCAGCTTCCGTTTTGGCACTGGTAAGTTAATATATAAAAAGAAATGTTTTACTTCGTATATTGTTGAATATACAGTTGTTTTTAATATTTTTTCTTTTTTCTATGTTTTAAATATTTCAGTGTTTTGTGTGTCAACCCAAACACTTGCAAAGGATCTTAAAATATTTTGTTTTAAATATGGAAAAAAAAACAAATTAAAAATAAAACACACTAACAATTGGCTGATATTTAAAAATCACTAAGGTTCTTTCTCAGATCTATGTCAATATACACTAGAACACACCAACTCCCATGCACTGATAATGTTTACAGGGTAGTTGACAGATGTAAACTGCCTTCTTGAAAAACATAACTGACAACATTTTATTGCATGACCCAAAATGCTGTGTTGTTACAAGAACTTGTTGTAGGATCACTGCAGGTATCTAGTGGGTATATTTAAGCAGTAACAGAAAAATCACTTTTATTTATTTATCTGGTAACAACTGCATCCTCACTTTTACTACACTGTAAGTGTGCATATGACAAGACAGGACTCAGTTAGATAAAGTGGTAGAAATACAACCACAGCTACATGACATCATTTTAATGGAAACACTGGTTTTTATTATTTCTTAAATCATTTTTATTGTTGATCAGTGATAACTTTACATTTTCATCACATTTGTTGTCATGTTTTATGTCTTCACTGTGGTCACCTTATGTCCTGATGCATCTAGTTTGGTTTTTATACAGACTCAACAAGGTAAAATCCTTTCAACTATCAACAACAGCCAAAACATGACAATGTGATGTAATGATCTATTGGTATAGATCAATGCGATGAACGTGATGTGAAGATCTATAGGTATGTGTGTTAGCAGGTGCTTACCGACAGTGTGGACACTGGGCTCTCTGCTCCGTCAACCATCGCTACCAAACAAGATTTCAAATTAATAATTCAATCTAAATACAATCAGTGCAAACACTGTCAAATAAATAAACCCAATTCTGTTCAAGATACAACTGACAACACCTTTATTGTCACCAAATTCCATGAAAACACCAAAACTAATCCTAACATATATGTGCAGCTATATCAGATACTGTATGTCTTAATCCCTTTTGTCACAGGGCTTAGGTGTTGCCTACAAACAAAAAAATATTAGTGAGCTACTCCAAAGCACTTGGTGACAGGTCCCTTCATTACAATGAACACAACAACTGTGGTTTATTTCGAGTCCTGCTGCTGTAAATACTCATTAGATCACCAGATGTGTATTAATATGCAGCTGAAAATATTCCCTAATGAAAATGCACGTTTTACTCTGTGTGAGTAACGTCTGAAATATTTGAACATTAACATGACAGTTTGGTCTAAAAACCAACTCAATTATATTCATGAAAATATAATACTAAATCACTGCAGAACTGGAACAGCCTTGCAAAATTACTACTGTGTCTGAATGCTAATAACAAACTTGTACTATAGTATCAAACTATATATGCACTTTTCCTTAAAGACATTAAGCTTATGTTTTGACTACCTCTTGTACCAGAAAAACTTTTTTATGCATAATTAGCAATGGTGTTTAACTTTAGTACTACTAATAATAAAATTTTCTACTCTCTGCCTGGTGTACTCAAACTTACTCGTATGCAGCTGAAGCAGCAGAGTTTAGAGCAGTGTGGGCAGAGACGAGCATCCCTCAGTTTCTCCATGCAGATAAAGCAGCGAAACACCTCAGCGATGCTCTGCACAGGGACGGAAGATGAAATGACAACTCGCTACAGTCACAGAAAATCACCACAAAGTTGAATTTACATCACTCACAGTGTTTGTAAAAACTATGCCCAGGCCAGCAGGTCTATTACAAAGCTGTTTTAATGGATTATGTCGGATTTTATAGCTTCCAGCCATCTATGTAAATTATGGTGCAAAAAATGAAGTTGTTCAATCCCTGGATAGTCGCCCATACTATATACTATTATTCTATATTTACTGCTATGTGTAATGTGAAAAAGGAGGCCTGCATCATCTCTTTTTCTGGTAGATCTGGTGTGTTTCCAGACCATATGACAAACACTGGCTAACATGCGACACCCCACAAGTACATTCAAAACTTGAGAAGACGGCATACCAGTACTTTTCACCTTTTAATGGAATGAATTGCAATGTGTGTTAAAACTGCTAAAAATCTTAATCCATGAATGCCTTGAAAATACTGGACCTCTTTAGAGATTATGTGTAACTGTCTTTTTATGATCATGATCTGTTCTGATTATAATAAAACTTAATTTTGGCAGAGTCCTATAAGCTAGACTATGAGCATTGTTAGTCATACAATATTTACATTACAAAGATATGTGTCTGTTGTTCTCCAGCAAAAGACCTGCACAGTTGTAATACATACCTCAACACTCTGTTCATCCATTTCAGCCAGTTTGAAGTTTTTGTTCTCAAGGACAAGTCGAAGAAGTTGTAGCCAACAGTCTAAAAAGGAAAGTAACATTAAAGACACAATTAACCATAAGACATGCAGGATGTACTTTGTTGGTCTTCTAGTCTTTGCTTCAATTCAAGACCAATGAGGTAGAGGCCCAAAAAAACACATATGTACTGTACGACTACTTCTACTACTACTACTATTACTACACTGTACATGATTATTTAAAAAATAAATCAAGCTACTTTTAGATTTGTATGTCTTTTTGTCAACCTTGTAAAAATTGTTTACCACATCACTTAGAAGAGACTTGTTTGCTAATATTCATAAATCAGCAAGAACTTGTTTTAAAATTTTCAATTCCAAATGACATATTTAGTTATCTTGTTTTGTCTGACCCAAAACTGTTTGGTATTTTCCCAGAAAAACAATATTTTCTGTTGATTAACTGATCTATCATTCAATGAATAGTTTCAGCACAATTTTCCACTTTCTACCGCCTTAATCAATTTAAAAAACAATACAACAAAACACAGAAATCCCACATGTTAACGTTACAATTTAAAGTCTCTACACTATACTTGAATATCATAGTAGGAGCAATGATAGGTTTAATGTTTTGTTTTGTTTTTCAGAATACTTATTCGACCAGTGAAGAATATATGACACTAAAATGAAGCAGTCAAACATAATTAGTTGTAAAAAGGTTACAACATTTGTATGGTTAGTTCGTAAGTTTTACTTGGCAAAGCGTGCTGTCATCACCGCTAGCTTATAATCAGCGTGAGACAACATAAAAGGCCCAGCATCGGCACTGACAGCTAACCTGACCAGAGGCAGTCATGACAACAGCTATGTTTGGTGATATGAATATTAACATAATTAGAGGGATACATTACGGTAACCAGAAAACATAGCAATGGGGATGCTAGCTTGTTTGTTGGCATGGGGAGGATAGCTCACTTACCTCCCAGAGCCTCGGCTTCGTCCGGTACACCTGATAAACGAACGGCGGAAAAAAGACTACATTATATATCCTAGCACACAGGTGGTTTAGCGACATACAAAGACCTAAAGAGACATCGGTTCAGCTGTGTCCAAGCACAAATTACAATATGCTCCAAACAACATGAAAACGGCAGCTTTTTGCCCTAAACTGAAGGTGTAACGGTAGCGTTTGCTCCGAGATTGTTTGTCCCCTAGCAATCACCAATCAAATGGCTCCTTTTCTTCTTCTCTGGATGTTAATGTGTCGGGGGTTGTGAAGCAGCTTAGGGGGCAACACTGCCACCACCTGGACTGTTCATAAACTCACACAGGAGATGGGTATCCGCAGTAGACTAAAGCTAGTAGTGTGTAAGACTTAAAAGAACTCTGTTTGCAGAAATGTAATAGTATTTATAATTAGGTTTTCATCAATGTGTACTTAATAAAAATAATAATCACTGCAGTTTCTTTAGCTTAGAAGTTTTATGTCTACACAGAGAGCAGGTCCCCTTTCAAGGAGGACCCCATGTTGCACCACAATATTTCTACATTAGCCCAAAATGGACACTGGCTCTAGAAAGGGATTTTTGTGTTTACATGTTAAAATCTCAGCTTGAATTTGGTGATGCTATAGCATCAATTGGAAGAAGAAGGAGAAGAAGAATGTCTAAAGTAACCTCTTCACTTCACAACTTGACAACAACATGGAACCTGACGGCCAACATATGTTCTATTAAATATGTAAAGTGATGGCTGGGGCGTAGTGAGATGGTTGCAGTCTGCAAACCTACCCCTGGATGTCACTAAATCTTACACACAACACTTTTAAAGCCGCTGCTGACATGGCCCACGACACCAAAGAGTCAAAATCAAATGTCTTTATATAAGGACTGATTGATGTGTCCAAGGGCCCATTGTCTCATATAATGTTCATGCCACTGGGGGATACACGCTAATAATCTACAGCATTAACACCACATGATGGTTTTAATTTTGTGGTAGACAAGAGTTCAGCATGGGCACTCTGGGTTGCGGTTAGGGTCGAAATCCACAGTCCTCCATCTGTGCAAAAATGTATTAAAAAGTCAAAATCATAAGAGTAAGACACCAAATCAGCAAAAGCAAGTCTGACAAAAAAACTAGTTCTGACCATCACTAACACACCTGATACAGCTCAGTATCAGGTGGTATAGAAGTAATACAAACATCAACTTGTTATCCATAGTATTTTCAGGAGAACTGTCTGTGTGGACACGCACGCACACACACAGGCTGTAAATGTGCAGTAACCCCATTGTTGTTTTATGCAAACAGTCTGAAGCTGGATAGGACACACAGAGACATATGCAAATCAGGCAGTGCAGGGTGTACAGCAGAGGTGAACGTTTCTCCACTTAGGAAAATGCCAATGAGCAGCCGTGGATTTCCAAAACTTTTTATCCCACTGCACTACTTTCCTTTTGAGTAATCTGGGACACAGACGGCAGCTGGAGTCGCACAAACTTTTTTACCTGAGGTGAGTCACTCTTCCAACACTGGCTCATCAGTGACTTTTAAATATCTGCACTATTTCATGTCACACACCTGAGCAGAGTTTTAATAAGAATTTATGTACTGTGTGCCCACTGAAGACTGATAGTGCTTTGTGGCAATGTCTGCCTTGCTTATGAATATTACAACTAGGGATCACACAGGATTGTGTAGAGTTTGTCTAGTAGTGTGGAGGGGAGGGCGCATTAGAATAAACTCAAGATCATTTTCCTGGGTGGCCTGAGTGCTTCATTGTCCTGGTAAAGTTACAATCCTGTAGGAAAATCAGCTATATTTATCATTACAGATATTAAGATGAGCACAGACACGGTGGAGCAGTCGGAGGCTCCAGCTGAACAGACAGGTAAGGATATTTCACCTTCCCCTTGACGCATGTAAACACAACTAAATCATCTCAACACACAGACAAAATCAATAGACGTGACTCAGGAAAGTGTGCTGTGTTTATTCTGTCACTGCTGTCGATGCTGGAGATCCACAGAAAAAGCTGGTTGATTGTTTCTGCATTCAGAAGGTGAAACGTACATTTTCTTAGTTTATGTTTAGTTTGTTTAGAGGGCCATATACTATCAGCTTTAGAGCTTTAGCGAGAAGAGTTTGTTATAGGAAGCTCATTTGTGTCTGAAAGATCTCTGGAAATATCATGAAGTAATCACCTTGATTATATGAGAGCAGTTTTGTTGTACGTGTCTAAACTTTGATAGTGAAATATATTTTATATTTCTATAGAGGCCGACCTTTTTTAATCTTGGTTTGTATAGTCTAAGTCTTAGTACATGCTGACTTTTTGGTTCTGGGTTATATTACTGTTCATTGATTCTGCTGCAGTATATAAGTACAACTTTTCCCAGCAGCTAAACTTGACTTCACCTCATATTTGTCCCTATGACTCCAAGTATTGCACAATTCAAATCTAAAGAAGCAGCATTTTGACGTGCTCTTGTTTTGGATGGATTGTGTGTGTGTGTGTGTGTGTGTGTGTGTGTGTGTGAGTGTCACATTGTAGGGACCAAAGCCTGTATACAGACTCACATTGTGGGGACAACACACCTTTCTTGTGGGGAACACAAGCTGGACCCACCATGTGATTCATTGACTTGGTTTAAAGTTAGAATTAGGTAATAGTGGTTATGGTTAAGGGTAAGTCCCCAGAAAATGAATGTCAATGTAAAGTCCTCACTAGTCATGAAAATGACTGAGCAAGTATGTCTCTGTGTGCGTGTGTGTGTGTGTATTGTGGCAGTTGGTTGAGATACCAGGATGCACCTGAGGCTATTTGCTGAGAAATGCTTGATACCTGGGGGCTGAGGACAGCAACCAGCCATGAACTAAAACCAGGAACCAGCAACAGAAAATGTGGAACTTTTATTTAAACAATGGCTGCGAGAGAAGTGAACAACTTTGTTTCATGGAAGTGCTCAATGTCTGCATTTTTGTCAATGTATCGCCATTGAGTGTTGTTTTGTCAGTAAGTGTTCAGGTGTGCAGGTGCATTTTTTTCATTAGGAAGAAATTTTTATGTATCACTGGTCAGACTTGGTCCATTTGTTTCAAAGAGGCCTTGCTGCAAACTACTTGGCTACACAAATTAAAAACATGTATTCTTGTTCTTTTCCTAAATGTATACATGCAGATATTATTCACTGTATTTGTCTTTGTTGGGAGGTATCTGCTTCTGTGGTTTTTGCAACCACTTTAGTTAGTTAGTTCATAGTTGAAGTGAGTGAAATATCTGTTGTTATTCCACTAGTAAAAAATAAAATTAAAATAATCAAAAGCAATAAAGACCTCACAGTTTTCAACTGAGCCTCCTTCTCCTGAAGAAACAATAATACAGTAAACAATAAAAGGCACATTCTTCTTGAAAATAAATTATTTTGCTGTTGAATGTTTTAATGTGCTGTGAGCATCCCAAACTTAATTCCACTGTACAGGCGTTTAAGTGAAAATATAGGGGATCATATTTTTTTCAAAACATTTTCGCTGCTGCAAATAACTAGGATTTAAATTATTTCTAAGAGACAAGATTACACAGCGGCATTTCAGTCTGACAACAAATATAACTATTTCAGTGTTATTCCACATTTGTCATTTGAAACAGCTTGAATTATTCTTGAATTATCCTTTTCATGTTGCATGCTGCATCCACCATTTTTTTGTCAGCATGCCTTGACAGAAACAGAATTACACCGTATAATGTAATCTGCTACTCCACTGTTAAGATCAGCAGACTGAACATAAAACAGTTTGAACAGAAACAGAAAAACCTAATACAAAACTAACTTTGTATGTTAAAAAAATTCATGCAACACAGAAAAGTGTGCATAGGATCAGAATGTGTGTTAGGTTGAGTACTGTTGTATTAAATGCATTTATAGCTGCTAGGTGTTTTCTCATTAACTCACTGAGATTATTTACGTGATGATTTCGTATCAAATACCTATTTAGTATAATTATACTGCAGATTATTTATTTTCCCCTTTTTTAAATGGTAGTTTTTGAATAAGTGTTGTTCCATACACGGTACTAACTAACTAAGCAGGTTTTGAGCAATTATTGTGTTTACACTGGAAAAGGGACTAAATAAATATACTCCAAAAAGTTATTATGCAGACGTCATCTGCTGGATATTTGAAGTCACTGTGAATATGTTCTATTGTCATTCAATACACAAAGTAAACAGATGAGCAACTCACAAATTGTGAAGTCAGCTCAAGGCAGATCTCAGAAAACAAACAACAAGTATTAAATAAAAATGTGTTGCATTAGTTGTTGTTTTTTTAAGTTCAGAGCCTGGTGATATTCAATATATGTTTCTTATCGTCAATAAATCCCCAGAAAAGACCAAACCATCAAGTAAGTATTGTCTGTATAGTCAAAGTCTATTTCTTTGAACCACAGACCTCCATAGTTGTCTAAAGACTAATTAGACCATTGAACTGGTGACATGTTCCTTCATTACCACACACACTGCAGTTTGTTATGAAGCAATCCTACACAGTAGGACAACAGAAACATATTAATCCTCTGCTAAAAATAGTCTTCAACAAATGCACTACGTACACCTGGTTGACTAACACTTGCTAAAAACTGTAAGTAAAATCTAGTAACCAGCTATTTGAGCTTTTTTTTAAACTGAAACCATATGTTTGTGACTAATTTTTTAAGATTCATCTTCCCTAGGAACTACAGCCTCAGGCAGAGTACGGAAGTCAAAACGTGTTGAGAAAAAAATTAACACATTGTTGGAATTTGTTGTAAATCCTATTAGTGCAAAACTGAACTTAGTTACATTTTTGTATAATAACTTCAAAAACTGTGTATTATAATTAGTGTATATACTAATACACTAATATACTATTAATATATTGTATGGAACTGGGGAACAGCTTAAATGACTAAGGGAAATGTCATAATAAGTCCTCAAGAGTTAACTAGATTATTATGATAAAGGTGTTATCAATCCACTTGTTTTCAGTATTATTTACTTGCATTATGCTTAATTTGCAAAATACTATTTTAGGTCTAATATATGGAGTAAATACTGAATTTACCATGCTGCAACTGACTTTTTGTGTGCATGTGTATGCTTGTGCACATCATGTGTACAGAGAGCTCCAATACAGGCTTCCTGTGCTCAGAGCTGATTTGCATGTCTTGGTCATTTCCATACTGGAAGTTTCGCTGTGAAGCTGGTTGTGCTGGGGGGGCAGTACCATAATTGGGTGAGGGTTGGAGAGTGTGTGTGTGTGTGTGTGTGTGTGTGTGTGTAGAGGGTGGGGGTGAGGATTATAAGTGTATTTGCATTGTGTGTCTCCAGCAGCTCACAGATCACTGCCTGTCTCTCTCACACACACACATTCAGCCCCAAAAGTCCAATTTGACATTCAAATGATTTGACATGCGCTGTAACACACCTTTGAACTCTCCTCTATCAGCTCTCTCTCTTCCACTGTCCTGTCCTCATACACTCAATTCTGAATGTTGTTTATCTCAGGAGAGAAACTGCATTTCTTGAACATACTATACCTGTCTGAAGTGTGTGTTTTTGTACACACAACTCTGTGTGTAAACAATCAGCAGTAGTGGAAGAAGTATCCAGATTCTTTGTCTAAATAGAATTACTAATCCCACACTAGAACACACAATGATAGTCCTGCATTGGAAATGAAATTTCAGTTGTCTGTGTCATAGATGAAGTATTTTATCATTAGACCACTCATGCAACAATATGTAGGGTTGATTTTACTGTTGTAGTTGCACCTTTTGTGTATGTGTCTGTGGTCATTCTCAGTCATCCAGGTGGTTGATACCAAATATCACTTCTGGTTTCCCAAAAGTGACATTTGCAGCAAACAGGACTTGATTTCCTTGAAAACGTTTTACCTCTTATCATAAGGTATTCTTCAGTCCTAACTGACTTGTTGTGACTCCCAGGCATAAGATAAAATAAGATAAAATAAGAGATGAATGAATGAAAAACTGTTTGGCAACTCTAATTTTAGTAGCATATAAAATGAGTCATAATACAAAGTATAATACAAAGAATTTCACTATATACAATTAGCAGCAAGTTAAGGAGTTATGAAATACTGTGATATAATTATGTACAGTTTAGCAGCATTTGAGGGTTGCATAGGCATTTACTCTGTGTGAAGTTGTTAATTTGTTAACATCGCCAGGGTTGTTGAGGTCACATGTGGGTTGTTGACTCATGTGAAGCTAACAACAAGTGGGCCACTGACCCACATGTGACCCACATGATGACATATGATGACAAATAATGAACATTGTGTGAGTTTAGTTGCCACCAAACAAAGCATTTTTTGGAAAAAACTTAATTTTTTACCTATTTTATACACACTACCATTCAAATGTTTGGGGTCACTTGTCTTTGACTTTGAAATAAAAGTAGATTTTATAACATCAGTTTGATCAGAAATACAGTGTAGACATTGTTAATGTAAATGAATTAAAGGAACATCTACTATAGGTGTAGAGAAACCCATTATCAGCAAACATTAGTCTTGTGTTTCAATGGCACGTTGTGTTACCCAATGCAAGTTCATCACTTTAAAAAGCTAACTGATCATGAGAAAACCCTGTAATTATGTTAGCACACCTGAAAACATGTTTCCATGGACAACAAGGACATTTGTAAGTGACCCCAAACATTTGAACCTTGAAATGAAGCATGGCTGAAACAATTAATTGGTTATTCTGTTGGTTGACTAATTATTTCAGGTCTAATTTTATATACAATGGTTAGTTTAACATAATGAGTATAAAAATACAATATTTCCCTCTAAAATGCTGTGGCATACAGTTCTAATGTAGCTTTGAATGAAATACTCAAATAAAGAATAAGTGGCTCAAATTTATATTTAGTACAGCCTTAAATAAAAGTCTTTAATTACATTACATCTATCTATGTATCTATCTAACAACAGAGACAGTATAAAGACCTTATTGACACTTCCAACAAGCAGATAATCAATAATTGAGCAGGACATGAGATCTCACTAGATTTCAGTCCTGTCAAAGCTACGTTATCGTGTATGGCAAAAACAAACAATCAACCGAAATAGTGAGTCAAACCTTTTTAACTTGGCACTATGGTAGAAGTAAATGTTCTTACTCTGACATGTATTTCTTATGGAGTGACATGTTGTAGAACCATATTCTGTACAATTTTAGACATTTTCACATTGCAGTTGAAAAAAGAGAAGTTGGTGAAACTATGCTGTGAGACACACATTCACATGAAGCTAATACTTCAACTAACAGAGATAATATGACGTTATATGAATCGATCGGTGTCAACAAATTATAATCTAAATCTCTTTCTCTCTTTCAACATTTAGAGCAAAACAGAATCGACTTCAGTCGACAAGTAAGTAACTGAATTCATGATCACTGCTGCACGTCCTGTTTAAGAATTCCTTAAAACATAAAAAGTACAGACCTCATTCCTTGATTTCATAAATGAGGTCTGTGTTGCTGCAGGGTTTGGATTGTTTGATTTAATGTGTAGTAACATTTTTATGTTGCTCTTTTAGATGTAGACATGTTTGTATCCTGCAAACTTATAAGCATGTTGCTACATCATCCTCATTCCGCTACTGTATGTTTTTGCTGTTATTCTCATTTTGTGCTCACTCAAGTGAACCACCAGGATCTTCTTATCACAACAGAGCTGCTGCTGCTTGAACTAATGTTGCTCTTTTCGTTTGTTATGATTGACAGTTGTTATGAAAAGACTAGAACCAACATTTACTCCATGCATTAATACTTAGATTCCACCTGATGACCAGTCTTAACAAACTGATCAGAAAGATTATTTCATTTCTAAAAAAACTTTATTACCCAAAACAGCTGGTCACTGCAGTTCTTAGCAAATATCACTTAAACAGGAGTAAACAGCACAGTTGTTGGGGTCTATTTGCAGCAGGTTAGTGCACATATAATGCTCTAGTGAGTTAATATCCAGCAGCAGGAGGGAGATGTCACCCAGTGCATTAGTGGGGCTCATTAATGTGGTTTTGGACGACAATGAAGCTGTATGTAATGATTTAGGCTTTAGCACCCAGACAAATAAACTGAAACAAACAGTATAATGGTTGGTGGGATCAAATCCTTGTTGGTTTTAGTCTTTTCATGGGATTTGTTAATAATAAAAACTGAATAAGACTGTCACAAGACTTTCTGTATTGTTTGACAGGTGTAATGATGTTGTTCAGTTGGAATAAAAATAGCCTAGAGCCATGTGAATGGTACTGAATCTGTCTTTACCCAAGACACAATGTTCTAATGACTTTCAGATGGCTAACATCCTCAGGATAAACTACCCGCTCTTTAAACAGATGTCAATAATGACATATCTTTAGAAACACTTCAAATAGTTTGCAGCTATTTGGATACTTCTCCAAACATTCATTTTGGCAGGGGGGATATTGTTTTTAGTGCCCATGCTTTCAGGAAGTACTGTGGTTTTCAGGGTTTGGGGGTAGCGAGGGGGAGGGATATTTGCATACTGGCTTACCCAAGGGCAGGGAGAGAGTGTATCACTCTTTGTCTCACGTTTAGTGACCAAACTGGTCCTGGAGGCAGTGTACATGAGTCTGTGTGTGTGTGTGTGTGTGTGTGTGTGTGTGTGTGTGTGTCGTGTCTCTATACACAGCTCACTCACACACACACAGATACATACATTTACGATTATGATGATGATTCGTGATGTTTCCCGTCCTCTCAGCTCTACAAAACTTTAGTAATCTACCCATAAGAAACCTGAGCTAATACTGTTTGGTTGTGTCTTCGACTTCTTAGATAAAAACAGAAGCAATCAGCGACTCTCCTCATTCAGCTTCCACACTGAAGACATGTCACCTGACTCAGAGCTCTCCAGTGTCTGGAGGTCAGCTGACTGGGGTAAGACTCAAAATCTCAGTAAATGAGTATTTTACATTTAAACATTTCATTTTACAGTATATGAACCCTTCATCAGAGACTGGGCTTCACAGAGTGACAGTGATTAAAGAACTATTGTGATTTACATTAAGAGAAAGTAGAAACACAGACATCAGTTTATCCATCAAGAGGATTTATACAACAATCTGAAACATTAAACAGGAAGGGAGGGTCAAAAAACTGCTTTTCAGTTGCAATCTGGGAAATGCAGGATTAAGTGTTTTTGTAGTTTCACCCAGTTTTTGGGCTTAAAGTGAGGATACCTCTGCTGCATCGCTTTACCATTCAAATGTTGTATCTGTTCTGTGGAAAATTACCAAAACTCTGTGTAAGCGCACTACTGAATTGCTGCAGTACATCTTCAAGTAATAATATAATAAATAAAAACTGATATTTCATTGATCCCCTGGGGGAAATTCTTTGTAGACAGGCTTCCCCCTTAGGGGCCAAGGGTTCAGGGTTCAGTCTCAAGGAACTGGGGAGGGACCAGGAGGCAAACCACCAACGTCGGGGCTCATAGGCAATTGACAATTGCCAACTGTCCTACCTACTGTGCCACTGTCACCCCATGCTCAAAGCAAACAAAGAATCCTGCACACTGTCACTAGTACTCATGTTTTTTCCTCCAACACATGTGTTAATAAGAATTGATAATGTATATTAAGACATATTTTTTAAGCTGCACAATATTTCTTTCTGAAATGTAGTGAGAAAGAATTATAAAGCAACAAAAATTGAAATATTCTCACAAAATTTGTAGTAAGTAAATGTACAGTACTGCAATTGCACAGTGCTCAAATAAAGAATATTCACTTCTGAAGTGAGTCAAGACTAATTTCTGTTGTTGTGTTTTGTGTTTTGCTCCAGGAGCTCACCTCTCTCCACACCATGCAGCAGCTGGTTCTGATGCCACCGTCCCATCTGTCATCTCCCTCCCCCTTCCTGCTTTCCCAGAGCCCCACCAGCCATCAAGGTGGAGTCTCATAATACTTCTATACTCAGTTATTGATAGATGATACAGAGTGATTTTTTTCAAACTTAAAAGCTACTTAAGGAGAAAATAGGAGAAAATGTGAACTTTCCTACATTAATGTCTAAATTTGACTTATAACACACTCAGATGTTATTCTAAGTTACAATAATTAAACAAACTACTTATTTTAGCTAATAACATACATATTATTGTATTATTTTTGTTCATATTGAATGCATCATTCAAACATCCACAGTGTAGGCTGGAAAAATGTGTGAGCCCCTTGGCTAATGACGAAAGGTGGAGTTAGGAGTTAGCAAACATGGTGCAAATATTTTGAGTGTACTGATATGCACTGCCTTGTAAAAAAAAAAAGATTTCAGAAGACTTATAATTGAGAATTGGACAAGATTACAAAGTCATATCAAAGAGTTTAGATACTGATCAGTTTGCTTACTTTTTACAACAGAACTGAGAAACCAGGTGTGCCAATGTTCTAAAGGTTTCACATTGAATTAATTAATTAAAAAAATGTTGGTGCTACATCATTCACCACCAGAGTACCAAAGCAGGACTGTATTTATGAACATGTTTGTTTTTTTAAAGGAAACAGTTGATCATCTAGAGAAATACACTTATTTGTATAGAGGTGGTGTCACGATATTGTTAACCTAGCTTAGCATGAACACCCAGAACAGATGCAAACAATACTTGATCAAAACCCTGCTGATTTTCTTTGCAGCCCTTCTGCAGCAGAACCTGCTGTCACTTCCTAGCCAGAGTCAAACCAGTCTTCTTCCTCATCAACCTGGACTGGCTCTGACTCCACAGGTGAATCCAGACCACTTCCTGACTATGCACACAAACAATAGTACAATGCACAAAAATATCACATATATTATGTTTCACGCAAGTGACCAAAAATCAGTCAATTCAAGTTTAAAGATATATTTATGGTACAAAAGCTTCACTAACCTGCCAAACAGTGCAGATGCATTATGGTGATTTTGTGATGCATAGCAGCAAAACCTGTTCATTGGCTCTTATCCATCACCTGGAAACTGAAGACTTTTTTCTGTGATGTTTCTCTGATCCAGGCTATGAGTCGCTCAGGTCTGGCAGGACCATCTATGGAGAATCACATGGACATGTCTCACCTGCAGATGCCAAAACACATGTCGGTCCCACTACAGGAGGAACCCAGTGACCTAGAGGAACTGGAGCAGTTTGCCAAAGCTTTCAAGCAAAGACGCATCAAACTGGGCTTCACTCAGGTAAAAGGAGGAAGAACTTATCTTTGTTTTCCATCACATGTCATGAAAACCCAGTTTCTAAACCTATATGCAAAATGTTCTACATGAGCCCATTATTTTCTGCCAATACATTAGAACACATTTGGTCATTTCCCGTGACAGTTTTTCTTTATTTGTGTTTTTTGATTTGGACAAAGTGGGGCTCATATTCAACACACCAACCAGTATTTAGCAACGGGTAAAAACTGAATAACAGTTGTGGAGTTGCTGGTTTATGCTGACCCACAGTTCTGATAAGGCAAATTATTTAATTTGTAGAAAAGGTGGTATAGATGTTTTTGGACTATATGGCCTACGGTATTGTTTTTTGCCGACCCTCAGTGCTTTAACTTCTCAGCTTGATGTAGTGATGTACAGGTGGGCTCCAGTACACCATGGCATCACTGCTGGGTGTGGTTACATGTGCAACACAGCCGACTTCTCATCCCACCAAAGCAGAAAAAAGTTTTAAGCTTTACACCAGGCAGGGCAGCAAAACACAGCTTTTCAACCAGGTGTTCAGTTACTCTCTTTAAGTAACTTGGGCCTTGTTTTCATATTCTGAATGTTTCATGAGTGTTACCCTGATGGACCCTGATCTCAGAAATTATTATGTAATTAGCACATTGCAAATTCTGCTCCCCCAGTGGGGATCAGTAAAACCTTACCTGATCTTATGTACAGTTACAGATAGAAATTATGGACAAAGTTATCAAAATAAGACTCATGCTGTAATAAAGCTAACTAACTAACAACCTAACAAGCTGTTACTAAAGCAACTAAATATTGGTTTATAGCTGTATAGGAAGGAAACCACCCAAAAAATAAACAACCAAATATAATATCTTAACTTAGGGTTCACCTCAGGTAAAGTCCATTCACTGACGATTAATGTATGTGTACGTTCTGTAACAGGGGGACGTGGGCCTTGCAATGGGAAAACTGTACGGGAATGATTTCAGCCAGACCACAATCTCTCGCTTTGAGGCACTTAACCTCAGCTTCAAAAACATGTGCAAGCTCAAACCTCTGCTGGAGAAATGGCTCAGCGATGCAGGTATGACACAGTGATCACCAGTTTTATATATTTTTCACTGATTATTCTGTCTTGACCTGAAAATTTGCTTAAATAACACGGAAAGCAGATGTAAATTTCATTAAAATTGCCTCTTTAAGGAGAAATTACGGAAATATTTTAGAACGTTTTCACTTAACTTAAATATGTTACAAACTTCAGTTATCTCCAAGAATAACTATGTGAAAAATTGCTGTTCAAAATGAATGATGAATGTCAATGTTGTATCTGTTTTTTTTGTTAGAGAATGCACCTTCTGACTCAATGAGCAACGCTACCTCTTTGCCACCCCTGATAGAGGGCTACGGACGCAAAAGAAAAAAGAGGACAAGCATTGAAACAAATATCAAGCTGACTCTGGAGAAACGCTTCCTCGATGTGAGTTTTTCTAATAACCTTTCTCTTTTTTCTAGGTTGACTTTTTAATCCAAACTGATCTCAACATCTGTTAAAGCCACAAGTAATGATATCAAAATATACTGAGTTATATTAGCATGTTTTGCTCAACATTGACAAATAGTAAGTCACCATAAATATTTGCTTAAGTCACTTGTTCATTTTAATGCAATATAACATCATTCAATGTTGTATAAAATTATAAAATATACATGTGTGCTAATTAGAAAATGGTAGCATGCTAACATCATCTTATTTCTTTTGCTAAAAATAAGATGACAGGCATAGTAAACATTATTATTTATATGATTTATATAGGATTTAGCTCAAAATAGCCTCCTTATGTGCTGTAACCTCATGTTTATATACAGTTTATAAATGGTCATTAGGGGAACAAGTCCATTGTTAGTAGTGTGCTGTAGATCTATAGTTAGGTTGATAGTGGGGCAAAGCACTAACTTCAGAAACTTTCAATTTGTACATACAACACAAGAACTGTTGCCCAACAAGCAAGATATTTTATTCACACATAATTATTTGTTTAAACAACTGTTAAACATCTTACAGTCACAGCATTGTAAATGTGTGACCTGATTTGTTTTTCACACTATTTGTAACTATTTCCTTAGTATTTTAGTATTTATTAAATGCTTTCATAAACTTTTACTCATTAGTTAATGCTATCTTAAAGTTATGATTTACCTCTTTTCATGTTTCATTACTTTATTTTACAAACATAAATGAACAAATATGACCAGTGGTTGCCAGTCAGTCAGCCCATGCATGCATTTAAAACAGTAAATCAATCAGTAAACCAGTCAAAGCAATATTTCTGCTTTTTCAGAACCCAAAGCCCAACTCTGAGGAGATAACCATGATCTCAGAGCAGCTGTCCATGGAGAAAGAGGTGGTGCGAGTTTGGTTCTGTAATCGGCGTCAGAAGGAGAAGAGGATCTTCTGTCCGGTGGCTAGTTTACCTGTCAAATCACACAGCTACAACTCCAGAGTGGTTAGCCATGTTCCTCTTATTTATTATTTAAAATATGCTAATATAATGTTATAGCCTATTGTGACCTGAAAAGAAACTTGACACCAGCAAAAAGCCTCCAGTGGTTGAAGTTCTCACATTGCTGCAGTGTACACATCACGTGTGTGTGTGTGTGTGTGTGTGTGTGTGTGTGCTTACAGGTGCAATAGTTCAAACAAATAACAGGTGAAACAACAAAAATAATAAGGTGCCGAACTGAACACTAGACACGTCCTGCCTGCTGTGACCATTCCTCTCCTCCCATCTTGAAAGTGTTGTGTTGAAAGACTCGACTGTCCATTTTCACTCTGTTTCAGGCCTCTGCATCCAGATCCTACAGCCCTTTGGCTTCAGGCGCAGGTAAGTTCTGTTTCCTACATTCAGCTACTGATAATAAGAATCTCATTATCGTAATAGACATGGTTTGGCATTTTACAATATTAGCTAGTGTGAAACTTTATTTTGACTTTGTGAATGATGTAAAATTTAATATTTTATCCAACAATTCAGGGATAATTTATACATTAATAGAAAATACACTGAAAAACAATTAATGCTGTGTATAATCCTTACATACGTATATATTATATTCAATAATGTGTTTACCTTTTCCTTCCAGTTTCATCAAGTTCCTCTCCAAACAGTGCAAGCCGAGAAGCTTCGCCTAACAGTCTGTCTACAGCATCCGTCTCCTTAACATCTCAGGTCAACCCAGCTTCATACACCACATCAGGGTATGACGTACTCAACTACACACTAATTTTCTCTCACCAGAAGATGGAGTCTTTCAGCTGGCCACTTGTGGCATTTAAAATATCTTAACTTACTTTTGAAAACATTTTGTTCAATTTGCTTGGTCATTTTCTATCTATAAATGAATATCAGCAGAGCCGGCTCTTGGCATAGGCAAACTAGGCGGCAAACAAAATATCGTC
Source organism: Sandelia bainsii (assembly GCA_032362345.1). Classification (NCBI taxonomy): domain Eukaryota; kingdom Metazoa; phylum Chordata; class Actinopteri; order Anabantiformes; family Anabantidae; genus Sandelia; species Sandelia bainsii. The sequence continues at coordinate 11,210,872 of JAUMHL010000006.1, read as the reverse complement.
AGTCGCAGGTTTTTGAGCTCATTTTCTAAAGTGTAGTTACTTATTTGGGCTTTGATACATGTGTGAACCCCTCATAATTCTCTCCACAATAAAGTGAAACGCGATAGTTAGTCCTTTTTCAGCCAGGATCCATCCACAGCCCTTGCTTCTCGGTTACTGTGCCCGCCCAAGCAGGCATGCGCCCCCCTCCTCCCCCGCCCGCACAGAAACACACACACACACAACTCCACCTGATGGAGTCAGCTCTAAAGCTCACTAATTAACATGCTAAATAAAACCAAAGTGTAGAAAATGTCAGTGCTGTTTTTATGTGGGGTTGTGTGCCTGATTGTTACTTGGCTTGACAACTGGCACTTTGTGGTTTTAAGGGAAGTTATTTGCTGTTTCTTGGCCAGCACAGTTACTTTGGACAGATATGAGAGGTTTTTGTCAATCTTCAAACACCTCTTGGCAGGACATACAATAAGCATATTTTCCATAATTTTCTGTAAATGCACTATTGAGATGTAATTGTTGAATGAAGTAGTTTTCTGTCACTTTTATTTGTGTAAGTGAATAATCCTATGATCTTCTCATTTCCTTTCAGACCCTGGTACCGCACATGGAATCCTGCTGCATACCATCACTGAGAAACATGAACTGTATCATATGAAGTTTTTGTTTGTTTGTTTTTATTTTTTGTTTAAAATTGTTTTTTTAAGGATGTACACTGAAAATGTGATACAATATCACAACATTCCTGTTATGAACAGGGTTACAACTACAGGCTAAAGCTTAGATGGACCCATGAAACAAAACGGCAGCACAAGCAGAGGATTGCAACACACCAGACTGCTGTCAACACTCACACAAGTCATAATCACCTTGATTTGTGCTCGTGTGACTTTATTCTGCTTAGATAAGCTGCAAAGATGAAGAATATACAGAACACTCCACAATAAAAGATCTCATAAACACAGGTGGGAAATGCTTACAGGTTGATTTATTATTATTAACTCTCAATGTATTTAAATGATGAAGGATCCAAGTCCAGATTCACTGTGTGCCCAGCTGTTATTTATGTCATCTTCATACTGGGCTACAACAATCTCTGTGGTTGCTGTTATTATAGACTTTCATGTTCATATTATAGCTAGCCTGTCTAAATAAATTTACTGTCAAAACAAAAATGTTCATGAATGGTGCAAAAGGACAATATACCATCAGTGAACAAAACAGATTTTGATTTGATCATTTTTAAAGGATCTTTTTGAATTATTACAACTTGGGTGTTAGTGCAGTTTTGCCACCACTTTTATCAGTTATGATAACATTGTACTCACCAAAGTGATAGTTGAAATTTGGGAGACTGGTGACGTGAGACGTTGCAGTAACAAAGACAGATGGTGCAAGAAACACGATACAGGCTGAAACGTTTATCCACAACTTTTCATTACACATGAAAATGGTATGAACTGTTTGTTAAGTTGAACCAGAACATTTGTCTGCACACGGTGATGAATGTTTACAACAGTAACTGTTTTCGCTTCCAAATAAGTTTTTGTACCCTGGAGGTCTGTTATGGTCTGTTAAGGTCACTTATAATGGAGAGTCCATTGTTACTATTACCAAAAGGAATGGCACACCTACAAAAACAAGACCCTGAACACTCTTTTTTCTGACAATGTCAGAATTATTTTGGGCAACATTTGAATAAAAATGCAGGGACAGTTGTTTGTTCTCATTCAAATCTGACCAAACCCCATCTAAACCGTCCTGACAAAACATATCTGCATTTGATTTTAAGTGTTAAGCTCATTATAAAAACTAAAATAGGTGTTTTTTCCAAAGTCTAACTCTGATGGTTGCTGTTGCTCATGTGTTAAGGTCTCAGTATGCTTTGAATGAATTAGTTTGTTTGTTATTTCATGAGACCATGTCTAAAGTTTAACTGTTTATTACTGTTCTGAATGGTAAAAATGGACACAAAAAGTGTCAGAAATAACTGTCAAGATCTGTTAAGATCTTGAAAGAGGTTTATGCCCCATTCACACATACAGAAGCTTGAGGCATGACTAATTGCATTTACTGTAAATGGAAACTCTAACCTGGAGTCTGGTTAGAGAAGGTTGAAATTCTGCAACCTTGAGTCTGAAGTTCAGAAATGTCTTTATGGACATTGCCTTTTATGCAGTGAAGCAGTACAACTTCTACTCCAACTGAACTATGCAAAACGAAGTGAGATAAATGGAGGAAAAGTCAATGAAGTTCTTTCAAAGTCAATCTGATACAACTTTAATGAGCTACCAGGACACACATTTCATCTGAATCATGCTGAGACCTTCAGTGCAAAAATGCTGTAATATGTGTATATGTATATCTGAATAGTTAAGCCTGATTATAAATTGTAAGACTGTGTCACCTGCTAGAGTGTGTTTTCACTGAGAGATCCTGTCAGCTTTGCTGCTACCTGTTAGGTGTCATCTGGTTAGATAAGGCTGGTGATATTTTTGTTATTGTCAAATGTCACATGAAAAGGCCAAAACCAACTATGTGTTTGTCCATCTCTCAGTATTTTTAGTTTTCCCTGCCTTGTCTGTGGCTCTCAGCCCCTAAACCATTGATTCCCACTGAAAATGTAAGTCTAATGGGTGACAATTAGATGTTTTTTTTTTAACTGCTAAAATAGCTGGGCACTGTAGTTTCCATTAAACATTTCTCAAACAGAAGTAAAGTGCATTAGTGTGGGACTATTTTCAGCCATTGATCACTACACATGAATACTAGTGAGTATTTCCAGCTGCAGGATGGGGTATGTGGCATGGACTCAAATTAAATTAATGCTACGACAATATTAATGCATAAATGAGGGATTGTTGTTTTTTAAAAGTGCTATGGTCAAAGACTGAGCTCTGTGGAACAGAATAATGCACAGAATAATGATGTATATAGCATGTACTTCTGCACAAACAGTAGTTTCTAGTAAGGTCAGTTCATTGTTGGTTCATGGGACATGTTTACAATAAGAAAAATATCACTATCATTGTACTTTTCCTTCCTTGGGGGGAAATGTTGACCTCTACTGGTCCAGTCTAGAGCTTCTGTTGGAGCTACTGTTTAGTTTGTCTCTTATTTCCTGCTGGTTGCTCTTGTTCTGTTTGGTGCAAACACTCATAAAACTGCCTCAAGTGTTGTTTGTTTGGTTGCTAATGACCTGTTTTTTAAAATTAATTTCTGTTTTGAGTGTCCATTGTATATTTTATTTTATTTTAGAGAAACGCTTTGCAGTGGTACAAAACTTAGAGATAAGTTACTTCATCCAGCAAATAAAAACAACCACTATAATAATTATGTTATACAATGTTATATAATGATACAGTAGGTACTGTTCAAAGTAAGTGAAGTTTTTACCGATCCAGCTGAAGCTACCACGGTGAAGGCTGAAAATCCTCTGAAACTCAGGGAATCATTTGTCTTCACCTCTACCTCCAGCGATCCTTATCAAGTTGTATTTACTGTCATACGCAAAAGATGGGTGTCCTGGGTTGTTTCTTCCTCTTTGATGATGCAAAGAAATTCAAACGACTGCTCCCTTTGCTGAGCCCTACCTGACAAACTATTTGCTCTGTGAATTTTACCATGAAAAGCTCACATGCAAAACAAAAAGGAAATAAGAAGCTAATGTTTTTTTATTTAAAATTTGTACTAAATTAAACTTGTTCTCTCTATAAAAGCTTTGTTGAAATTTTTTCTGATTTTCTTTGCTATGGGGCTTTAGGTTGTTTCTTAAAGCTGTGTGTACTGAAAGCAGTGAGTAAGTTGAGAGTATGCAGTACCCCCCAAAACTAGAAAAGGCAAAGCCATTCTATTTGTGTTTGCTGTACTCTGAAGACATTTGGCTCAAAAGATGAATATGAGACCAGAAATTTGGGATTTCAGCTTTTATTTGATGGCATTTATATCTAAATGTATTAAACAACATAGGACACTTTTTGAATCAGATTTCCTAAATTTTAAGTGAAATTTTATTGGAACATGTGGCTGACAGGTGTTTTCCACATCTGTCCTAAATAATAAATGACTTCTCTGGATTTTAACCATTAGTTGTTACCTGTATTTTACCTGCCTTTGGTTTTTAACACTGCATTTGTTGTATGAGAATAGCAGCAGGATGAATTTGGAAGTGCACAAGATAGACATGTCTGCTCATTTACAAAGAAACGTTTTAAAAATACTTGGGAGAAGTTTCATCGTGCAGCAGGACAGTGATCTAAGGCATACTGCCAGCTCCCACTTTGTCCTCACTTCACCAGGAAAAAGTCTTCTGCTGGAAAAAGTGGGAGGTTTTAAAATGACCAAGTAGATCACCAGACTTTAACCCAACTGAACAACCATTTCACCTCCTGAAGAGGAGACTGAATGGAGAAACTCTCTAAAACAGTCCACTAAAGGAGGATGCAGTAAAAGCCTGCAGGCATATCAAAAAAAGAAACCAACAATTTGGTGATCTCAGCAAGTAGCTGGCTTGATACCGATCTTGAAAACAAAGAGTTATATTGACTGATCAGAAAATAGTAAGAAATGTGCATCAAAATTACCCAGATCCCAAAGTGACATCTTAACAATGCTTTTGTGCAACAGTCCAAATCTCAAAAGCAAACATTAGAGGAAAAATCAGCAGATGCTGATATTTGAGAATCCAGAACCACTGGTATTTTTCATGGAAAATGTTTATCAAAATAGTCATTTCAATTAACGTCAATTGACTTCACCTTTCAGTGATACTTTGGGTAATATATCTAACACAGTCTCAATTTCTTTAGATAATTTTTTAAGTATCTATAAGCTGTCATGTACTTGTGGACTAAAAAGTACAAAATTTTACTCTGAAATGTAGTGAAGTAGAAGTACAAAGTGGCAAGAAAAAGTAAGTAATTCCACCACTGTGTTTTTTCCTCCATTCTTTTTCGCACTCTAGTGCGACAGTGTCACCCTGTCAATGCCGAGTCCCCTCCTAAAGAGCCGTGTATTCAGAGGTGAAAGTTCAGTGAAGCTGACCTTTGGATGTAAAACCTGCTAAACAATCTATGGCCCTTTTCAGACAGTGAGCATGTCTCACTGCAGAATTCATCTGTTAAGGTGATGGTTTTCTGTCACTCAGACATGGGTGGCAGTTAAGTAAAGTAAATATTCCTTAAGGCTTAAGGACAGAATTGTTATTGAAGGAACCACAGTGCTCACACATTTGTCATCTGGTGCATGAAAGGGAGCCGTGTCACTGCTGAGAATGTAGCTGATAAGTATATACTTGCATTATAGTGTGCTTTAAACCATTTATTAAATGTTTATATACAGATGATGAATGTTTTATAGGAATGTTAAAATTAAGTGTTATCCTTTGGGGCTGAGACAGTAGACAAGACATAAAATTGGGAATCTTATCTGGTTCTTGGCTTTGCTCAGATGCTTTATGTACTATACCACGTATTTCTTGATATTCATAATATTCTTCAATTAAGATGGCTTAAATCAAAATTGAAAACATAGTACGGGTGTCTGGTCTGATTTGTTTAACATCTTTTGCACCACAATTCAATTCAAGAGGGGTAAAGTTTTTCTATGTTTATTTTATCTGACAAAAGAAGAACCTCCTCAACAGCTTAAAACTGGCTCATTCTCAGTGTTTTCCTGGATTCTGGACTGTATTCTGCCTACTACTGTATTAATGTCATAATAAGAGAGAAAAAGACTAAATTAAGAAAATCCACAGTATATACACTTTAATGATAAAAGAATATTAAAACAAGTTAAAGTGAGTAGATAAAAAAAATTCTATATAAAGACATATTTCTCTGCTTTACAATCAGAAGAAGGCTTCAATTGTCTGTTTAGTGCCTTGAGTCTTTTTGATCGTGATGGCTCGGTGGTCCACAGTACGATGAGGTCAGTTCCAGCATTGTTTCCCTCTTTTATGAGTTTGGTTCCCAGTTTGATTATGTGAGTGTTTCAGATTTCTTTTAACCTGCAATAAAAAGTTTCATTAATAAAGTTTCAGTAGAACTATTAGACATTTATAATGCTGCTTATATTGTTCTGTTGTTCAGTTTATATCCTTATTTTTTAAAGAGTATAGTTTGACATTTAGGAATACTTAGTTGTTGACTGAGCCAGAGTCAGATGGAAACAACAAGTGTGGCTATGTCTAAATCCACCTATTAACTCATGTAAAGATCGCTATTTAGAACATGATCAATCAACTGTTTATATGACATAAAAAGCACATGGGAAAAATTACTATTTGTGGTTTCAGAGGGAGTGACATTTCTAGGTGAATAGCAGTTCATCAGTGTCCTGTACTTGCTGTACTGTGGTTCAGCAAAACATTCTAGTACACAACAACTCACTGTAAACCCACTTCAGGCTAAGGATCATAAAACATGACTGGTTAGAGACAGGGTGGTGGTTAGGTTCCCATTAAGTTAAAGGGGAACACATTTCTACAAAGAAAACAGACTTCACTTACACCAAAATCTACTCCTCGGGGTCTAATGTTAGTCATTTGTTACCTTTGGTCAGAGCCAGGCTTGCTGTTTCTCCATTCCCCTGTGCTAAGATAAGCTGATAACTTTGTTTCTGTGCAAGGAAATTAATAAAAGTATATTCTAAATTTTGAACTGCTCTTTTAAATAATTAGCCTGTGGATTCTGCATTTATAGATTTGTAGTTTTTTGTAATGGTTTGCCAGATTCGTTAAAAAATAATTTTCTTTTAACCTCAAATGACATCCTGAAATACACGCCAAAAAAAGATAAAGGTTGAAAACGGAAAACTATTTCTTCATACTTGAGGCCAACGTTGAACCAAATCTACAGCTGATGGCGATATTCACCCTCTCACCCGTCCACACCAACCCTGAGCTTCCTTGTAGACAAGCCTGAACAAAAACTGAAAACAGACAAACAATATGTCAGTCAGGGTGTCATTACAAAACATTATCATCACTTGTGACAATTCAATAATCCAAATCATCTTCGGGATAAGCACTGAAAAGCTAATTCTGAGCTTAATGCCTAAAGCTTTGCTGTGAGCAATTAGAGAGTGATGTCAGTGAATAGAAGAAGTGGTGTTTCTGACCAGGCAGGCCAAGACATCAGCAGAGATGAGCATGTAGAATACGTTGTTCCATCCGGTGGGAGAGATCAGACCAGCTAACAGAGGACCCAACGCAGCTCCTGCAGAGAACACAGCAACATCAATAGACTGAAGTCTGCCTCTTTTAATATGTAACTTATAACTAAAGCAGTTTCAAGCTTTTAGATTTTTATATTAACACAAAACAAACACCACTGAAAAGCTAAAATGCAAAAGGGATGGAGGACAATACATTTCATATTTCATATGGCTAAAACTCACCACAGAGCTGATAGGAACAACAGAGTTGGTGTTAATATTGTTTTTAATACATTTTAGCATTACAAATGATGATTAAAGTAAATAGAAAATTAATAGAAAATCAAGATGAAATTTTGAATCTCTACAGTTCTGTCACAACATACCTATTGAACCAGTCCCGTCAATAATTGCGGTCACTGTTGACAGTGCCCTGGAGTTCCCTCTCAGACTCTCATGTGTTCCCTGTTGCAACAAAGACATCATGCAAATAGAAATCAGTGTCCACTGTCCACTACATGTCATTAGGACTATTATAGTGTGTGCTTTTCCCACAAATATTTAAAGATTTGATGCTTCAGGTCTTACCAGGTCAGCAGATACAGCAGTAGTGATGAGGGCGTATGGTCCGTTCACCAGGCCTCCGCACAACAGTAGCATGCCTACATGTGGAAAAAACAGCTTCAACTAAAGACTAAATCCACTTTTCTCTTACATTGTACACAAATAAACCAATTTTCACATTCATTTCTAATTACTAGTTTCTCCTTTTGTACAACAACCCTGCTGTCACAAAACACTAGCTAAAAGAAGCACTGGCTTAGAAAAAAGTGGTTGTGTAGTTTGTTTTAGCTGTATTGAAGCTGAGAAAAAATATGTAAATAATGAAGAAACTTGAGGTGTTTATTGCTGTGATTCTACGTTGGAAGACTGGGAGTACTTAATATTGCTGGAAATAACTTAATCCTATTTGATCCTATCAGACTTTTATTCATATAGCACTATAGGAAACTGTGGAAATATTAAACATTAGAACATTAAGTAAATTACAACAATATCTAACTATGCACAAAAACATCGCAGTAAAGACATCTTACCGATTGTAGTACCAAGACTCCTTTGCCCAAAACTGTTATAGACAAAGAGCTGAAACAAATCAGCAAACATCATCAACTTTATGTTTACATTAGAATTAACTACAGAGTAAAATCTATGTCATGCTGGAATTTATTTTTTATTCCTATATGAGGTGACACTCACCATGGGGGCTGCAGCAACCAACATGATGAAGCAAGTTGTTGCTCTTCCACCAGTGTAGTCAGATACAAGACCTGCCATAATTCCTCCTGTGTACATAAAACACATTCAGTTAAGATTATAGCTTTCTAGCATTATACATTACCACCGTAGGACAGTGTTTAGAGTCTGTTTCGATTAATTTGGGTTTTAGAAAAACTGATTAGGAACCATTAGTGTCAAGGTCTAAGCCAAAGGCTGTGTAAGTAAGTGAAGGAATAAAGGAATTTGAATTTTATAGCTAAATACCTATTTGGGAAATTTAATTGGTTTTGAAAACCTAATGCTGAATCTAGACAAATTTTGAATTCTAATCAGAAAATTCAAATCATGTTATGTCTCAAACTCAAGATAAAGGTTTCATACTACAATATTCGAGTTATCAAAGATAAGCTTTCAAGCTTGAACTGAATCAATCAAATTATGTTCAAATTATGTTAACACACATATTCGGGGGGGTCATGTGCTTTTTATGTCATATAAACAAAAGTAATTTAAAAGTTTCAATTTACCAATGAAGTATTCACTAGTGGTAACACAGTATTTTCCATTCAATATTAAGGCCTATTAAGGCTTTTATTTGTTTCCATACAAGACTAAACATTATGCGATATTGCCATTGCATATTTTCATATGTAAAGTATTTCCATCCGAAACATGTTGACAAATGACTGATCAGTCAAGTGTCATAAGTCAAGCTTACCCACAATTCCTCCTGCATCAAATAATGTTGACATGTCTCCTGCCTGTTTTGCATCAAAATGTGCTGAAAATGAAAATGAAAATCCATGTTAACTTCAAAAATGATTTGAGAAAACTATTTATTATATAACTATATATGTGTATTATATATACATTTATATAGAGAGAGAATATATGCAGTATAAGAAGTCTTCACCCCCTTGTTTTCACCATTTATTTTTTTTACAATAATGAATCATGGTCAATTTAATTTGGCTTTTTTGACAAATTTGACAAATTTCCAAAAAAAGAACTCTTTCAAGTCAAAGTGAAAAGGGATCTCTACAAAGTAATATTAATTAAATAAAAATATTAAAATAGGTAGATAGCATAAATATTCACCCCCTTTACAATAACGCAACTAAGTCATCACTGGTGCAGCCAACTGATTTAAGAAGTCACACAGTAAGTTAAATGGAGATCATCTGAGTGCAGGTGTTTCAAAAACTGTAGTCTAAATAAACCTGTATCTGGAAGCTCCAGTTACTGGTGAATCAGTATCCTGGCCAAAGACTACACTACGAAGCAAACATAACACTCCAATCAACTAACAAAAATGTTGTTAAAAAAAAGTTAGGGGATGGACACAAGGACATTTTAAAGTCAATGAAATCTCTTGGAGTAGCATTAAATCCATGATTAATAACTGGATGGAATAGTGACGTACAAGAAGGGGACTAGTGAGGGAGGCCACTAAGACACTGCTGACTCATTTGAAGGAGTTTCAAAATTCAGCACCTCATGGGGCTGATTCTAGGATCAGAATTTTAGGGCTGCTCAGCCACTAATGATAATGTGACATACATACAGTGAACTGCAAAAGTGTTCAACACACCTGCTAATTTAATAATTTCAATAGGTAAGAATTACTACATTAATAGTTTTATATAAATATAAACAATAACACTTTTAATGAACTTCTAGAAAGTAACATGAGTTACCACAAAATATTTTTAAAAAATGAAATCACCTATGCTGCTTGCAAAAGTAATCAAGGGTGAAGTCTTTTTCATAGGAAATGTATTTATGATATCATCCTTGTTGGAAGAAAATAAACCATGTGTATAAATACTGACCAACATTTGAAATGTAGAGAGGAAGCCAGTACAGGAAAGTGTAGCTGACCAGCTTGGCAAACAGCAGACAGAGAGAGAACTCCACCACTCCCTGTGAGGGATACAAAACATCATGAAAATCTATCATCATCTTAAAATAAATATATGTCAGCAACTCAATCATAATTTTTAAAACTTTATCTTGAATTTTGTGCTTTTTAATGTGATCACAGCATCTTTATAGTCTTCATGGCTTAAGTTGGCAACAGTGTCTTTCCCCATGTCACCAGCAGAGGGTGTAGTAACAAGAAGCAAACAATTCTAAGTCCTAAACAGCTTTTGCTCTTTCAAATTGTATGCACAAATTCAGATAATCAAATACATTATCCTCAATATTTTTTAAACCACCACTTAAAAAATACTCCTATAATTTAGAATAATCAAACAAACCACACATTTTTATGTTTAAAAAAACCATTGTTTTCACTCACAGGTATCCTCAGAGCCCCACAGAAGCTGATGGCCTCGGTGTGCTCTTCAACACACTCCGGAGGCTCAGCTGCGATGGCACCATTGATGGATCGGTCAACGTGGGGCAAGTTCTGCAGGAGTGGCTCCGTCTCACCGCTCTCAACATCACTCTAACACACAAACGCACAGGCATGAGCTCAAGCAATAACGTAATGCATAAATTAGACAATTGTTCCTGTTATAACTCACATGGTGCTGAGGAAGACTGCAGTTAACATCTTCAGGTTCTGAATAAGAGAGACGAAAAAAAAACGTAACACTCAAAAACCTAAAAGCAACATTCAGGTTGTATATTCAGGACAAATGTGAAGATATTTTCCTTCCAGTCTTTTTAACTTCTTCTTGTTACTTTTCTTCCTCTATCAGTTCTCTCTACTGCCATTAGAACTCCACTTACTAGTGTTGCATCATTTACAAACGTGTAACACACATTGAAAGCACCATAAAAACAGAGTTAGAAGTCAGGTATCAATGGCCAATATAATAATAATAATAATAACAATAATAATAATAAATTTATTAATCCCTGTGGGGAAATTCTAGTATTCTTGTGGACATGCTGCCCCTTTGAGGCACTAAAGGTTTGGGTTCAGTGTTTTGTGCGGGGACACTTTGGCATTTGGTCAGGAATTCAGGGGTTTGCAGACTACTGCCGACTGCCCCACCAACTGCATGTGGTCGCCCCCACAGATATGTCACTACATTAATCTGTCTAATGCATTTGTGTGTGAGTTTCTGTGATGACTAGAAACTGACTCTCAACCAGGAAGAAGAAGCACAGGATGCCAGTAGAGGCGATGATGAGACCCGGGACGATGAAGGACATTCCCCAGGCTGTAGAGACGAACACTCCTGCGATGAGGGAGCCCAAGATGTTTCCCACTGAGGTGTGGGAGTTCCACACACCCATGATGAAGCCACGCCTGATGACCAAAAGACAAAGCCCGTGAATAGATTGCTTCACACTGATTCTTCTATTGTCACTAAACGAGAATTAAAGGCACTGCTTCATTCTAAAAGCTCTGAAATTTACACCTTTTGTTTTTTTACAACAGTGTGTATGGAGATGCAAATCTTAAGCAATTGCTTCAATTAGTCACTACCCGCGTTAAAAGAGCAGTTCATCCTCTTTGGGAAATGTACTCTTAAGTTTTCTTTGCACCTTTCTTTGTAAGTTCAGAGTCAATAATATTTTCATGTTTGTGCTGAGCTAAAAATTTGTTTGTGCATAGAATAAACAAACATGATACAACATGTTATTTATAAACCTCTAGAGACGTGTCACCTGCAGACAGAGCAAGGTTAGTTGTTTCCTACTGCTTCAGTGTTTCCTCTAAGCTCGGCTAACCACATCCTGATTCCAGCTCTGCACTTAACAAGAATACACGAGACTGATAATATTTTCATCATAGTCTAGATAAGCCGATTTCACAATGTGTTCACAACTATTCCTTTAGTGATCAATAACTGACTATTTAAAGCTTATAAACAAATCAAAATTTGTACTTTTGCACTAACCAGCTTCATTTAAACTAAGATATGATACTGGACATGTTGAATTTCTCTGAGATGCCTGATTTGTTTGGCCTTTGGATTTAATCTGGTGGCTGTAGACCAGGCTCAGACTCGTCTGAATTGGGTGGGACCTATTTAGACAGGCGTGACTACTGTTTTAGTTTAAACGTTCTTATTGTTTTCTGGATGATGTGCTTGAAGTTACTTGTAGTCCACTTTGGCAAGAACCAGTCTGAGCAGCTTTCGAGCTTTCACAAATATTAAAGAGACAGTTTCTATTTACGATGTGGATCTGGAGTTGAATCAAAACTTGGTTTAATAAACTGTCAAGACATGAACAATGCACGAGAGTCAGTCAGCTACAAAAAAAAGGCATCCAATACTGCTTAGTCAGCAGCATTGCATCCCGGTACTCACTTCCCCTTTCCAAACCAATTGCCTACACAAGCCACCACTGCTGGCCAGCCGGTGGTCTGCATCAGTCCATTCATGACCTGCAGAGGGAGAAATCAACTTGTGTTAAATAGCTACATAAATGCCTCACAACCATAAAAACTCATATAAAACCACCACAGTGTGCAGTACTTGTTAACATTCCCACACCAAAGGTCTATAAGCTCAGACACGTGCCTGCATTCATATGATGCAGCTGTGAGTCATGTGCTATGTGTAAGTAAAGCCTCACTAAGCCAACATGAGACCTTTACATTTTTAAAGAGAAGAGATTTAAGTACTGTCTGTACTGACCCAAAGAGTTCACTGTAATCACACCTGTATTGGAGTAAAATGCTAGTTAATTAACATAATAAATCACAGATAAAACATACTTTTATGGGCTTTAGATATTAGACTTTAATATCTCCTACGTCAAAGAGAACTATTTCTTTCTTGCAAATACATTGTATGTATTAAGAGTGTACATTTTCTGCATGATTTATAGCGACTGTTATATTTGTAATTATCATTTCCCACTGCCTAAGTTTTTACTTGTGGAATTTGACTACAGGGAAGAGTCATGTGATGGTGTGACGCTCATCTGACAAGCTACAAAAGAGCCAACTACAGACTAGTGAAAAGACTTTTTCATTCAGTCAGCTGCAGCTACCAGCAGAGATAAACAAGTAAACAGGAGAAAACTTGTGAGTTGCAACCTGAATACACAAGAAAGGGAAAGTAGCCTGAGTCCTAAACACGTTTGTTAACTTGTTTCTGAGATCATCCAACTTTTACATGACAAAAAGCTGAGGTACAAGCAATACATGGTGCTTATCAGTGTATAGGTGTGGTTATTACTGCTCAAAAGGGCATTCGACAAAAACTGAAGTGAAACAAAGCTCAGACTTCTGATGATGTCTCCATTTGTACAGAGGCACTGGATGTGCATCTGCACAGGGACCAATATTCATTTCCTACAGAGTCAAGCCACCAGTGAAAACTGTGTTATGTGTTGATATGGCTGAACCTTTAGATGAGTCAGCTCATCTGATCTCTGTGCTTCCCCCTTTCTCCTTAATGTGATTTTGTTGTACGCAGCAATTTTGCCTGCACAAAGGGGTGAACGTGCTTCCTAATTCTGTGCAAGGTGCAATGCATTTATTAATATAACAATAGGGTTGAAGCACCACAAAAAACTCACAACACGTGATGCAAACCTGCTGCTATTCCCAGATAGAGGTCTTATGAGACACAAACACAAAACAATTCAATATACATTATTAAAGGAATAGTTCCAACATTTATGAGAAATGCTCATTTGAGAAATGTACAACAATTCTTAAACAGGTTTTGGTTTCTGTACAGGCTAGAGAGCACTGAGAAAGGCATGCAGGTGTGTTGTTTGCCAAGTTTCAGTTACCTTTATATAACCAAGTCAAGAACCATTGAGATTTCAAATCTCATTTTTATTAGAGACGCCTTGCCACTAGACATTAAAAAGTTACAAAACAGAAATAGTGACAGCAAGTAATGGCCTTCACTACACTTCTTGTGTAGCCTGCTGATCAACAGATCAGTAGCATTAAACCAGCTACAAGAATGAGTACGCTTCAATGCATGTGCAAACAAAACAGGGACCAACTCATAAAAAGCTGCTTTATAGTGCAACTAATGGTTACTAACAGCATACTTTCATCCAAAAAACCTAAAGAATTAATGCATTGCCTGCAGACTGGTTACATCTACTGTACTGCCAAGATGGTAAATCTCTGAAGTAGTTTTATGTGAGTTCTGTCATCTTCATCCCAACTACATTTATACAATTACTTTTAACAATTACAATCTAACGAATCAAAAGAAAGTTCTGAGATTTGTGGCGCTGTGTGTTTACCTGGATGAAAGCGTAGTATCCTAATGAGTGGATGTTCCAATAGAAGCCGAGGCCGAACAGAGCTGTGAACAATCCACTCATCAGCATCCCAACACTCAGGTAGTACCGCAGAGGCAGGCGCTCTCCAAATATCCCACTGTTAACATAAGAAAATAAATATGACTAGCTGTAGCACCAAAACAATTTAGACAAAAGCAAAATACGATCTGCCAGCACCAACCTGAAGAACATGCCGATGGCATAGGCAACCAGAAAGCAGTTATCCAAGACCCCAAACAGTGTCTGGTAGTTATCCTGGTCTAGAGAGATGACACAGATACATTTACTTTAACTTAGGAGTTTCATGACAAGTTTGATATCGCTCTTGTGTCAATATGTAGCTTAGATAAACATGCAAGTGAAGAATTTACCAAAGGGCGCCCAGTCACACCAGGTGGCATTATTGGTTATGTTAAGGTCTGCTGGCTGAATGACTGTGGAGCAGTTTCTGTGCAGCTCACTCTGAGAGGAAAACACAGACAGGAGCAGATGGAACAATGCAAACAAAACATCATAAGAGACGCTACAAACAAATAAAGGAAAGTGGTGGAAGAGTGATATCAAATGGCTTAGAGAGGCACTGCTGAGATAAACCAAATTGTCAACCTCTCTGAATATCAAACTCAGAACATGCTTTTATCCAGTAATGTACAGTATCACCTTAGTAATCGCTGTTCATATGTTACACATAAGCTCAGATTTTATTGAAACTAACTGGGTTGTTTATACTTCAACTAAGAAGAAAGATAAAAAGGAATTAAACTGTCCCGGTTACCTTAACAATGCTGATCGGTTTACGTGACAGATGGTAAGCCGTGTAGAAGAGGAAGGTGAGGAAAAGAGTGGAATAGCGATACCTGCAAAAGAGACATGAATTAAATATGTGGTGGCAAAGTCTTTAGGATAAGACTACAGGCATTTGTATATATATGATCCAATATTTCACAGAAAAGTTAAGAACTCTTCGCTGTGTTCTTACCACACAGACTTGAGACATGAAATGGTTCAGTGAGAAAGTTTCAATTAACACGTCGTTGTCATTACTCTCACAAACAGACTTATGAACAGACTAATGAAGGAATAGCAAGTTTGTAAATGTCTAATAAGAGTCCACGTAAAGCATTTAGCTGGGGTGCCCATAACAATATATGAATAACAAACTATTTCATATTCAATTACTAATACCAAGACTGGTGAAAAAATAAGTAGATTTGAATTATAATTCTTCTGCGGCTATTTAGTATATATTATGATGATTATGATTTTCACTGGTACTTATGCATTTTAAAACAAATAAATGTCAAATTGAGGCAGTAAACGGATGGTTACCTAATAGTGAAAGTAATATTTACTTTTATCTGATTATTATGACATATTCGGTTTTGGTATCTCATACATATTAGAAACAAATTAATTATTTGTGGGGGAAAGAAAATCATAAGTCTGTGACTGTTCAAATTCTTGTGAATTTATAGGATTTCTTCTTTCTCCGTAAACAGTTTGACCACCAGGGTCTTCATTGCTTTAATATCAGGTTTATGCAGATAATTATCGAAAGTGTGCAGCAGAAAGTAACAATTCACCCCCCAGTGACCCCCCACCACCACCAGCCACAGACGGGTAATATACTGAAGACATATAACAAGCTCGGGTGTTATTAAAGCAAACTAACCCTTGTCTTGGAAAATGCTTTAAATGCTGAATTGTCGACGACCGCATCGATCAGTTAAAGATCAAATCGGCGTCGAAAAAGGAGGAAGCTCTGAAAAATCCCTTTTTTTCCCCAAGGGAGTTTGGCGAGCGATTGATTCTCACAACAACAACAAAAATAGTACCGAGAACAAACATCTCAGTTAAAACAAGAAGCAGTAATGAGTTTCTAACATGTGGTGAGATATGGAAATGTGGGTCCTGTGCAAATTCACAGAATCTGTGGTTAATCATTTATCTCAGGGAGATAAGTTAACACAAACATTAGACGGTCTGGATTTGAGGACGATGGGAAACTAAACTAAAAACTTACCAAGTATCTCGAGATAATGATGTGATGAGTCGTATGCCGGGAGCCAGGCACGATTTCATTTTCGGATGGAAACTTTTGTCACAATTTAACACACAAACGCTCACAACTTGTATCCACACATGTCCGAGGAGAATCAGCGACGTGACGCCGGAAGGGAACCGGCTGCTTATAAAGTGGTAGTAACGACAGAAAGCGGCTCACAGGGGCGAAAACGGAGCTTTATATCTGATGGTTATAGACACGGCTGAAAAGTAAACGCTAGCTACTAAAAGAATAAAGCAGCAGCCACGCAGACTGTTGTTTACAGTCCGTACAAGCCGAACAGTTCTCCATTATGTACGGAGGAGTTTATATGCGGCGGTGAGGAGAGCCAGCCTACCTCCAGCCTAACACGAGCCCCGCTTCCCGACGCGTCCGTCACGAATAGAAACCGACGATTATTATTAGACTCAGCGTGTTTTTCCACACGATTTTCCAAGACCCGGTGTTGCTGCCTGCGACCTCCTACTCCTGCCGGCGGAAACACGTGAAGCCAGGACGGATACTGTGGTTCCCAACTCTTCTAAACATGGAGGCCGCGACCCCCCCAGGTGGTCGCAACCTAACACGGAACGGTCGCTAAATTATTAACTTCAATTTAAATAAAGAAACTGAAATTACCTTTACATTTTTCTTGTTCCTAAAGAATGTGTAAATGCACAACGGTATTAACAGCAAAACCAAGTTGTTTATGTATCTTTAGGTAGAAAATGTTGACATATAATGTAATTACTTTAGGTTTTCTAGCACTACTACTACTACTACTACTACATGTTTGCATTTCTCCTTAGATGATAATTACACTTCACTGGCTCTGTACCTGTACTCTGCACAGTAATAATAAAGTAACATAATATAATCTACATAAAGTAACAGAAGTATGAGTAATCCTGTGTGACTATGAACCCTTTCCACATTATACTAGTGCATCAATGATACACCAGTATAATGTATATAATAACTAGACTTAATTATTACAAATGCATGAACATGCAGGTATCCTTCAACTAATTATAACAGATTTTACAGCTGCAACTAAAGATGTACATTATCAATAATAATCAGATTTTTTTTCTTAATTAATCATCACAGTCTATTGGGGTTGTTTTTTTTAAACAGTGAAAAATGCCAGACCAAACGTTGTTACAAATGCAGCAAATTATCACAATGGGGAAGCCAGAAGCATGTAAGCAAAAAGTGACTTTAATTCATAAAACAGCAGTTTTATTTTATAAATATATCACATATTCTCAGCTGCAGTCTGATACAAAAGTCCTACTATAAATCCTCTTTTAGTCATCCTCTAAGTCAGTTTTTAGTCAGAGAGGTTTTGCTTCAACTGTATGATCATTTAGGAAGACGCAGTTTGCGGAGCTGTTAGGTGTTATTGTTGCAGTCATTAATATAAAGGGAACATATGTAAACGGAGGGTATTTTATTTTTACAGCTTAATCATTGTTAACTACATGTAGCACAAAATGGAAATGTTCGAATCAAGTCCAAGTCCCCAATCTATGTATAATCTCCCCGTTCGTATGTAAGAATTAAAAGAATTATCAGAAACCTTTAAATTTGCAATTGCAACTTGAATGTCGATGTGATCAAGTTAAGAATTGGTAATTACCTTTAACTTCCACGTGACATGAATGCCACTTCAGGCCACAAATAAACTGAAAGATCTGAGGTTAGACAGGAAAAAATTGCTTTGGTGAAGCTGCTCACAACTCATAGACATATAAATGTTTCATCTTATGACTTTTTAACACATGATGTAATAAGTGTTGTACACTCCTCTTGCAGGTGTTAACAGGACTGTTTACTACACTTGCATACTTGTGCCAAATGAAATAGAAATGACATTTAATTGAACACATGACTAAATTGAGTTGTTTTTGTTTTTTTTACATAAATTACAGCATTTTCTTATAAATCCCACACAACACAACCACTCAAAAACACATTCTCAGTTTACACATGTACTGACTTCCCTGATGTTTCACTCATGTGAACTGGCTTCATTAATTACATGTAGTGAGTATGCCAACATAGACCCCCTAATTATCAATAAATAAACAAAAACTAAATTATATGATGTTGTATATTTATTTAATACATTCAATAGGTAAATGTTTTCAGCAGGAAAAAAAACTGGTCTTCAGTCAAGCTAACAGCTCTGAGGATGTACTTTGGTCATGCTATCATCAGCATGCTGATTTTTATCAGTTCTAATGTTGAACATATTCACCAGCTTAGTATAACTTACTAGTATAACCAATTTAATAAGTGAATATCTGAGACTGTTGGTAGAGCTATTATTGACTACCATGGTCATTTTGACTAATTTTGTGGAAATCATTCATTTCAGTAGCACATTTCATAGCAATCCTTCTATTTGAGATATCTTAGTCTAGAGGCTGAACACTTACTGGTCACCTCCTCTCTATGCCAGACAGACAGAGACCAAACTGATGTCAATCTTCTCCTCTGACTCTAGGTTTGACAACAGTGCATGTCCTAAAATGTTGTGCTGTTCCTTTAAGCAGACGGCAATTTCCACTGCAGTTGATCAGCTTCAGTTACCGTGAATCCAAATTCAACATTGCTGAATGTAATGCTTGGGCATATGCTGTGGAAAATAAATAAATAAAATAAAATATGACAATTTATTAAACATATAGCTCCACTAGAGCTCGATGGTGGTGCCTGTAGACAGTGAGTGAGTGCGTGCAGTGAGTACCTTTGGGATTGTTGTGAAAGACACAGTTGTTAGCACAGGTGTCCGGATGGGAGTCCCAGAAAGAGGTCGCACAGCAGCAAAGAGGAGGGAGCTCCAGCTTCTCCTGAGACAGTCGCTCCTTCATTTGAGCTTTCAGAGCCTCAATGAACCTGCCAAGACTTATAATCAGCTTCACAAAGCGACTTACACTTTTTCAGGATATGCATTTAGTTTGGACCAGAAAAAAAAAAATCACTGTTGCCATTTAATCCACTTTGTGTTAAGAGCTGTAAGCAGAACCTTGTGTTTCTGTTCTGATGTTCACAAAGACCTCATTAAAAAATTCACATGATTTTGTATCTGTATAATCTCAATTTAACAGCTGTGCCACAAATTCTACATTTATGAAGTTTCTGTTGTTCGGTTTTTGGTGATACTGTCTGAAATTGAATTCTATTTTTAATATTGAGTTTGTTGCAAAAGGTAATGAGGGATTGGATTGCATGGTACTGAGAGGTGTTCCCACTTTTCTGTCACTTCCATTTACTGTACATTCATGGGTGAAGCTGAATATTATCAACCTCTTCATATATTGGCTTCTATTACCACCACCAACTATGACCACAGTAAAACATAGATCCAGTCTATCCAGAAGACTTTGCCCAGCTTCCTCTGAAACCACAAAAATTATTTATATAACTTTACAAATGCACCCGTATTTTATTCAACCTGCAAACAGATCTTGATATCCAAAAATATTTAGTAAATCAATCTCCATTAAATACCTTGCAGTTACTTTCCCCTTCTCCTCTCTTTTTCTCCTCTGCAGCTCCACAACTTTCTCCTCCTCTTCAAGTTTTAGTCGCTCCTGAATGAGCAGCTCCCTCTCCTCCAGCTTCTGTTGGGCCTCTGCAAGCTGCAGAATTCTTTCAAACTTTCTCTCTTCCTCCAGACGAATCTGTTCCTTCTGTGCTTTGATCCTTCGGTGATGGGACAGATGAGGCACAGAATCACTTAAATCAAACAGTTATACCAACAAGAGGAAGTAATGGTAGAAAAATGCAGTGTTCCAGTCACCTTGCTGTCCTCTTCAGGTGTTTTCTGTGCTGATTGGTCTCCTTCACTTGCTCTCTCTCAGTGTCCATGAACAGGCGGCGGTGCATCAGGAACTGAGACTGACGCTGCAGAGGGAATTGTCTGTAACATTTGCTCCGACAGGGTTTGAACAAATAAAGTCAAATATTCATGCATAAACAGAATCTGGTGTCTACCTGTCTTTTCAGCTCTTCTGGGTCAGTCAGCGGCCACAGGGCCTGTGGGACTCTGATGCTGGACTTGAAACCAGGATCAGGCTGTGATTTGTCAGTTTCCCACAACACATGTCCACTCACCTGAAACATATGCACCACCACAACAGAGCAGGAGTCAGTATGCCTACAAATTGGGTTTGCATGGTGACAAGCTCCAATTAGGGAATTAGAGAAACATGAATGTAACAAGCTGCAGACAGCACTGATTTAAATCAAAACATGTTAAATGTGCAAATATCAAGAATCAACAATATGTTTGTTTATATTCTCTATTGTTCTGTCAACAAATCCTATAAAAAGAAGTGATTCTATAAGTGTTGTCTGAGTATCCAAAACCTGATATAGCTCATTCCTGTAGCACAGAGTTCCATTGATGAATGGAAGCACATCAGTAAGCCACACCCACACTGGGTGACACATTCCTTCATTACTGTGTACATTTAGAACAAATCTGCATCACAACAATCTGAGCTACTTTTTGGAGGTTTTGTTCCATATTAAAAGCCTAGACATTTTTTAATTTGCAGACATTAGTGGAAAATGGAAGTTATTATATATAGATATATTTATCATTAACCTTGTACACTTCCATTATGTCTTCAGTAATGTGGTAAACTCTGGTGTAATGGAATTCACAATTACACATGTAATTACATATCAAAGTCATGGTCATACAGTTTAAACTATGTGGGTTTTTGAGTACTTAAGTATCAAGTAATGAGTTAAAATGCAACTGTACAACACATCTGGTAAAACCTGTTGATACAGTTCAGAAAGAAAACTGAGGAAAAACCTTTCTAACATACAGAATATTAACATCTGAGAATAACTTTTCGTACCTACTTCACGATCAGTGTAGCTGTAATAAAAGGAAAACTGTCCAGTGCTGGCTGAGATGACCACGGAAATAATTAAAAATATGATATCAGTAAATGTGTAAATGTCATGTAACCTAAATGGATGGGACAAAACTTTAAATTAGAAAGCCACTGATGTGGAACACAGACTGAACCATGATTAAAGGTGCCACTGCTGTACCAGGGGTATTCATTAACCTTCTGCTGAACGAGGGGACATTCATGTTGATCTGTGAAGGGTTGATCATCTCCCTCTTCCACTGCTTCCTCTTCCTGAACATCCTCCTCTTCCTCCATCTCATGCTCTCTTCTCAGCATGTGAGATTCAGCTTTCTGCTGGGTCCAGAGGAAAATTATTTTTTATTACACCCTGAATCAGAGTGTGCAAGAACACACACAATTATAGGAACTATGTACTTTAAAAGAGGAACAAGTGTGTGACAGACGCTCACATGTTTGGTTATAGAGGTGTTCCGTTTTCCTCCAGGAAGGTCTGATATCATTTCCCCATGTGCTACGCTCCGACAGGCAGCCAGTCTGAGTCGTACGTGCCTTATGCCTTCACTAGACTGGAAAAAGATGGAATTAAAATAATTCTCCACATTAATCACTGTCACATTATTTTATTACACACGAGGAAACATTCCAATCATTGTGACAGCCAAAAACGTCCCTCACTGCAGAGTTTGACACTATGTACCGGAAAAAAAAGAACCACATAAGACTAAAATTATACCAATACATTTAGATTTACATTACAAAAACTACTGAGTAGGACATTTTACAATTTAAACTAGTCCTCTGTGATGAACAAACTATATAGTTCAGATCCTCTTGCCAAATTACACCTTATATATTAGTATTTTGAGGAAAATTTACACCAATTTGTGACTAAAATGCTATCACTATTGGCATTAAACTGCTGCTATAACAGTTCTATAACAGTATTAAATTCTTCCACAACAAACTGTGAAAAACATTTCTGGCTTTATAAATATCTAAGTACTTGCAAATAAAATAATTAAAACAAAAGAAAACTATTAACCTGATAAAAAAAACCAACTAATTATCTGTTCAGTACAGTTATCTAAAAGGGACATAAATCAAAGCAGCAAACAAAACATGAGCTTACTTTGCTCAAACTTTGTTCAATTATGATCCAGGTTGGCACTGTTGTGTAATACTCCCTCACCTCCTGAGAGCTCCCCTTCATCAGTCTCTGTTTTTCAGGACCTCTTGCAAACATCAGCTTCTCACCAGCAGAAACATGCTGGGTCCAGCCCCCATACTGTTGTTGTGGGGTTCTCCTGTCAGGTTTCACCTGGACATAAACACACAGGTTTACAATGAGGAGGTCAAACATGCAACAACAGCAGCATGGCAACCAGAGGGTTCAGCCACCATGGCTTTCTCCACAAATCGCAACACCTCCTCCAGGACTGGGTAAATGTCATTTCCCAGTAATCCAAGCCTTCTTCTAAACAACAGCTTCACAAATGCATGGCAAAACACAGAAGAGCCAGCTCCCCAGGACAGGACTTAACAGTACATCTGCATTTAAAAGACAAGGGCCACTCATTTCAAGACAACAATGTTCATACTCTGGAGGGGCAAGACGACTGGTTCAAACAAGGTGTGTGGGAAACTGTTTAGATTGAACAACAGAGGATGTGGCCAAAGGCATAATCCATCACCCACTTACAACGCAGTTCTTTTACCACTAGTCAGGTGGTTGTTTCACAGTTGTTCATATTGCATCTCAGGTGGTCACAGTGACACACATGAAAGCCATGTGGAACAACAACCCACAGGTGACTATCAAGTGTTAACCACTCAATGACTCCACAGGGTTTATAAAACTGCTACTCCAGCCACTCAGTCAGAAATGGCGAAGCTTTCTTTTTATGGAAGGCAAAATGTTTATAAGAATTTAAAACAAGTCTAGCTGCCACCGAACAGCATTTTTTGGGATAACCATGACCTGGATACAATACATTTTTCAAACTTTTTCCTCAGTTTTATCACTTTAAACTGAAAATCAAACAAATGGTATTTTACATCTTTTTAAAAGTATTTTAGCCTTTAATTGATAGCTTGACAGTAGAGAGACAGACAGGAAACTTGGGAAAAGAGAGGTTGTGACACGCATCAAAGGTCTGCAGCTGGACTCAAACTAAGGATGACGAGGTTACATAGCATGCGCACTAACCATTAGGCTACCAGTGCACTCCAATTATTGTTTCTTTAATACTTTACTGTCAGTCAGTCAGTCAGTCAGTCAGTGTAACCTCTTACAATTTGGTCTGTTTGTGGCTGCTGTCTGTCCTTGAAGATTTGAGCTTGCTTTGCCACACGATGGCGTACTTCATCTTGAAATCGTCGAAGGCTCTCTTCATTCTCCCTCCTCCTTTCTGCCTGGAGCTCCTCAGTTAACGAAGCAAGAGCCTGAACCGAGACATGGGAAGACAGTTTGGACTACTAAAGGAACAATCAGCAGTTTAAATCATTTGACTCTGGCAAGTCAGCCCCTCTAAACCTGCCTGCATTTCACCTACAAATTACAGGTAGATAAACATTGCAACACATTTCAGTAGGCAGTGCAGATACAAAAACTAACAAGAAATTGCAGTACAATGTAGTATAACACACAATGTAGTATTGTACTTAAGTACAATTTTGAGCTACTTTACTGGAATATTTCAATTGTATGCTACTTTAGAAAATATTGTACTTTCTCACTGCTACATTTATAATATAGTTTTAGTTAATTACATTTTGGAGATAAAAATTCTTACAAAAATACAAACCAATAAATGATAATGTATTATTATAGATTAACCACTTTACACTACAGCACCACTTTAGTTCACATGGTACTAAAGGGTAACTGAACAACAAGAAGAGGTTATGAGTCAGTTAAATACAGATAAACAGATTAAAGACAAAACAATGAAAAGGCCTTCTGTCAGTTAAGGAAGTCCATCCCAAACTCATACAAGATGTGACTGATGAAAATATAACTTGTGATTCAGAGTCAAGAGGCTTTAAGGTCGACAGAGATGATTATACACAACACCAACAAAATAAGTGGCAAACGTAATTGATGCAAAAGAGGAGCATGCCTAAAGATAAAAAAATTATTCAACATTAAAGAGTTATTTTATTTTGCAGTTAGTATTTATAACACTTAGAAATTCCAATATTACAGTCCTGAAGAGTGTGAACAGTGGCAGTAGGCTGAACACTGTTAAGGGACCTAGAGAATAGCAACTCGTTGCCTGTCGCTAGCTTGTGGCAAATATGCGAGATATCACGCCAGTCTCTAAGTTTATGTTTAGTTTTAGTTTAAAGAATTGTTAATATTACACACTGTATTCGGTGTAAGGTCTCTTTATAAACTCTGCAGCTGTCTGGTCTCCATTAACGGCCTCTCAGCTGCCTAGCAACGGACTCTAAGCTAATCAAGCTAACCTTAGCCTTAACGGAGTGCCAAACTCACCGACGGGTGCTCCAGGAAGTCTTGTCCGTCCTCCACCCAGGCTCCCACCGCCACCACAGCCTGGTTCCTCTCGGCCAGCACCTTACTGGCTCTTGAGGCTCGTTGCTCTCCGTTACGACTCACTGACGCTTTGTTTCTGCCATTTGTTGAAGCTACAACTCTGCTAGCACTCATCGCTAATCTCGTTGAACAGGCTAACGTGAATTGCTGCTATCTTACAGCTAAAGTATCCTCTTGGTAGTTAGTGTTGTTGTATATTCATGTACAGACTGTATTATACACGATATTCTCTGTTTAAGGAAAATAATTAGATAAAAATATAAAGTTTGTCTCCCTACACTAAAAACAGGTTTGAGTTTCCCTCAATTCTTCTTTTGCTATATATCATTTACCAAACCGGCGCATTACCGCCCCCAGAGGACAATTGCAGACATGCAACACAGCCAACCACACCAGCTCTTCTCCTAAATACACACTCATCACACTAGATAATGTTTTGCCAGAATTTATTTATTCTCTGGCACCTTTAAATGTCATTTGGATGCCTCCCATGATAAAGACTTGATTGATGGACATGTTCTATCTCTGCAGAAGATTTCTTTCTGGAGCTCTGCTTGACTGTTGGGTTCTCACCCACCTACCAGATCAAGGTTCATTTGTTCATTTGATTCATTTCTAACTTAACTTAAGTAAATTAGAACTGCACAATGGTACATGCCAACCATAAATCCTCTCTCTTTGGAAACTGGGACCCCTCTTTGAGGATAACAGTGTAAATTAAGTCAATTGTTAAACCACTTAAAGATAAACAAGGGATTTGTTCATTTCATATCTTTATTTTAAAAAATGACAGTATTTTACCACAGGAAAATATAATTCAATTGCACATGGCCTTTTCAGATATACAGATTACTCTGGATGTCGGTGGTTTTGACAAACTTACGGAGGACGTCTGTGCTCGGAGATGAGTCCAACTGAAGAGAGAAAGAAATGTTTGGATTGAAATGTTAAAACAGGGCCACGGGGGAAACACATCAGGTAATTAATAAACCCTCCATTGACTTCACCATTCTGGGAGACACTTAAAACAGCTGCAAGAGCATGCATCAGTAGGCATCACCTTCTTTATTTTTACATTGTGATTGAAACTCCTTATTTTGTTTGTCTGTTCTCTTCCTTCCTTTCCCCACTCTGACCCTTTAGATATAAAAAGAAAAGCAGCTCACCTGTATGGACTTGCCAAGCTTGGTTAGTGCAGGTTTATATGTCTCCATGGTGACAGAGTCAGGGCCAATGATATCACTGTAGCACTGGTAAAAAACAGCAGCAATACGGTGGACCTGGCAGTGGTTCAGTACTGATGAAACAGCACAAGGTAGAAAAATGCAAGGTTACCCAGGACTACACAATGAAACAATCTGAATCAATGATTTCAGTTTGACATGAATTGTGTAACCTGTCAGTCTTCAGGGATAAGTTCTTTATCCTGATGATATATCTGTTTGTTTTGACTTTCAGTGTATTTAAGCGCAGAAGCACCAAAATGACCAAATCAGGATGCAAGGCCATGTATGCTCAGTAAGAGGAGAGCTGCCTAATGGCACTACATTTCATTCAGTTGGCAAATGTATTCATCCAAAAGCAAGGTTTTCCACACACACATACACATCAGGTGCAGTTTGGGATTCAGTGTCTCACTCAAGGACACTTCAGCAAAAAGAGCAAAGGAACTAAATCCAGCTAAAGCTGGATCTATAATCAACAAAAAGGGTTAATGAACGTGCCTCAGGAAATGTTTCTTTATCAACTTAAGAGACAAGTCAGTCTGGAGCACAGAGTTTCTAGGGATGGACACTTTTTTTTCATGTATCTAATGTGAATATTTCCAGGCTCATATGCAGGGATAAAGCTGCCGTTCTTCAAATCGCAAGAATTACTGCTTCACTAAATATGCAGAGCAGTAGGAGAGATGAGTGAAAGCAAAAGGAAAGCTAAGTTATGCAGCTCTGAAATATCTAGTTTGCGTGTTTTCAAGAATCAGAGAGAAAAAGGGAAAAAACTAGGTAAAGTGAGTCTGAGACACCTGAATTAATACGTGTGCAACAGTAGTACCTGCTGCTGGAAGTCCAGTAACTATGTTGGGTTGCTCCAGCGACTGGCAGACAGGCTGACCACTGAAAGTACTGGTGTGCAGAGAGCGAAGGAAAGGAGTAGAGCTACTGCACAGATAGTCTGCTGTCTTATAGTCAGCCACAGAGCTATCTGACAGCACAGTCACATTCAGCTCTCTGTGCTGCAGACAGTCGAAAACCTACGAGACAGAGAAACACCTCAGTCAATATCACCTTTATCATGTTGACTAAAATACCTGCACACTTGTGCAAAAAAAAAAACAGTTTGCATATTTATGAAGGCAAAGGTGCAAAATCCACAGCATGCACCATTTTGCTCATTTCAAAGATGCAGTTCTCAGCACACACCTTTAGTAGATCAGCTTGTACCATTTTTTGCAGGTGTTTGCACATAAATTAGGTCCACAAATCTTTAGTAAATCAGTTGTCAGTTTCTAGTACTGAGCCGACTCAGTTTGAACCAGAACAGCCTGCGTTCTTGGTGACATAGTTTCTGCTTAACACTGTTGTAACCTGGTTGTCAAGAGTTATTGTTGTTGTTTCTTATTTTTCCACACCATTCTACGGTAATACTAGAGGCTTTTGTGTGAAAACCCTAGGAGATCAACTGTTCATGAAACATGCCAGTAAGGCACTGAAATTCATTTAAATCACATTTCCCCATTCTGATGTTTGACATGTCAATTTTAGTTGCTGCCAGATCTGGGGATTGATCCACCAATCCTGTAGTTGGAGAATAACTCGCTCTAGCTCATCAACAGACGCCCCAGTGTGTACGACTACTTTACCAACAGGGCCCAAGTTAATATCCAATAAAATCCTCGTATTGCTACATTGTTGTGGTTCATGAAAATACACATGTGAATGGTTGTATATTTCTGTTCATAGGCTGAGGAGCAGTAGTTGACCAATCTTCTGAAAATAACACAACTTAACCACAGTTAGTTGTATAAAACATACCTTTTCTGTCCACTGAAAAAGCTGATCTTCTGCAACGTAGCAAGTCACTTGGCATATCAAAACCTTCAGGGAGAGGAACCCAAGAGACATTTTAAACAACACTTGTTGATTTAAATTATACATATATTGATCTGAAAAAAACAGATATAACTAAAAGAGAGAAAAGGCGGAAATAATCTGATTGTGCTGAGAACAGATCCCTAAGAACTAAATCTGGAAAAAAGCTACTCCATTGGGGAGTTGCTTAAATATGTATAATGAACAACAATCATTAAACACTCTCCAACCAGAGTAAGTGGGGTTAGATGCATGTCATACTAGGGCTGCGAGCAATCAAATTCACCAGTAAGTCACTGGATAGTTTTCACAATTTATGGATCCTAATTTACTTTATTCAACATCATGGCCATCACAATATTATAGAGAGCAAGTTGGTGTCTTCAACAACTAAATTATTTCAGAACCTGGAACCAGCATATGTTTGGCATTTTTGCTTAAAATCAGCAATCAAAATAATTACTCATTAATTTTCTTTAAATTGACTAATCAAATATTCAAGTAAATTAATGACTGCAGTTCTATACTGTACATATTTTAACCCTGACATCACTGCTTGTTGCATGATATTCATCCTCTTTCATTCACCTCTTTAGCGTACTGTCAATACAGACAAAATGCTCCTAAAAATACGCACACTCTCTCCAATCTGTATGTGCATTTAAATGAGCATTAAAAACTGAGGTGATGCTAATGGGAATTTTAGTGAAACACTAATTTATAAATAAATGTGTGACTGTTACTCTGTTATTTACAGATGCTTCACACTACATGAAAGCCTTTTCATTCAGTTCATTAAATTCCTGCAACCACCTAAAGGCAGCAGGACAGAAACGAGTGATAAATCTACAGCATCCTGAGCAGCGCAGTGCTATCACTCACAGCCATTCACAATGTTTATCTTGATTAAATCACACGCAAATGACACCAGGATGAAATTAACCTCACACAGCTCTGCACATATCAGAATCATTGGTTATAACTCTAGATTCTGACAGTTCATGCAAGGCACGTCAGATTACCAGGACTCATAAATCCCTTGTCTTCACGTTCTATTCTTGAAATGCATTAAGATACAAACACTGTTTTATCACTTCAGTGACATAAGATGCGACACTTTACGAAGTGAGATACAGTAGAACTAAGCCTAAAAAAAGTTGGATTGATGCAATCATATAAACTGCTTTAACAAACTTGTTGTTTCTATGATTAATTTCTGTTGTCAGTGGAAGCATCTGCATTCCTTATATTTCTCCCAATTTATTCAGGTTGTTCCTTTAATTTGTCACGTATCTGTAGCCTAACTATGATCTAAGCACAGCTATTATCATGCGCTTTTAATATTGTAGCATTAATCAGGTTGGGAGCAAAGTCATTAACGTGAGTGATTATTGAGTTTACAGTAATTTGGAGCTGTGTGTGGAGTGGCAGACACTTTCTGAAATGTTTTCAGCTGTTTGCTCAGTGTGTTACTCACTGATGGCTTGTCCTTGTGTCTGTAGAAAATACATGCTGACTCCTCACTGGTTTGCCCAGTTGCAGGCCGGCTCCTCTCGTTCCACACCGATGCATGTCCCACTGCGTCCCAGTTTGCAGAGTTGAGAACGTACACTGACAGAAACCCTGTAAAGACAGATCCTGTCAGTTTTCAACAACACTGTGCATGTGACAGGAGTGTTTTTCTTTTCATAGTCACTTATTTGACATGGTGACATCAAAAATAGTCAGACAAATGGCCACTACAATTCTTGACAGACCAAGGTGACATCTTCAATGATTCTGTACTTCTGATTTTATCTGACCAACTGTCAAAATCCAAAGACATGTATTTTACTTACATGTATGACAAAAAACATCCATGTGGACATCACAGACAAGAGAGACAATAAGATAATGTATGCACAGTGCTGTACAAGAACATTATATGTGAGTTCTAGGTTTATTTTTTGAAAGCTAATATTAAAAGTCACAAATTCTGATTATTCTGAAACTGATTAAAGAACCCCTTGGGCTTGCTGTATGTGAACAATAGATTAATTCCCAACTTTTCAAAATATTTCTGTTCAGAGTTCAATTGAGACAGAAAATAAGGTCTGTGTTTCACGGGCTAACATCAATAAATCGATCACCATCTAAACCACTGGTTCTCAAACTCGGTCCTCAGGCCCCACTGCCCTGCTTTTTTTCAAGCTCTCCCTGCCATACACACTGCTGATTACCTGGACCAGGTGTGTTCAGTCAATCAGAAGCTGGGAGACAGCTGGAAGCAGTGTGTATGGCAGGGAGAGCTGGAAAACAAGCAGGGCAGCGGGGCCTGAGGACCGAGTTAGAGAACCACTGATCTAAACCATAACTGCTGAAGGTGTGAAAGGTTTTTATCCATATTAAATGTGTGCATATTGTAAGTCTAGATTCAATATCATCAAAAGCTAAAGTAAACATATACTCGGAAATCTGCTCTTAAAGCAGAGCTGCCATCACTGGACTCCTATGTTCCAATTTCCCTCACAGAGATCATTAAAGTTTTATTTGATCAGTGATAATATTGAGTGTACTGTCAGAAGGAATAATCACAGGTGATGTATCATACAGGAGCCACTTACTGGCAGCGTTGTGTCCCACAGCGAGGATGAAATCTGAAAACTGCAACTTGTTTCCGGACCTCAGAGACTCGGAGACTTCAGGGTTCCAGTGCAGATGAACCTCCCTGACGAAGAGTGATGTGTTTTCAGATATGAAAACCACTGTACAACTAATATTTGAAGATTTTTTTTTAACTTAATTCCACCTGGGACGCCTGTTGTTATTATCACAATCTTTATATATTAAAATGAGTAATCTTACTTACTTACTGAAGTACTGTACTCACTAACAATATTCTAGTGTGATAATAATGCTCCCTTTCACTTCTCACTGCGTGCAAGAACTCAAGTATTACAGTCTTGCTTAGCATCACCACTACTCGCTGAAATGTCATGTGTCATGTTAGCTAGCAGGAGCCGACAAAGACGCGGCGTGTAGAAACGTTAATATTACAGAACAGTTTTATAAATGCGAGGAAGAACGACATTCATATAAACCCCTTAACACAATTCACTGGTTTGCCGCAGTGGAAATAACGTAACTTTGCTAAATCTACCGCAATCCTTCCATGCTTTCTGACTAATCACTTCCTGTTTCTCCATGCTAACTGGCTAACGTTATCCACCTCTTTTCCTCCAGTTCCCTGCGGATTTGTTCGTCTTCTTCGTCTTCATCGATGTCTTCGTCGTCTTCCTCCACAGCTCGAGAATACACCGACAAAACTTCACCAAAAAACGTCGCCATAACCAGTGTGTTTGGTTAGCAAAGTGAAAGTTTGGCTACTGATTCAGACCTGTAACCATGACATACTTCCGCCGCCAGTAACAGCCTTTCAAAATAAAAGTAAAAATAAAATTGGGAAAATGTGTGTGCCAGGTAGATGTAAGGTGTGTATTACCCATTGTTATATATACATAAAAAGAGATACCTTTCATATTACA
The DNA here is from genome assembly GCA_032362345.1 of Sandelia bainsii. Taxonomy (NCBI): domain Eukaryota; kingdom Metazoa; phylum Chordata; class Actinopteri; order Anabantiformes; family Anabantidae; genus Sandelia; species Sandelia bainsii. The sequence goes on along the minus strand of JAUMHL010000006.1, from coordinate 11,179,103 downwards.
TGTAGTCCTTTGTCTTTGATTAATTAGCACATAAATACGTAACATACTGATAGTAATTGATGTATAAGTACCTTGTCTAAATTTGGTACATAGTCAGAGGTCACTAATATCTTCTATTATCTTGTTAAATCAAAATAAAAATATGACTTATGGCTTATTGCACTTCGTATTATATACATTAAAGGATATTTTTACATGTTAAAACAAAGCTCACATGCCCATACAATAGTGGAAAGAGTTTACAGTCTCTGCAAATGTTCCTCTTGTCCATTGATCCTAATATCCCTGGTGTCATTCTAAAGTTTATTTTTTTAATATTAAATTCCCTGTTTGTATTTCTAATTCTACACTGAAGCTCAACAATGAAACACTGTCTACAGAAAAACTTAAAAAACTAAGTCTGGAATGTGCTTGCTTGGTTTCAATAACTAAGACTAGTGATATGGCTGAACTTAAAAATGCATTTTACACAGAACAATGGTGAATTTTGTCCACCACTACAGTGGAATCTCATTAGCTATGAGTTTTTTTACACTACACTTGACAAGATGTGAACCTATCTTAAAGCATAATTTTACTATGAATCTCAACATATCAGGTCAGACTAAATATTTCAGATGCACAGAGATACTCTCAAATGAACATTTCTGTCCATGCTGACAGAGGAGTGCAACGCTAGTCTCTACTCACAATCTATGTGAGAAGCTCAAGGCCCAGGACTGAACGCCTGTCTAACAAATTTCTGCCTGAACTGTTCACTTAAATGAATGAATGATTTAAGGCTGTGGCTCTCCAGTGGATTCTCACGGTATCTTGTTAAACAATGCACAGGAGCTTGAACATGTCTAACAATTAGCATAGGAATACTTGATGTGCTATTTTAGGCCCTGGTGCCAGTCGAGGGTACACTTAACATGCCACATGTCTCCACCAGCTTCTTACTAGTAATACATAATTGACACAAGTAAAAAAGGAAAACATAATATATAAAGGATGCTGGCAGATCATTTCCAGTTGGAAACATAAGCGAAACATAAGCCAAGTAATATTAGGGAAAATTGGCTTCAAGTTGACTGCAGAACATCCATCCTTCCCATTGTTTTGTATAATTAGTTTTTCTGTAAGCTGTGCCCTGGGAGTTGAGGGACAAACAGAAATGTGATGAAATCAGCACAGCCATAAAAATACTTCATTGTCACCAGAAAGTGTCCAGTGTTGGAAAGAGAAATTAGATTGCAGAGCGGAGCCTGGAGTAGAATAGAAAGTAAGGTCCATTACCAACTCAAGCCATAAAGTAACAGCAGAAAGGTTTCCTGTCACAAAATGGAGCAACAAGCTAGGAGGATGCTTCAGGCTGCTGTTAATGTAATTGATTGTAGAGGGCGGAAGAGAGGGAGGAAGACTGAGAATGCCTCCAGACTCAAGACAGCAATGTCAACAACTGGACAAACAGGTGATGTCACCACATCAGTGACCAGTGAAAACAGTCAGGGGACAAAAAACATCCAGACTGAGGCTCTCTGTCTTTTCTCCGCCCCAATAAAAGCAGGGTCTCGCTCCATCTGTCTGTCTGTTTTGCATTTTGGTCAAGAGCAGCAGATTCTGCTACTGCCCAAACTGCCATGGTGGTTGGCAGTGACGTGCAGGCATTTTAATGGCCTCTCATATAATTTATCGTAACACATCCCATCTGTTAATTACAGAAGAGGATTAGGGCCACCATGAAAATATTATTTGAGTTCTGACTTTAAAGTCAGAATTCTGACTCTGAGTTT
>JAUMHL010000006.1:11141572-11177228 GCA_032362345.1 Sandelia bainsii | reverse complement strand
CTTTTTAAACTCAGAGTCAGAATTCTGACTTTAAAGTCAGAACTCAAATAATATTTTCATGACTTTAAAGTCAGAATTCTGACTTTTTAAACTCAGAGTCAGAATTCTGACTTTAAAGTCAGAACTCAAATAATATTTTCATGGTGGCCCTAATCCTCTTCTGTAGTTAATAACTAATTTGTGCATACGAATTTAAAATTTGACATCAAGAATTATTTATTTGTGTGCAGTTTTTTCCCCCTCCGTAACACCCATCATACTCTGCAGAAACAAAGAGCAGTTTGCTGTATAAATAAATATTTTTTTACACATTGCCCTATACCAAGAGAACGCTGAACTAACCACTTACTGCATGTGAGGATACACAGAACATGAAACTTGTTGTTTCCCAAATAACCCTTCCTGAATATGATAACTATCATACATAATATTTAATGTACACGTGGGTATGTGTGTGTTGTTTTAAGTTACACTTGACTAAATGTAATACTATCCTTTCAGAAAAAAATTACTTTAACAAATAGGATCCGGCTATATATTCCAAATGCACAAATATATTTTCAGCTGAGCAGCTCAGACACACACACACACACACACACACACACACACACACACACACACAGTCCAGGCACCAGAGAAGAGCAACATCAGTCAGAGACTACATGCATGACTAGTGCCTGTCCAACATATTTCTGCCTGAGCTGTTCATTAAAATAAATGAATGATTTAAGGATGTGGATCTCCTGTGGATTCACATAGTGTATAGTTCTGCAATGCATAGGGGCTTAAACATTACTAACAAGTGGCATGAGAAAGCTTGATGTGCTATTTTTGGCTTTAGTTTATATTTTTTTTGCCATTGTTTTCTGGTAACACCCACAATGTAAAGTCTAATTTAATTGATTTCATTTTAAGAATCAGACATTATTAAATTAAGGAATGACTGAGGAGCAAATCTGAAAGGTAGTTCACAAATAGCTTTCAGTTGAGGAATATATAGTAGCTAATAATTCTAATAATATATATTTTTTGTTTTAGCAAAAAAAAACCTACTCAACACAACAGGAGTCAGTGTGGACTAAACTGTGGATAACTTTTCACTGCTTTGACACAAAATGTATTCAATTGCTTCATCTTTCAATTTGCTTGATTTGTTTTCTCACTCAAATCACCACCAACGCTGTTATAAAGCTTTGTCTACATTTGCATACTATTGGTAGTGAAATGTAAGTACAAAGGACAACAACATCAAGATGATGGTTAACAAGGGAGGGACATTTTTAGAAGAACAAAAAATATCTCAAACTAGCTATTTTTGTAATTACTGAGTACCTACAGTATAGGGCACAGTGCAGATGAAGTTGGGGGAAAATAGTATTAACAGACCTGTGTAATTAAATTCAAGAACACTCACACATTAGATTATAGCCTAAAAACCTTATCATTACGGTGTAATGTAAAAAGCATATTGTAGTTTCACTCATTAACAAAGGTTATTGAGGTGTGTAGGAGAAAAGAGGTTCAGTTACACCCACACTACATGCATTTATCCTCATGTATTAACTGAATAAGAATAAGGACCACAGGTCTATATTTTTGAAATGTTGTTCTTTGAAGGTTTCTGCTGTTATCAGAGGAGGAAAAACTAAAGAAAAGCAGTGATATAACACAAAATCATTCAAACATGTCTTCTCCCCTTTGTGCTTCTTACACAGTAGGAACATCATTCATTATCCTAACCGTTTTTCCTATTAGGGGTTGCAGGAGCCATTCCAGCTGTCACTGGATGAGAAGCGGGGTACACCCTGGACAGGTCACCAGTCTATCACAGGGCTGACATCCAGAGACAAACACTGACACTCACATTCACACCTATGGACAATTTAGAGTCACCAATCAACCTATAACTGCATATCGCTGAATGGTGGGAGGAACCCAGTACCCAGAGACACAGGTAGAACTACCAAAGTTCAAACTAAAGGCACCTGGCCGACCCGTGGATTTGGACCCCGGTCCTTCTTTCTGGGAGGCGATGGTGCTAACCACTACATCACCATGCCGCCCCACAGGTCGGAACAAGGTTGTTCAAAAAAAAATTCCGAGCATTCAGTTCTGTTACCCAGAGCTGTTCCTCATAGGTACACAGTAATCCTAAATAAATTGTTTAATTTAATAATTTCTCCTTTCCTCTAAAATGCCCAGTTGTTACTACCTTGTTCCCCATATAAGGTTTTTGATTGTGTGTCATTGTAACATCTATTTCTATATTTTCTCTTGCAGAGAGATGAAGCTTTTCACACACACCCATTCCATCAGACCACCTACAAACACTCATATAGGGGCAATTTAGAGATCAGCTCCTTGTCTATGGATTGTGGGAGGAAAGTGGAGTGCCTGGAGGAATCCCACACAGACACGCAGAGAACATGCAACCCCCACATGGAGAGAATCCGTTGCTTAGGAACAGAATAGTTCTGCAACTGTGGGTGTGATCACTTCTGAGCAAGGTGTGGGTTTTATTCATATTAACTTGTGTGTAAATAGGAACAGGGCTCTGCGAGCGCTCATAGTGCGATAAGTTGGGCGAAAAAGGTGAAGTGCTGATCATGTAACATCCACCAGCTGAAGAAAAGATTGTTAAAACAATGTAACATGAAGAAAAGGATGTTTATAGAAATTTGAGATTTTATCAATTATATATAAATTAGCCTAATGAATGAATTTATCGTTGTTCAGTCGGAAACACAACATTGTGGAAATTCACCTTGTCGTGATGTAAGTGTTAACTTACTGTGTGCTTACATAAATAAAAAAAGATGGAAAAAAATCCATAGGTTTTTCTGGGTGGTATAAAATTGACAACACTGAAAAATATAGCTTAAGCAACTGTAAGAAATGAGTTTGTCTGCCTGTCTGTTCTCTTTTTGGACTTGTTTGTTTCCTGTTTATTTATCTTGTCTTTATTTTAGGACAAACTTAACCCACGGTGCCTCTGCATCTTGCCTCTGGGTACTTCAAGCATTTACCAGATTTGTCACTGGTTGCCTGGATGCACAGTATCTGCAGATACAGTCTGTGATGAGGGGACTGAAACTTGTGGTGGAATGCAGAAAACAGGGTTGACTGTGTATCTGTAGCAGTATAAATTGCCAGCTTTACTATATTTGTATGTATAGTTACACATTTATTAGCATTTACCGTGTAAAATATGTTGCAAGAACTTCTGTAGCACATATTGTAGCACATTCCATATTGTGAAGATAATAACATGCTTTAAATAAGTGTATGTAAAACCATTAAACAGCATCTGAAACCCCTTCATCCCACACTTTATATGTGAGGTAGCACAATTCAAAACACACAGTCTCATTTTTTTATTCCTCACACCACCAATATCTTGTGGTGGTATATGCAGACCCAAACATGCTGTCAAAAACAAAATAGTTTCAAGAGCAGAGAGCGCATTGAATGGAGGCGATTTATTAAATACAAGTGTTTCAGCCTCATCTGGTAAGGTTCAGCTTGTGATGAAGAAGGTCCACAATCAATTCTACGCAGGTGTAAATCCCTAGTTCAGCAAATCAGTCATGTTGGTAGAGGCTAAACATCAAAATGTTTAAAACTTATTAACTCTGTATCCATCTAAATTTCCAAATTAACCACCACCTCAATATAGTAAAGTAACTAGAACAATATGAATTATTTTCTTACGCCAGTGGGAGTGAATCTATTGGTACCATACTCACAAAAAGTGGGAAGCTCCCACTCTTCTATACAGAAAAGAGTTACCAAAAGAGTAATAATATTCATTCCTTAGCCTATAGCTTTTTGGTGTACAACCAACTGCCACTCCATGAATGTCTTTGAGGAGAGACTGTCAGAAAGTGTGCACCATTCTTGTTAATTCATGTTAATGTCATTTATCATATCTTTATTAAAGTTAATTTTTAAAATTGTGATTAAAGGTTTAAAGCAAATTGGTGTTTTCTTAAAACCTACAATAACTCTGTATGTTTCTATTTGTCTTCTTTGACCCCGTTTTGTGTGACACATGTATTGGCTCTATTAGTACTGTACTTTTTGGAGTAGTGTTAACATCAATTTAAAGAATAGGTTCACTTTTTTCAAGTCTATTTTTAAACAATTTTAACATAGCCAAATGTGTGCTAAAAGAGTTGTTAGTGGTTGTACTTATTCCTCGTCTTCATACAGGCAATGAAGAGATGCCTTTAAGACAGCGACTCCAGTGTGAGAGGTAGGGGACAAATATGTGGATTCGATTGTGCAGGTTCAACATCTGTGGTTCACTTCAGGCTGGGGACTTTTGTTGCACAATGCCCATCATCTCCCCATGTTTACAGTCTTTACTGTCACTGTCCAAAGACACAATATATCAGAAACCTAAATGGTCAATTTCCTTCAAGTAACTAACCCTCATTTGCAAAATGTACTAACCAGGGAGGTTTTATGTCTTCATTTAGAATGCCAAAACACAAAATCCTCATAAAAATGCCCACACTTTGTCACACACCAATTCTTGGTGACAGGGCAATCATTAAGAAAAAAGAAAAATCTATTTGTGGAAGACATTTCCTCTCTGTGTGTGCAAAAACCTCATTCATTCTTTCCTAAAGCCAATTTTGTTGTGCACAAAAGAAAAGTTGGTGTGTGTGTGTGTGTGTGTGTGTGCGTTTGTGTGTGTATGAGTGCATGCATGGTAAACCGGCTTTTGTGCAAATCATTAGAAATTCTGCTGACACAGACTTGCAGTGAAAAGCAGTGGTGTGTGTGCATGGAAGGAATATCAAGAGGATTGTTTCTGCTTGGAGATGGCCTGCAGCTTTGAAGATATCAGCTCCTTCATATGAAGATGCATAACATCTCACACAAACACTGAGTGGACAACAGTGTGTACATCAATATATGCTTAGCATTCAGGCCCACAAACTTTTCTCATTACAGTTAATAATCCAATTTAACACAAGCTGCAGTGGCAGTGGAAGAGAACAGTATGACTCAATAACAGGCAGACACATAATCTACAGTGTCAGGAAGAAAGAAGTAAACTTAGTTCCAGTCATAGTTTCAGTTTATAATAAAAATATGAATCATCTAAAGAATAGAAAAGAATTTATGTGGAACTACCGTGTACAGATCCATAAAGACATTTAGAGCTGCTATAATCAAAAATGTTATATTAACATTTAAATGAATTACTGTGTAATGTAAACATTGTTACTCAGAGTTAACCCTGCAGTTTCCATCAACTCTAAAGTCTTTTAGCATCTTTCAACTTATTGTTTTTATTTTACAGTCCACAAGCAGAGCTGGCTCTAGCCATTTTGGTGCCCTAGACAAGATTATGGTTTGGCGCCCCCCAGCCCAGAGCCGCTACCTGAGATGCGCACAGATAATTCGTCCCATCCCCCTCTTCCACAGTGCACGGTGCAGGGCAGGTTCAGGGCCAGGTCAATCAAATAATGATAAACAACAGGGGGAGTTGCTGTTGTTTATTTTTTACAGTGTTTACCCTACCATTATATTAAGGGGGGACGCCCCACCCCACCTTGAAGGTCAAGTTAATTTCATTTTATTTTATTGTCTATATAGAGCCAGATCACAACAGAAGTCACTTAAGGTTATCTTACCTATAGAACAGGTCTATACCTTTTCCTTTTATTAAACAAACTAAACAGCCTCATGTTATTTATCCTATTTACACGATCGCATCATTTCTGTCTCTACATGGTCGCACGTTTACAACTCTCCTATGCTCTCTGCATCACGCATAACAGAGTTCCACCCCGATGAGTGCTAATGCTGTTCAACAACATTAGCAAGCTCACTGTATTAACTTTAAAAGTGTTAATATATCAGTGGTTTAAGAACTTGTTTCTGCTGCCCCCAGGTCGTCAAAAATGTACTTTCAAAGTTGTACTACTGACTATTTTTGTATTATCAAAGAAATGACTTGTAGTGCTAAAGCCACAGAAAGTTTTGTACGACTTGCTTCCAGATCCAGGAGGCAGTGAAACAGTGAAAGGTGCTGCCTACTGATACACAGCAGGCAGTGTACGATGTGCACAGGATTTAAACTTTTTTAAACTCGTTTTATCATTCTTCACACAACTATTTCTTCACATGTTGCATGTACAATCAAGGTTAACACCAAGAAAAGCCTTTGAGGAGAGATTGTCTTATTGTGTGCATTATCCACATATCCATTTGTTAAAGACTGCACAGACACGCAAAGGACACAGTGTTCTAGGAGAGAGATCAAGGAGTCAGTAATGCAGGCCAGACAAGGCATAGGCTTGGGAATACTACATAAAAAATATTCAAACTTATTTAAAGGTTATGAATAAACAGTCTGTGTTGGGTCCCCAGTCTAGTGTGGGTCAGCTTGACCTGCACAGCTGAGTGGGTCTGTATGAATATTAAAATAAGTGCTGTTATTACTCTCCATTTAACAGCCTTCATACATCCGCTGGGCTTTAAACTGTGCATGAATAGTTGTATAAATCTTTCAGTGCGCTCTCATCTACAGTGAGTTCATCATCCAGGGATCCTCACTTTCTCCAAGGTCATTTATTTTTCATGGAGCCCCGCTGGTGGAGGAGCATGTCCAGAAGTAAGGATTTTACTGTGAGAATCTTAGTGGTACAAATGATGAAATTCACAGAGGCTTTTATTTGATTAAATGTCTTTGCTTAACCCGTTATTGCTACACACTTCAATATCTACTCTGAGGCACTATTCAGCAAAATATTTAGAAATCGAAGATTACTCAAATAAAAATCTGAATAAAACAAAAAAATTAAGGTTAATTCACGTTAACCCTTATTTTACCTATTTTTTAAATTTTTATTGGGTTTTGGAGATGTCACACACAAGAACAACTGTGAGGGAAGCAGTGCAAAAATGGAGAACCTACACAACACACAGATTTGGATTATCTTTTCCACCCTCAATACCTCAGACAGATGCGACACTCAGCTCTCTGGAGGCTGCTGTTGTGAGATGTATCAGCAAGGTCAAAGAGGCTGAACAGAGAGGTGTTGTGTACAGGTTTGTTTAGTGGTGTGTGCTGTCCCACCGGCAGCTCAACATCACCCAGACCAAGGTGTAGGTGGTGGAATCCCCTGTGCCTTGTCTCCATCAGACGATGTAGAAGAGGTTAACAACTGCAAGTACTTTGGAGTTCACACTCACACTCAGACTGTACTTCCTGTAGATTTGAGTAACAATCCTGATCTGAAGTTCCTGTTGCAGACTTTTATTTGGAAGATGATGAGCTTAATTAATTTTTTAACCATTCCTGTGGTGTCCAGTCTCTCCTTGGGTCCAAAACAAAACTTCAACCGTTACAGATTTGGGGCTTTGCACAGTCGTTCATTATCAATCTTCTTGTCTAGCAATAGAGTTGATCATTTGCTGGTGCTCGCCGTCTTGTTTTTTTGCTTTGACGTGCTGAAGAGGCAGACTGAGAGCAGCTCACACCAACAGGATCAACAAACACGAACATCAAGAAGGCTGGCTCTGTCTGTTGGGAGGAGAGAGGTTGATTTTCTGATGGAGGTGTTAGAGGACAACAATGAGAATCGGGGATGATACCTGTCACTCCCTAATGGCTTTCTGGATGAAAACAATAGACTGATAACACTGAATTCAATGGGTTTTCCCTCTTTGCAACAAGTTTGTCTGAAGACAGACCGATTACAACACAAAGGGAGAAACTTCTGTGTGTGTTTTTTTTTACAGATATTCTATGTCCTGGGTGACTACAGCTGGCTTTGATTATATCTACAGTAGATGCTCAAACTGAATACAGCAGGTTAAAAACATTGCAAGGGGCTTCCTCAGTGTGTGCAATGTGGTCCTGAAAGTGCAGTTTAACACATCTGCGAGTATGAAAAACATTATTTAGGAAAGTTGTTACTATTAAGGAAAGTTATCACGGCAACAATCATTTCATGAACATGTCGAGCAGAATTACATTCAAGTTACAAAATTAATCCATGGAGAATGTGTGGTTATTCTGCATTGCATTCCAGGAAAAGTTGAGCCAGGTTTAGTGTTTTTTAGAATGACACTGTGTTTTTTGCTGCAGGGCTAATATTGGTCTGAATGTGGCCTTAGGCAGGATGGGAAGTTACATAATGTCTTGTTGTCCGCCTGCATCACATCAGATGGGGCACTGCAAGGCAGTTAATGACTCAAGTTCACACATTACAAGATGCAGTATGTTTATGTGTTAAAATGTTGCGGCCAATTAAACTTCAAATAGACATCAAAAAGATTTAATCAGATATTTGTTTTCTACTGTGTTCACAAAGCTGTTTTACCTCCAAACTATTTTTATGTTTTAATATCTTGCAGCTTGTAGCGAGCATGTGCTTCACTTCGTTTGAGTAAATCATGGGAAAACAGGGTCCATCAAGAGCACATTAAAAAATCAGGCATTTTTATTAGGTTATGCATACTTCACCACTTTTCCAGGGAGAACACACACTCAAACCTGATGGAGCTGGGGGCATACAATACAGGATACATCAACTGCATCTACTCTCTGAGACCAAGAAATGATGGTATTACAGACATGATCAGTCACAAAACATGTAATGGAAAATGATTTTTTTGTAACAAACTACTTTAAAGCCTCAGTAGGTCAAGGTGTGGCCTCATTGTTGAAACGTCTCCTCCTTGTGTTCTCCTTCACCAACACTTCTATATTTGGAGTTTTTGTCACGCTGCCTGCAGTAATCTTTCAGTCAGGGAGGAGCTGAGCTCAGTTTGGTGTTGGTCTAAATTAGAGGTTTTCAAAGTGACTTTTTGTAAAACGTTAAATTGCTTCATCAAAAGTAAAAGTGGGATGTACTCACAAGCAGCTTTAATGTGAAATCCAGTACTCAAGAGGATTCTCTGCACTTACATTTAAGCCTCTTATGGAGCATTTCTTTAATTCCATACTGACTTTAAGTAAAACGCAAATACCCAACCATCTGATCGGGGCTTATCACTCATCAACATCAGTCAGAAAATCCAAGTTTGATCTGGATGAAATTCTGGGTGGAGACAAAGATGACTTTGCAGAGTCTAAAGTGTTTTTAATAAATTGCGATTTTTTTAATGCAGTTCAGTAAAGACTGTGATTTTGTGGAGAACTGACTGCTTTAGACTGATATAAACTTAAATAATAAGAAATTTAGAGCATATGTTATATAAAATGTCAGTTATTCTGAGAGTTTTGCTCCCAGCTGAAAATGTCTGATAAATATACACTGATGTTTTCCATAATGCCTCTGAAACCCCTTCTTCACAAAGTTGACGTCTAGGTGTGATATCTAGAAAAAGACTTTCTATCAAGTTTTCTAAGATTGGGAAAAGGCTAAGAATGCACACGTTTCCTGTACATAGTTTGGCCCAAATGAATCTGTGGCAACTGGACGTGATCAACAATCATCATAATAAGGTTTAAAACGCTTCAGATGGTGTAGGTTTGCAGCATGACTGACCACACCCTCAGGAATGCCAGTGGTTACCGATCAGAGTCTATACTAAAACTAATTTCTGAATTATGTTTAATCATGATTTAATTCTAATGAGAACTAATAAGCACGTTCAACTAAAGCCACTGCAAGGACGCATAAGCACTGGGGTGTTGGTAATACACAGAGTACATTTAAAAAAAAAAAAAAACAGCCCTGCCAGCTGACTGGTTTACGGGACCTTTAATGCAGCTGCAGCTCTTCATTCAGATGTTGAGTGGAGCGGCGAATGAGGAGAGGAGGAACGTTGTTCTAGGAAAAATCAGAGCACAGCTATTTTATAATCGCATTTTTAAAACTCAATTTGATGTAGCTGGACGGCCAGATTTTCCTATTACGTAGTGTTTAGCTGGGGATGTGTCCTGGATGCGAACTGAGCGGATTGCGGCAATAAAAGTGTCTTGGATGATCGGAGCTCAGCAGCAGCATCACATTGTATGAAATGCGTCACCGCGATCCAGTTTTACCATTTATCGACTCTCTGCCCACGGACTGTTTCCTGTACTGACAATTTCATCAGGTAAGAATTCAACATTTCCTCAGTTTTATTTAAATATAAAGGTCTGAGTTTAAACAAATTCCCTGCGTAAAAGTGACATTCTTGCCGTAAAATGCTGCTGCGTGAAGTGTGGGAATGGATGGCTTTTGTTAAGCTGAATCTCGCAGGCCTGCACATTACAGTAGATGTTGTATTGTCCCGACTTCCACCCAATCTTACATTCATAGCAATGTCCGTTTTTATAAACTGATGATCAACATATGCTCTATTAAACGTTGTCGGGATCTGTCAAACATTATGATTTAGTGTTAAGTGGTGAGCATATGCCTTGTTAATTGTTTCACAGAGGTGTAATCTATGTAGCTCGGGCCAGTTGATGAGGGTTGGTGGGCGTGTTTCAGATGAATCTTATAGGCAGCCTCCTCTGCTGCTGGATGGACTCTTCATGTGTCTTCTTTTCGGTGCAGGTAACCACATGCGCGGGCCGGTGTCACCCTGCTGAGCCCGAAAAGCACGAAGGGTACTGGGGTCAGAGAGACAAGAGTGGCCGGGAAAGGTGGACCGGATGACAGCCAGAACCTCTGAGGCCTCCGGACTGTCGGTGCCGCTGCACCGCTGTCACGGGGTTTTCAAGGCCAATAACGGCACCTGCGCGGAGCAGCTCAGCCTCTTCCCGCCGTTCTCCTCCACCCTCGCGCTCCTCGTGCTCGTGGCCGTGCTCGTGGGGATCGTCCTCGTTTCCCTGGCAACTTTCCACTTCCACAAGAGGAAGCTCCAGAATAGGAAGATCCAGCGCGCGCAGGAGGAATACGAGCGCGACAGTCGCAATCCCGCGCGCTGCGGGGCGACCGGGGAGCCCGCGAGGCCGTGCGTCATCGTCCGACCCGTGCGATGCGAGGTGAAGCTCTCGTGTCAGAGCACGGAGAGCGGGGATGTCACCGGAGCGGTGGAGGACAAACGGGCGCTGCAGGAGACGGTTCCTCTTGACTGTTAACTTGGTGCAACTTCAGGGAACGAGACTGTGGAATAAACAGGAAAAGCAATAAGGCACAAAGAACTCCCACTCCCATCTCTGCTGCTTGTAGATGACTTAGAAACCGTAGGAAAAAATGCAGAATACTGAGCAGAACATTAGGCCTAGAGGTAACATTAGTGGCACATAGATTAGCTATGTGGGCGCACATACATTAGTATTTAGCCAGCTGGTGACTCCTTATGGGACTGTATAAAGTATTTGCCTGCTTTGACTTTTGGACCTCTTCCTCTTTCCCAGCCTCAAACTGTTTAGCTGTAAAGCTGTTTAAACTTAAAAGATGTTTAAACTTTAAATCCTCCCTGGGATGTGACACACCGTTATGTTAAATTATTAAGAGCTGGTGACACAACACAGTCCATAGTGGCTCGCTGATCTTCCTTGGCATGTCCTCTGACACACTACCAGTATGTAGTTAGACTATTATGGATGTTGTGGTGCTCTTAGGCAGTGCAAAGCTGCATATAGGCTATACAAATGGCTTATTTGTTTGCGTAGTATTTTTCCTTCAATTAAGTGACCTAGCATATTTGCATAAAGTACTGTCCTCCTATGTCTATTAGACATCTGTAGGTAGCTCTAGTTAGCCTAACAGGATGCAAGACTTTTCGCTGTAGTTATGCACATTTCTTCTTTAATGTGTCAGATAGTAAGTTTTAGTGTTAATATAGTATTTTCAACTTTGAGTATTTATAATGTATTCTCTGACATGTGATCATGCAAAGGGGTACAGTTCTACCCACTCTTTTTTTTTTTTCAGCCCTTCCTATTGTATCATAGTGGACCTAATAGAAATTGTCAGTAAAAAATTCACTGTAAATGTATGCCATTACGAGAGCTGGAATGTTTTACAGTAACATCATCTTTATGGAGTTCATATAATCTGCCTTATCCAAGGAAATATGTAATATTCAAAGTTTATAAATAAATACATTATGCTAATCCTTTCAATGTGTCAGTAACCTTAAACATTTGGTGCCTCGTGACCATTAACAAACCTGAACTTACTTACGTCAATGTGCACCTACACAGCAGTTCCCACTGCTCACCCAGTATAATACAGTAAAGGTGACATCTGATGATATGCAAATGCATGAATGTATGGATTTTCATTTTGACAACCACTCCACTAGACAAGTACAAATGACCTTCCCTGGGGAGATCCATTAAATTTACACCGGCTCTGCTTGAGGACCTATATAGCTTCCAAAGAACCACATTGCTGACAGTTTTATGGTATATAGGACCATGTGAGCTACATGTAATGTAGACTGTGACTATTAAATACACAATCAAGTCCATTGCATGTACCACAACGTCAACTGAAAGACCCTATCAATCTTCTGGTGTTATTTATTGACAAGGAGATTACCCATAGAAGTACCATTCTCAATCTCAACATCTCCCTGTAATGGTGCCACAGCACGTCTTACCGGAGGTCAGCGAACATGAATCAGCATCAGCCAGCGTGTTGGCCAGATACCAGGACACCATGTTCCTAATTGTCCCCAGCAAAAAAAAGCCTGGGAATATGAAGCAGTGTTTGGCGAGTCTCCAGCCCTGCAAGACGCCTGACTACCTTATCTCATTGGCATAAGTGCTACCAAATGAAACCATTTATCTTTACAGGGGAACTCGAAGTATGTCAGTGAAAGATGCATTTTACATTTCCACATTTCCTCCAGGATAGAGAACATTTTCAGCATGTCTCAGCATTAAAAGGTAGTCACAAACAGATATACTTTTGTCTTCATCCAATACACAAACCATAACATTAAAACTACCAGGTGGTATTAATGTTGTAGCTGATCAGCGCTGACTTACAATCTTGGGAGATGAAACACGTTTTCCAATTTACGGTGGATGGAAGATGAAGCTGGCTGGCTGTCAATGGCAAATAGATGGATACTGGCAGTTAGAGATGGATGGGCAGAGGAAAGTGGCTCACAAACTGAGGGATTAATGAGGGTCAATGGTGGTCAGTAGCTCCTGTAGGAATGGGTCGAGGTCAGCAGCTGGAATGTGATGAAGGTCAGAGATCAGAGGTTGGATATGGATGAGATTATGGAAGTCATTACTTAGGGATAGATCAGGACTGCTGTTATTTATTGCTGCACATGCAGAGTAGTGGATTGAGAGCAACACAGAGGGAGAAACTTCAGTGTGATTTTAAGTTTGCTCTGGGAATAGCCTAGTTATTGTATACAGCCTAATTTAGAATTAATGAGGACAGTTTTCAAGGTTTTGTTGTCCCAGGGGGTCTGCTCCTCTGTGCTGCAGACAGACTTCACAAGACAAGTTGGTTGGATGTCCGGCGAGTTGATTAGGTCCCCCAAGGCTGTTTATTATAGCATTATTATGGCTGAGTGTCACCTCAGGTAACTACTGTTTATTTAGTACAACTTATTAACATTTAAATAGGACCACATAATACAATAGAAAGATGTGTAGTTAAATATACTGAGCAATTATGCTCCCAGATGAATAAACCCTTTTTGAAAAATGCAATATAAAAAGCTTTACATATGTAATCACCTGGGCTTTGTCTCCCAGGACAAAGTTTACGTTTTAACCCTCTATTTGTAAGGCTTTAAAGTGATTTGGGAAACCCTTTGAACATATTCTAATTGATTATAGTATAACCTTGGTATTTGAGATGTGGTTATGTTGTGTCTAATCTGCTCAGCACATACAGTGTTCATTGTTTCTGCTCTCTTTTGACTCTGTTTCATTGATATCCTTTTATTTTTTATCATATGTAAAAGTCAACTTGTGCACACTTGAGACTTGCTTCATTTGACAGTCCTTGGTTTTCTTTGCCCCTTGGATCCAGCCTCTTTGTTGAACACACGTACACACACGCTCGTACTTCTTGCTCACTTTGGAAAGAGAACCAGCATTCTTATAAAATATACAGTATGAGTTTTGTAGACTGTGATTGGAGACATGGAAGAAAATGGGTAAAGTCCTTTAAATTATTACTGCATGAACAGGAAGATTTAAGCACAGCAGGTGGAGTATTTAACAGAAGAATCTGACTTTGCGAGATTTGGGCCTCCTCCAAATAGTGGTAAAACAACTCTGGGTGTTCCTACAAGGCCTGGCATGTAAAATACTGGGTGTGCTAATTAATGGGTTTCTGGTTGCACTCAATATAACAGTAACACCTGCCAGCAGCCTGCCAAAATGCCTGCTGTGGAGCATCACACTCCAAAGGGTCACACTTTAACAAAAGCAACATGGGTGAAGGCAAAAACTAGAATTATTATCATTCCACAGTCCACTGTATCATGAGCTGGGAAAATTCACAATCCAATTAAAACGTTTCATAAGGTGAAGGGATGAATCAGGCCTGCATTCAGATACCACTTCCCCATACTGATGAGGCTCTGCCCTCGACTTTACAGCTCATTATGATTATTCCACTGAGCTGCATTAGCAGATTGGTTGTGCTTTATATCTCAACTCAGAGCGATGACAAGTGACAGTTCACTGTCAGAAAGAGAGGACACCAGTGCTCCTACTCTCACCTCTGCTGTCACGGTTCGAGGCAGATGATTTGTCACCACCACTTTCTGCCTATATGCTTCATTACTGTTGTGTGTGTGCAGTTGAACCTCAACTGTACACACACAACAGCTGCGGCTGTGAGGTTACCAAACACCCAGACAAGTACCTCCACTGCTCTGTAGTCCAAAGAAAAAATGAGACATCAGTCATGTTCATAGTTCTCAACAGCTATCAGATAGATTAAGATGGAGGACAAATCCTAAAAACACTGGTGGTCTTAATTGTTGGTTGTAAATGGTGTCACTTTATCTGTCTCACACACATTACATTTTGGTCCCAAGTTGGAAGGAAAGTTCACAGGATTTCCAAAATTTGAACGCACGCATAAATGTGTTGAGTTAACATCATTAGATTTCTATATTTCTTTATCAATAGATGAATCTTTAGCTTCCGAAACATTACTTTACATTAATTAAACTTTACATGAACTAACCTTTTTAGCCAACTCACCTCATCATATTCATCATATCCACTGTCATATGTCATATCATGTTCATTGTCTTTTTTCCATTACATTACATGCTGCTACATTACTATGTTCACATTACTTTGTTTACATTACTCTGCTTACATTGCTGCGCTAACATGGCACAACGCACAATGCACTTTAACATCCCACTTTGCACATTGTACTTAACTTATAACTTAAAAAAACCCTTATTTAAAAAAAACAACTCTAATTTAGCTTACATATTTTACCTTTAACTTGTTGTTGTACTTTTTTACTTTTTATTTAGATCTGTGTTTAAAATTTTTTAGTTTTGATTTTAAAATTGTACTTTATAATTTTTGCACAGTCATAAAAAAAGAAGCAGTTCAGGGTACATTTCGCTGCGTGTTGTACTTGTATAACTATGCATGTGACAAATAAAGAATCTTGAATCAACTGAAGGAAGTGCAAACAAGCAGAAACTACAAGACCAACATATTAAAAATATATATATAGTGAGCAGAAAAACTTCAGAGTAACATGATAATTCTTTTTGCTTTGTTGCTTGAGCGACCTCTTTCACACAGAGCAGTCACGGGATCCACTGTTCACATAAAAATATTGATTGGAGCATCTCCAGGATTCACATCATGTACTGTGAGCACATGGAGCTACTGGTCCAATACAACAAATATCACATTTCCTGGATGTCAGACAGCTCCTGTTGATACACACCTCTGAAGGTTTCTGCAGTGGTGAGATTACTGATGGATGGTGCTGCCGCCTGCCTGACATTCACGTAGATTTATGGCTGTATGGCTTCATGTCCCATATAGTAATCAATTTGTGCAACACTACATCATTTTTGTGATGGGTGAATTAGGGTTCTTTGTGATTGCTTACCTTTGTTTACAGCACAAAGACTTGCAACTTCAAACACTGTGCAAAAGCTATTAACATTTGTTAAGAATAATATATAATGGAGTTGCATTTCTGTCACTATTGTTGGAGATATTTTTTAATCAACAGCAGTCATCCATAAGAAAATACTCTCTTAATTCACTTTCCAAACATCTGAAGGTTTCAGTGTGGAACTATCCAACTGAAACCCGACAATAAATTGCCAGAACCGTACTGGCAGCCAAGTAAACAGCATGTAAACAGACAAAACAGGCTCTTTAAAAGGAAATTAACAAAAGCTTTTTTGTGTCCATTTAAAAAGCAGAGTCCATTTTACATTTGCCCTCCTCTCTCTTTCTTCTGTGCGGGTTTCTTCTTCTTCTTTGATGCCTTGCTTTCAGACTGTGTTTTGCTCTTCTTGGCTGGGTTGGGCTGAAAAGCACTTGCGCCTTCAGCTGGTCGTTTCTGTTTAGTTTTCTTGTCATGTTTCTTTTTGGCTTGTCCTTTGTCTGCTCTTGTTGTGTGTGTGGAGGTCGAGTTGTCTGCTGCTGGCTCTAAAACAGGCTTGTTGCGCTTTTTACGCTTTTTTGTTTCGGGAAGGAAGCCTTTCTTCTTCTTAGGAGCTTGCACTTGGTCAGGCTCCTTGTCAGACTTTGTCTTCTCAACTTTAGGTTTCCTGTGAATGTGAATATGAAAACATGTCAGATCAACACCATGGCTTAAAACACAAGAGTAGATGTTCATGTTTGTAGGAGCTAATTTGGCTTATAAGGTAGGGGCATCAGGTTCATTCATACATCATAAATTAAATAACTTAATAATTATCTTACAAATCATAGTTCAATTCTGGGGTATGAGAAGGTTTTAAAGCAAATCTCACAAATTATTACCTGTGTAACCTGATTTATTATGTGCAGACAAGCTCTCTACGACTAGAGCTCTTCACTTCACAGATATGTAAACACCACCATAACTCACATGACTCCAAAGTGCTTCATCACAGCCCAGTAGGTATCTTCCAGCTTGCCAGTCTTCTTGAAAGTGATAACGCTTGTCAGGGACTGCAGGACCTCCTGAAGGGGCTCCAGGTCCACAGACAGCTTCTACAGAAATGCAGGCATCAGAATCAGAGCGTGAGTCAGAACTGAAAACACACGAATTGTTCCTTCACATGATTTCATCCTCACGCTCACAGCCAAACCTACCTGCTGGTTAATAAGCTTGACCAGGAACTGACAGAGCTCCAGAGTTTTCACCACCTTCTCCTTCACCGCTTTGCTCTCAGTTGGAGCAACCTGCTGAAGACTCTGGGAGAAGAAGTACAAGAAATGGTTTAACTTGTGTATACGCTGATAAATGCACTTGCTACATCTCAATGAATCATTTTTAAAGTATTAATGTGGCACTTTTCACCTTTAGGGCATAGAGACCCCAGCTGGACTCAAACTGGGGATGTTGTGATAATATGGTTGGCATTTTAGACTCCTATGCCATAGCATATATATGTGTTACAAACCCTTTATGAAATGTTTATGTACTGCATATAAATATTAAATGGTGGCACTTAAAGTAGAGGATTACCCTGCAGTCATTCTGAAACACTACATGGACAAAGGTGCTTTTATTACAAAGCTCTATAAAGGGAAAATACTCAAAGACTGATGTACTAACATATTATAACACACGTTTATGGAGGAGTACTGTCATCTGGCAGGTCTACAAAAGGCGAGGCAACACAGAGGTGAAGTGGTCTGGTAAAGAATTGTCGAAGCAATTCTTTACCCTCAGATGTCACAAGGACACACAGAGGACAGCAAGTGCAGTAATGGCTATAATCATCGTTCATCACAGCACGATGCAATCTCATAAACCTCTGAGAACAATATAATTAAATTTTCTACAAGCTTAGAGGATGTTGGTGCATGAACCTCTATACTTGTGCTGATGAACTGATGTGTAGTTATGACATGAAGCTGTGTTGCACATAGAAATATGTCTTTTAATCTGTTCTATGCAGAGGTTTACAGATCTAAATTTCATACAAATCCTAAAACTAAAGGGAACACAATTAAACAAATAGTACAAAAAATTACTTATTATTTATTAACTGTGAAAAATCAATCAATTTCTGTGTAGCAAAAGTATGTAAACCTGTGCTTTCAGTAACTGTGTGACCCGTTTTGCACCAGTAACTTCAACTAAACGTCAACTGTTTATCAGCCCTGCACATTGTCTTGGAGGAATTTTAGCCCATTTCTACTCACAGAACAGCTTCAGTTCAGATTGATTGGCTTCCTTGCACAAACAGCTTGCCTCTGGTCCTTCCACAGCATTTCTATAGAATTAACTAATTTTTGACTCTGCCATTTCATAACATTAAATTTTAACTGCTTTAATCATTCTTTAATAAAATGACTTGTGCATTTAGGGTCATGTAGAATTTGCTTGTATAACTCAGAAACCAAAGTGGGTCTAAATAATGATCCTGTCATCAACCTGTTTCACAGATCAGATAAGGTTCTTATGCTGGGACGCAGTGATTGGTTGTCAACAAACTACACAATACTCCTCATTCAAATATAATATCGCATATCGCAAAATATTCTTCCAATAACCTTCACTGTAAAAATAATGACTAGTGCAGCTTTAGTTGGACCTTTAATGGTCTAATTCTGGAAAAAGTTACATGGCTAAATGTCCAATCATCATTTACACTGATACAGTACATAATGCAGGTATTGATGAAACATTTCCATATTTTCAGTAACTTCCATGTTCCTTAACTGATGGGGTGTACAGTGTTGTTTTGACTACAACTGGACTGAAACCACCTTGTTTAAGCTGTTGTACTGCTGTATCCTTTTGTAAAATTCAGATTTCAACACTGATGTATCCTTGGTCTGTGTTGACTTACCGCTACCAGCTGACCTGTGACCTTCGTACAGAGCTCCATCCACTGAGGTCCACTCAGCAGCTGCTGAACCTCCCTACTCTGCATTGCCCGCAGCACCAACACACATGCTTGACCCTGAACACACACATAAAACAATGTTCATCAACAGGGAGTTTAACATACTTCTTCCTGGTTATTTTTCTGCCTAAGCAGCCTATGTATTCACAGTCAATCAATTAGCAAGTAAGATTAGCTTTCAGTTTTATTTCCTTCTCTTTTCTGTCTCATTTCCCAGTAAGAAATCCCACTATATAATTTCTCCTAAAACAGAAAACGGACAAAAATCTTTACCTGCTGATGTTCTCTGACCCCAGATGTGATGTGCTGTACTGCTGTATCCAAAAGATTCACACCCAAAACCTGAAAATAGCACAAAATCTGCATTAGATAATGCTGGCTAAGACACTCAATGTCTCCATGGTTCCCTGTACTAATGTGTGCTCTCAGGATGACGTGTAGCTGTACTCACAGGGAATCTGGTGAACAAGTCTATGAACATTTGAGCAGTCAGAGGGCTTTTCCTCCTGCTCAAGAAGGAGCTCAGAGCCTCTCTGAAGATGCTGGAGACGCGATCCACATCCACATTCCCCGTGAAACTCAACTGCACACACAAACACCATAAAACATCAGACAACACCAACCAATAATAACCAGTAGTGGTTAAAAACATATGGAGCGCTCTGCTAGCCTAATGTTTATTATGTAAGCCACGTTACCACAATGTACCCAGTTCAAATTTAGCTGAGCACCTTTGTTGCGTGTCACACCCTCTCTCTCCCCATATTTCCTGTCTACCTCTCTACTGTCAAGCTATCTTAGGGGTAAAATGCCAAAAAAATAATGTTAAAAAAAAGTTATAAGGTTTTTTTGGAAGAAACCTTCCATTCACTTTAATTGTCTCTTGGTGGTAGGGGAAATCTCAGAAACATCAAAACCTGGACAAATTAAACTAAAAGTATTTGTGTGGTTAATAGCAGTAATGATAAAACATTAGGATTGATACAAACAATTATATTAATTAATAAAATAAAAGGGAAGAAAAATGTCCATCACAGTTTAAAACCTTAATACGGTCACTTTAATAGTCATCAAGAAAACCAAAAATATTCACATCCAAGTTGCTGAAATCTCAAATAAAAAATAAATATGATTCTAGCAATGATAAACATTGTTGCACGTTAATTTTTGTCAAGCAAGTAACAGTTTCAGCTCTTATACGGATGGAAATAAAAAGGAGGAAAAAATAGAAATCTGTGTGAAGGGGAAACTCTGGGTAAAAGCGGGCCAAGTTATCCGGTGCTGACCCAATTCCTGACCCAGTAAAATCCAGGAACAGACCTGGAATTTATTTGGTGCAAGACTGGACATAATAACAGAGATGAAAATGCAACAGTAACAATTTCTCACCATGTAAATATTTAAATATCATCTGTCTCCTGATCAGCCCTGTGACCTAAACGGCAAAGAAAAGCTTGTCCTGACCTTTATGTCAATTGTTTCGAGTGTAGTTGGATAAATGCTTGCTTAAATTCCCTGGTGTTACTTCCTTCTGACTGAGATGAGTGAAAACAAAGGTGACACATGAATCCGTGTGTGGTGAACATACCTCGCTTGCTGCAGCTTTCTCTGTTGTCTGATCCTTTTTGGTCTCAGCAGGAGCTCCTCGCAGCACTTTCACGACATACAGAGATGCACTACAAGGACAGTTCAACATCAGCAAAACACAAAATACCCAAGGCATAATTTTTGTTCAGCCTCAAATTATGCGCAGCGCATGAAATTTTATTCTTGACCTTAAAAACATACAATGTAGCAGTCTCAGACAGATTTAAGACTCCCACATGTCCACAAAAAATAAGCTAACTCAGAATACGAAACACAATCGAAAGTTCAGAATAGGTGAGTAAGTGGACCTTGAGTTGAGCTCAAATATAACACAAGTAAGAACATTATCTCATTATCCCCAATTCATATGCTATACTACATAGACCTAATAGTATTAGTGATAATAAACTTTATTATATATATTTTAATAAAAATGTTCTATTCAGTTCAGTCATTAAGTTGTACCTGAAGTAGTAGAGACAGACTGAGGAGTCTGACAGTTTCTGGGTTTTAGTGATGAGTTTCTCCAGCAGGTCGTGGAGCTCCCCCTGTCTGTCACCCACAGTCCTGCAGTAAACTCTGGACCTACACAGCTGGTTCCTGAAAAACATGTTAAAAAGGCAACATAATCATCCACTAAGAATCAGTAAGTGTCTACATCAAAGACTAGAAATTCCTGACATGTCTGACTCAGAATAACGACAACATGGTTCAAACTTGGGTTTGTTGTTATTACCGTGATTACTTATAACTATTATTACCTGAAGATGTCAGCAGCTCGGCGGAGGAAGTCCTGCTCCTGCTGGTCGCTGCCAGAGCTCATTCCTCTGTCAATGATGTTGAGCAAAGGTTCCACCAAACCCAGCACGAGAGGGTTGCCGGCCTGCCGGGCCACGAACACCTCAATGAGGTCCAAAACCTACAAAAGACAAATAAAGGGATTGGATGTGTATTTTTTCTCTTTTGATGACATGATGCTAGACGTTTCCCCTGCTTCTAGTCTCTCTGCTAAATAAGCTGGGCGAAACACATCCTAAAGCTACATCTGTCCTGAACAGATTAAATTGATATTGGTGTATTTGATTCTAAGGCAGCAGACAAGCATATTTTCCAAAGTGTTTACAAATACTTTACAAGACAACAGACTGAGGTGGAGTCACCTTTATCTTAAACTCTCGAACCAGCGCCTTCTCTTTCTTCAGTTTTGTCTTCTCGTCCTTTTTGGCCTGGGTCTTTTTCTTCTGCTCTGAGAACAGTGCTGACAGGCTCTTATCCAGCTCCATCATGGCTTCATCATCCATATCTTCATCACTGCTGCCATCCTCCTCTGTGGCCTGAACATACAACCAATCGGAGGACATATGTTACAAACCATATGCCTTCAACACAATGTCACACACACATTTCGTCTTAAGGATTGATCACCATTAACCTTTATCTACTGTGCTTATGAGACAAGGACATGACTGAACCCCATACAATTCATCAATCTACTGTCACAATTTCTAAGCTACAATTTTGAGTTAAATATTAATATCAATGTTCTAACATGCTCGCTGTGACAATATTACCACGCTGATGTTCAGCAGGTGTAATGTTTGTCACATCAGTGTTATGTTTACAACAGTTTAATTGTTGTACTGCTGCCAGTACACACAAACAACTGCCACCAGGATGTGCTGAAAACCTGAACACCCACCAGAGCATTCTGCTGCTGCAACACCTTCATCAGCTCCAAACGGAAATTTTGGTCAACCTCTTGTTTCATCTCTTCCTCTTCTTCTTCTTCCTCGTCGTCCTCCTCTTCCATCGCTTCATCATCATCATCATCATCATCATCATCCTCCTCATCAGAGTCATCAGAGTCATCATCCGTTCCATCGGATTTGTCATCCTGGCAGAGACATAACCACACACGTCAGGATGTCAGAATCAAGTGTTTGGTCTAAATCAGTACAAAAATCTTAAGGGGACAGTAAAGACACACATGTAGCGTAAACCAGTTAAAATAACAAAAAGGTCATGTGGGTGAGGGTAGAATACAGCCTGATACAACAGAAGGTCAAAAACTGACCTCCATCTCCTCATCCTCATCCTCATCGTCTTTGTCCTTTAGTTTCTTCTTGCTGGTATCGTCATCAGTGACGACCACAGCACTGTCCTCCTCCTCATCCCTCTCTGGGTCCAGGACCTACAGGGAACCCAAGAATACCTTTATCACAATCACTTGGAAAGCTACCAGTGCTACACACATGAGCAGAGTGACTCTGAATACCTTTAGAGATCCCACATTTACTAAAATTAACACTATGTGCACAATTAGCAAACAGCTGTATTTAAGGCGCCAAGGGATCAGTGTTTTGTCCAGAAACACTTCAACATGTGGCCACGTCAAACCACCAACCCAAGCGTTCGTAGACAAAAGCCGTACCAAGTGATCCACAGTCGCCCCGATTTGACTGTTTATATAAAATAATATCACAGGTCTACAGACCTAACTTCATCCACATAACAAACATTTTACAAACACCAACAGGAAACTGACCTAAATTTGACATCAAATGAATTTGTATTTGATACTCACGTCTAAGATGGCGGTGAGGGCTGCTGCAGTAACATGAGGGCAGATGGAGGAGAAGACAGTTCTGCAGACCTGTCTCATATGACGGCTCGGCTGAGACAACAGGGATAATAAGATGTCCACCATCACCTCCACCCACTCAGGCTCCTCCTCCTGCTCTGTGTCTGCATTGGGGAAAATTCATACACTTTAAATGAATATTAACTGAATACCTTATACAGAAAAACATATTCTACATCTTAGTGTGTGTACAGATTAAACAAACACAGTGTCTTTCTTAGTGAGTAAAGTATTAGGCACATTTCTGAAGTCTGGGCAGAACCAGACGAGCTGTTTCTATTTATTTCATGTGTGAAATGAACTGATGGTGGAAACAGCACCACCACTGTTTATGGGACCTCACCTTGTTTCTTTTTTTTCTTCTTAGCTTTTTTCTCCTGGGCTTTGTCCACACAGCTCTGCAGGTCCTTCATGATATCCAGCAGCTCTTCAGGGGCCTGCAGAAGAAACACATTCATGACATGTCCAGGTTCAAGCAGATTATCGTGCTCTTATTCAGCTCAATTCGATGGCACTTTGTTGTTTATTGTGTCAGCAGATAGTGCTTGCTGATCAGAAGTTAAACTACAGTATTCTTTAAGAACACAACAACACCAAAGCTCCAATGATATAATAACAACTCTAGAATGATGTTGTACCTTGAAGAGGTGCATGCCGACCAACAGGAAGAGCTGCTGGAACGCTCCACTCTCTGTTGTTTGGCCTTTCTTTGCTTTCTTCTTCAGGTTTGCCACCGACTCCAGCATGCTGGAAGAAAATGTGTGTAGAGCCAGAGCTATCAAGCACATTCCTTCCTCATTTACAACTCGTACTCATTCAACAATGTGAAAAAGTCGAATAATTAACACTTCTTCCTCTGTCTTACATATTAAGTGTGCTATATCTGATTTATTTAACTCCGAAGTGAAGAGACATGTAAATATTACTTTGGTGATTTTAGTGTTGTAACATAGAAATGATGGCCAAACTACAAACATAAAATCCAAGTCATACTAATTTGAATTATCATACTACACTTGTGTGTACCTATAATATTCATGCTCCATCAGAAGAAAAGGAAGAATTAAGCTTAAGTGATCCTGTCCTACAGTAGGATCTCAAGAGAAATTTTCTTGTCCCACCTGTCCCAGGCCTGTCTCTGCTCAGGGCTGAAGGGCTGGCTGCTCTGGACACACTTTGGCTGAGTAAGCAGCACTTGGGCGTACTGGACCAGGTGGTAGATCCACATGGTGCCATCAGATGTCAACCCCTGTGCCCGCTTTTGGTTGACAGCCGTGCCTTCCCCTGTCTCCTCATTGAGCGACAGGTGATGCATGGACATGAGGAGCCTAAATTGTGTACATAAAGAAAAGAGTGATGCTTTTTATACATTTATATGACAGTTTAAACCTATGTTGATTTTAATAAAGTTAAACAAAAACTACTGAGGACAAAGAAGATTTCATTTCTCACCCAAAGAAAGAATTGACAAGTGCTCCTCTGGCTTTATCATCCAGTGGGACAGAAAGCTTTCCCTTTGTCTCTGCAATGTCAACTGAGGCCTTCTTAGCACTGAAGAAAGCATGGAAAAACACAAACCTAGAAAAGAAACAACACAACACCCACTGATGGCCTGGTTTTCATAAAACACAGAGACCTTCAAATTGCTTACCCAGAGGCAGGTCTCACCTGGCCACATCCATGATGAGTTCCTCCTGCTTCTTCACCTGGTGGTTGTCGATGATCGAGGCAAGCCGAGCAACAATCCACTTCCTCAGGCGGAATACGGAGTTCTCCCTTCTGAGGAAAGCAAATCAACAGTTATATGTCATTTTTATCCCTGCATGTTGCTGTACAAAGTCAGCTGACACTCTCTGATAGATGGTACTACAGGTATACTGCAGTATCTATATACTGTGCACTCACTGTTCCCGTCCTTCCTGACTGTCTTTTTGCTTGCGAGTGCTGAAGTCAAGCAGCTTGTCAAGCTGAGGTTGCAGGAACATGTTCTTCAGCCACTCCACGTAGCCCTGCAGAGCGGCAGGCTGGAGGTGCTGCACCACCCTCCACACTGATGGCACCACAGGATAGCCCTGATTGGACACTGAGGAGAAGCCCACCATCACTGCCAGCTGCTTGTCTGAGTCCTCACAGCCTTGCAAGAAGTCTGACACGTAAACATCCATCTCTGGGGCCAACTTGAAGCGGTCTGGTTTCTGGGAGGCAGAAATGATGGATGAGTATTAGTCATCTGTTAATGGCCACCAGTTTAAGCAGGTATTCAGTTACTTCTCCTATGTGAAGTGACAAACTAACACTAAATATTCAAGGTGCAACAATATTCATTTTAAAGGTAAAACTGTAACTGTCAATCAAATGTATACTAGTGTTATAGTTGGGATAGTGTCAAATAACACCACACTGACAACTGGCAATTCTTTAATATCCACAGCATTTATACAAAACTAACAAACAAACTTTAACAGTTTTCCCCTCTTTCACTTGAATGGGGGCATCCCTTTAAACTCACAGACTAGTTGCAGCAAAGATACCTTTTAGCCTTCTGTTCTAAACATCAGGGGCAATTAAATACCTCGCAATATAATGTTATGCTGCTGTTTATTGAATTGCAATGGATCATATGGCTACTGACTGTGCAGTCAACTAGACCAGGCAACTGACCTGAGCAGACACAACATGCTCCCCATAGTGCGTCATCACCTCTCCAGACAACACCTCCTTCAGCTGGGCTACAGACAGAAAAGGCAGAGCACTGCCGAGCAGACGGAAGCTCAGGTAACTGCACAGAAACATGACAAAACCAGAAGAACATGTTAGCAGAATAAACATACTGTACATACAGAAAACAAATCCAAGGTAAAGATGGTTAAATGAGTGGAACTAACAAAAGGGAGGTGAACTCTGATAGTCTCACAGTAGTGACAGATATTCTTACATGTGTAATACTGCTGACTGAGACTCCGCAAAAAAGGATCAACCAACCACCTGAAGCATAATCCATTGTTGAAAAAAGCTTGTTTTAGTTATTAGATGTCTGCTGTCTGCTCAGTGTCTGTGATGGTATGTGAAAACACTTAACTAATATTACTGTCTGTGCCAGACAATAAATACTTTCTAAGGTCTTGTTAGAGGAAACATTTTGTGGATTTTCAAGACCTGAAGATAGAAGGTTGAACCTACACAGAAATGCCCTAAGCTCTGTGGGCGTTAAATTGTCATTTCTTGCTCCTAGCTGCTTTCCCTTTGTGAAAGCCTTTTTCTCCCTATGAGGACTCACTGAGTTGGCCCTTGCTGCTCCTTTAACATGCCATTGATAATGGCTTTATTCCAGAAGAGCTGGAAACTGTCCTCCTTCAGAGAGAGCTTCAGGAGGTCCAGGGCCACTGCTGGGAGGACACGCTCCTTCTTCACTGAGCGGGCTGCCATCTTCAACACCTCTGTCAACCTGATGGAGGACATCATGTTAGAGTTTCCACATTAGCTACAAATTACAGCTACAAATGAGCAGCAAATGTTGTACATATTGCTGGTAATATTAACTAACCCGCTGTATACTTGAAAAGATGAACTAAATTTAAATTTTAAAAAAAGCATGTGTGAAAGAGGGAGGAGAAAATAAAAGCTAAGACAAAACCAAATCAAGTTAATCACAGTGTTCTTACTTTGGGATGTTGTCAGTGTTGATGATGGTTGAGAAGCCCAGCAGTTTCTTGAGTTTCTTGGGTTTGAGTGTTTGTGGGAAACGCTGCAGTGACACCAGCAGCAGCTGCAGCTGCTCTGGAGTCCTAAACGCTGATGCCAGGTCAGTTTGCAGAGCACCCAGCAGGACCTCCTCAAACACCTCCTCTGGGATCTGACAGACACGGGACACAAACACACAAATTAAATAAATATATCAAACTTCTAAAAGTGAAATTCAAGATTTAAGTAAGAGGTTACCTCCTTTTGTATTATATTGTATAGAAATGAGATGAGATGTTTTGTTAAATGTGTAACTGAGCAGTCACCTCATTGAGGATGTCCATCATGGTCTTGTTGGGCAGGTCCTTCAGGTGTTGTCTGTGCTGGCTGAGGCTCTGGAGGAGCTGAACACATCCCAGTACCACCTGTGGCTCCTGCAGAGACACAAGACAGAGCTAAGAGACCACTAACACTGTGCAACACTGCAGTTATCACTCACACACTTGTCATTGACATAATGCATTCCCTAACCTCTTAGTCTAACTCCATCCTCTTCTTCTTCTTCTTCTTCTCTAACAAAGTTTCCCCCTAACTATGTCTGTTCAGGCATGATCTCTCTTTGTTTTTTCAGCAGACACACAAATCTGAAGTGATTCTTTATGAAGGTGGTGAGACTACTTACTTTAGAGAGGCGGCCGGACTGATGAAGGGCGAGAACGCCAAACAAGTTCCCAAACATAGCATTTCTGAGTAGTTTCTGAAAAAGAGGAGAAGACCTCGACAGTCACAGCTGTCGTTCATAAAGCTTTCTGGAGATGACAGAGAAAACAGCCCCACACACAGACTCACCTTTTTCACTGTCTGCAAATTATGCTTTTCTTTGATT
The DNA here is from genome assembly GCA_032362345.1 of Sandelia bainsii. Classification (NCBI taxonomy): domain Eukaryota; kingdom Metazoa; phylum Chordata; class Actinopteri; order Anabantiformes; family Anabantidae; genus Sandelia; species Sandelia bainsii. The sequence goes on along the minus strand of JAUMHL010000006.1, from coordinate 11,149,482 downwards.
CTGTCAAATATACTCTGCAAAGAGATGTCTTCAAAGGCACTTAAGACCTGAAAAACAAAAACTTCCATATATAAGAACCAGCAACCGACTTCCAGGTAATTTGGTGACATATCAATGAATGGTACAAGTGTGAATTATTATGCATCATAATGACCTTTATTTATTAGCTGATGCATATTGTGAGATGTCTGAGAAGCTAATCACAGTATCACAAGTAAATCAACCTTAAATCATATAATTGACTGATTAAATTCACTCATCTGGAGGTAATCTCCACTCACCTGTCCTAGAGCCAGACTGAATCCAGGTCTCGCAGTCTCTCGTGTATGACCCAATCCATCCACCAGCCTTTTGAAGGTATATTCCAGCTCATCTGCCTGTAGCACACAGAGAGCAACACACTGTAATGCACAACTTCTGCTGCACTCAGTAAAGCTTACTCACTCACTTCTACAATAAAAAGTGTGCCACTTGAAGAGGGGCTCAAAATCTAGTCATTATCTAATTTTAGTCTTTAACGTTCTGTTTGTCAAGTAATTTACACACAGACAAACTAGTAATATTCCATCACAGAAGTACTGTAAGACTCCCCTAGAGTTTCATCCAATATCTCAGGGGGAAATACTATACTTTATATTTCACTACTTACCTTACATAAATCATTTTACATCATGACCTCGTAAAATATGATGCACTGTTACAGGTAAAAGTACACAAAATTATATAAGGCAGTAAAAATTTGTTCCATCTTAACACTGAGACAACAAGTTATCTTTATGTGTTTACACCCTAATAAAAATGGTTCAATAATATAATAATCTAACAGGTTAAATTCTGTACAGTGAGTACTTTTACTTCTGTTGCTTAAAGTACATTTGGTTGCCAATACTTCCATCAAGCCCTTACTTAAGTAAAAATCTTAAGGCATGACAAGCAGAGTACCTTTATAGTATAGTATTATTAATTTTTCATTATTAATATTTTTCCATAACTGTTGATGTTACTACTGTATACTGCAGGAGAACCATGAACCATGCTGGGTTTACACACAGCCTCTCTTGACAGTGATCTGTCTCACCTTGTTGTTGGTTTTCAGATACTGAATCAGGTTTTCAACCGCCTTCAGCCGGACCTCCTGATCCGGTTTGGCCAAGTCCCAGAAAAAATCGAGAAAGACGCGGTTCTGCTGCAGGATCCCGGTCGGCCGAACCGGCTCTGGTGCTTTTACTGAGAGCTCCACCATCTCTACAGACATTTCCTCACACAACTGTACATGCTGCTGGAGGAGGAAAACGTGCCACGCTGCAGTTACTGCTTCCGGGTCAATCCTCTTTTCTTTTTCTTTTTTTTAAACAACACCAAAAACTTTATTGAGAAACGCAAAAGACAACAACAACAATACTACTACTAAAAAAATTAAATAATAATAGTATGATAATGATGATGATAGAAATAAAATTAATGTCAGCAGTATAAAAAGCGTCTACCAGAAGAGCGGAAGTTTTGGGGGTTTTCTGTTACAGTTGTGTTTAATGTGTGTACATTATATTTACAAAACATTTACATTGTGTGCAAATGTGTTACGTGAATAGTTTTTAGTTGTGAAGAATCTAGAAGGGTTTCATCCATGAATGTTGTTCCTTTGATAGACAAAGATGTCTTATACGTGTAGCAGCTACTGTGTTGTTAGTATATGTACTGTGGTTGTACTGGACTGTGTGTAAATGTGATCAGGGCGTTCCTGAAAAAGAGAGGTGACCTCTCAGCAAACCATCACTGAATAAAGAAAGGTTTACTTTATACTCATTTAGTAAATCTAAAGAGAAATATCTTCATGTTTGGATGAACCATTTCATTCCTGTTAGTATCAGATTTTTTTACTTGGGACACCAGGTGGCACAACTGGTCTGTGTTTTGCATTGGTGGACAATCCTGGTCCTTAAGGGCCCCTGTCCTGCTTGTTTTCCAACCATCCCTGCACTTACAGCTTCTGATTGGCTGAACACACCTGATCTGTGTAGTAAGCTGTGGGAAGGGCAGGGAGAGTTGCAACAGAAGCAGGAGAGTGGTTCTCGAGGACCAGAGTTGGCCTCCCCTTATGTAAAGGATCAATTTGCCCAAAATAAACCATGCGGAAAAACAATGTAACTTCTCTTATAGCAGTGCCTAGTCAGAATAATGAATGCAATTTCATTTGTGGTGCTCAAAGAATTTAAAAAGCAAATTTTTCCAATGAAGGGTGACATAAGACAACCACAGCAGAGATTACACATAAGACATCAATAAGCCTAGAACAGCAAATAAAAGATCTGAAATCAAACCATTTTTGTCTTTGCATAAAAAGATATTCTTTATTAAAACTTCATGCAATTTCCATTATTCGCTGCCCACATCATTTAGTGGCAGACGGAGAGCCGAAGTTGTGAAAAAGATGAGCTGTCAGAGTCAAACACTGTCACAATCAGACCTTGGAGTCCTGGGGCTCCTTTAGTCAACAGGAGCAGCCAGCACAGTGTCCAGGGCACTCTGAGCCTCCCTGATCTGCTGCTGCAGTCTCTGCTTCATGGCCTCATTCTGGGCTTTCTTCAGCATGTCCTGCATGTCTCTGATGGCTGCCCGGTAGCCTGGGGCATTATGAAACACTCGGATGGCCTTGTCGCCACTACATGCCAAGAAGCGCCCATTAATGTCAAATCTAAGGTCAGTGATATCCTCACTGTGGACACTGTTGAGTTCCTCTTCCAGCACGCCAGTCGAAGCATTGTACAGAGCCACATTACAACCATCACTGATAGCCACCACCCGGGCATCTGGAGACAAGGCCACCCGGCTACCTTCAGATGATGCACAGGGGACTGTCTTCAGGAGGTAGGGATCCTGCTGCTTTTTGTACTCTATATCTGTGTTCCACAGCTTCCACGTACCGTCCTTGGATACAGTCACCATTCTGATAAATACAATAAATGAAAATAAATAATTACATGGCAGTGTTACTCTGCTGATTTTATTTACTTAATCGATACAAAAGTGTAAAACAACAAGCTCATAATTAGCATACAAACATAACTCTTGGCAAGAAAGTAACTGTTCCCCAAAATGCCAAACTATTCCTTTAAAGTCAGGCAGTGTGAGCCAGTGCTTCAGTTCTGTATCATAATCAGAAATTACCTGTGAGAGTCATTGGAAAAGGCGAATGCATGAACTCCTGCAGAGTGGCCTTTCAGGTCAAAAGCTCGCACCACTTCTTTGAATTCGCCTCCCTTCCCAAAGCAAACCTCCCAGACCTTTACGTCAGGGGTGAAGCCACATGAGGCTACAAACCTGGACATACAGACAAACAGCACACACACAATTACATCTCTACCCATGTTAAAAATAATTTACATAAAAGGTTTTTCTCTTCAAGTAACCTTTTCCTGATCAATACAGGAAAAATTTGACCTACAATTAAACATTTGTTACATGTGAGACAGGGGATAACATAAATGACACCAGTACAAATCAATGTAATCTTTCAAGTGGAAGTGAGGAAGGGTTGTCACTGACCTGCCACATGGGGAGATGGCAGCATAAGAATTGGTCATCTGGTTAGTGTTGATAGAGGCCAGTACTTCTCCTTTCAGGTCCCAGATGTGGATAGTGGTGTCAGTGGAGGCACTCATGATGAATTTGCCTGAAGAAGGAACAGAAAATCAGCACTAGATCTGTTTTAAACCTGTGAAATCTAACCTAAGAAAACTGAATGCATCTTTCATCGCACATACTGATGTCAAAGCCTAAAGGTTGCTACAACTTGTGCAAAGCTTTATTCACACAGTAACCGAGCACTTTCCGTAACCTGATTTTTCTATATGAATTAGTGTGCATGATAAGAACTTAACACATGGAGTCACAGTGACAGCACAGCAGATGAAAGGAAAGATCATCATATGTAGCGATGCATCGTTGAATCATGTCCAAAATAATTTTATCCAAAGTTCAACAAAAACTCACTTCCGTAGCTTTTTCACCAACATTTCACCATTTGTAAAATTTTGACACAGTCATGCTGTGATGACAAGCAGCGCTCTCCCTGTGCTGTCAATCATCTGACTAACACACAAAAATCTGTTAAAATAAGTTTGTATTGTTTCCAAAATCAGATCAAGAGTCGGAAAGAAATCTTATTAGCCTGCTGCATGTATTTGCACATTGAGAGTAAACATGTTGCTACACTGCTTGTAACATTTCTCCAGTAGTCTGTGAATTCTGATCTCCATGAATGAGCTAGTTTCAAGTTGCATGTAAACTTTCTTAATGTTAGAAGGAGATGAGGACATTTCTGCTAATTGTCATCAGAAATAAAAACAAATTTAAAATCATAACAACTTAGCAACAGAGATGTGAGCAAATGAGAAAGGGATCCAATGTAACTTTGCGTGTTATGTTTTCAGCTGGACAAAAGTGTAAAGAGAAAAAGTGTGTGCAAATATAGTGTTGCCAACTATAGTTTTAGTGGAAAGCAGCTAAAACCTGCTCCAGTCACTGGAAGTCTCTTAATGGCATCACACACAAATATCCATTTATCCTATATGCATGTGACATCATGATATAACAACTGTTACATCAACAACAAAAAGGTTAAAATACCATCTAAATGAGCTCATGTTCAAGTGGATGAATCAAACAAAAAATGTACTGACTAATTGCTTTAATGTGGTTACCTACAAAATCAGAAATAAATAACCTGAAAAACAATAATAAAATATTCAGCATCACCTTCATTCTGAAGTTTGTTTTACCTGCTGCTGTTACTGTGCACTATAAAAACAGACAGAAATAACGTTTTTTGAATTACTACAAGTTCATAAACATTTGTGTGCTGTACCTGTCTCTGCGATGCCAATGTTGAGGATGGGAGCCTTGTGTTTCTGTGGAAAGTCCTCGGGAGCAGCTTTGAAGCTTAAAGTGCCGTCATCCTTCTTGATTATTTTGAAGATTCGAATGGTATCTCCATTGGCTAACCAGGTGATAAATGCCCTCCAGAAAAGATATTTATGAAACAGAGAAAATCACATTTGAGAAGCTGGAACCAGAGAGTTTGTGTTGCTTGGTAATTGTTGTAGATTGATATTCTTTTAGTCATTTAGTCGGCTAACTGTTCTCAGAAATGACTCTAGCTTCATCTTAATGTAATTTTTGAATATACTCTCGATAATACCACCAACCTCCTTCACTAACTCATCATTCAAAAATACAGATCAAGACATGGTTGAAATTGAAATTCCTATGCATTTTCTAGCTCAAGTATTGTCCACTCTGTGTGTGGTATGTTAGTTGTGGCCATAACTGCTAAGGTATTGCAGCAGCTAACTTTCTATATGGTGGACATATATGGACACAGACATATATGGTTAAAGTTTGTACTAATTTAGACAAATCAGATAATTCTTTCGTAGCTTAATTAAAGTTTATTTAATCTCTCAGAGCTGCTAAGCTGGGGGACCTGGTTTAAACGTTTAAGTTACACATAGTAAAGCTTCGGCTTGTAGCTCATCTCATAAAGGTTATTTTGTGGACAGACAGGGGATGTTTTCCATCTAACCAGGTTCCTCAGAGAAACCAGGTTTCTCGGGTAATCTGGAAAAAATTTACATGCACTGAAAAAACCTGGTTACTGGAAATCTGTGTATACATGCAGCAGATGAGTAATCTGATTTCTCCTCTACCTGGAGTCTGGGCTGAAGCGGACCAATGTAACATGATCCAGCTCGACGTTTGCTCTCAGACACTTGTGTTCTCTCTCCAAGAAGTCTTTAGTGCTCCAAATTCGGACCGTGCGGTCATCAGCACAGGATGCTAGGTACTTCCCATTACTGCTGAAATCAAGGCATGTCACATTCCCACTGTGGCTCTGAAAAGAACATGTACATAAAGACATACTTACTCAAGAATGGCTTTGGACAAGAAGCCTAATGTAAGGCAGCAATAGTTCTTATAAGATGAAGATCAAACCACTACAAACAGATCACAAATAATAATAATTGACACTTTATTGATCCCCTTGGACAGCTGCTAGACCAGTTTCAGTGTCTTCTCCAAGGACACCTCGACATGTAGCTTGCCGGGACTGAGAATCGAACCGCTCACCCTTGGGTTGGAAGGTGACTGCTCTACCCACTGAGCTGCCGCCCCTTTTTAATAATAATTGATATTTTATTTTATTGATCCCCTTGGGGAAATTCTTTGTGGACAGGCTGCCCCTGTGAGGCACCAAGAGTCAGGGTATCGGTGTCTTGTCCAAGGATGTAGCCTGCTGGGACTAGGAATCGAACCACTCACCCTTGGGTTTGAAGACAACTGCTCTATCCACTGAGCTATCAAAGATAAAGATGTAAAATGAATAAGAAATATTTAATATTCTGCACAATTTCTAGAGGGGCAGCACATGGCACTTTGTAGATACTTGACAAGTTGTATCCAAAGCACAATCAGGCACCTTTAATTTGATTAAATTTGTATTTCTGACATAGAAATAAAGAAGAAACTTAAGAACTCTCCTTCATTTTACATGGCATAAATTGTTGCGTTCTAAATCCTCAAACTTTCTGATTATTTTCAGACTTACATAAAGATATCATGGATTTTCAATGTGGTCTCAGACATCTGGAACCCACTACATGTCCCCCCCCCCAAAAAACAAACAAAAAACAGTGTTAAAGTGTGTGTTCCAGTTTACCTTAAGTGAGGCTGCCAACAGCGGATGGCTGAAACTGTGCTGTGAAGCTTTGTCCTTACGGCTGCGCTGCTTCTCCTGCTTCTGTTTCTTGGCTGCAGGACCCTTAACAACACTACCTTCAGCTGAAAGACAAACAGAGCAGAGAACAACATCTTCTTTTATGATGTCACATCACAGCCACAGCATGGCCACTGAAACTAACTACTAACTAACAACCTGAGGATTTGTGCAGCTTCTAACTTCTCTTTTTAAAATCACAATTTTTAAATTCATATTTACAGTATATGTGCTTTTGTATTTATTTAATTTCATTAGAAAGCCTAGCTGCATTTAATGTAGTCCCTTTCTTGTCGGTAATCTGCTCTTGTACTTTGTTTTTTGAATAATTTAATAAAGATGGAAAGACAAATAACACAAAAATAAAATAAAATGTGCATTCATGTTTACCTAATTAACATGCAGATTGTAAAGACAGCGGTCAACCCCTTGGTCCATCAGCATTTGTTGACTGACCAACGACAGGTGACAGGCGCCAAAAAGTTGCTTCAGTTTCTATTACTACTACTACTACTATATTATTTCATGAAACTATGTAAGTGAAGAAACAATAAATATCACAGACACACCCCTCTACCGTGCACACTGCTAGTTAGGAATTAACGCAGCAGTGGCAGCCTGTCAATGACCACGGAGTGGTGACAGAGCTGCTGACTCACCACCCTCCACACAGTCACAACTCCAGTGGCTAGCTAGAGTTACGTTAGCTAACATGCAGCTCTTACCGGCAAACTCCGCTGTCTGCTCCGTTTCTTCTCTTATTTCTTCTTTTCGTCTGCCCACCGCTAACGCGACTAGTATAACCAGTGCACCCAGTATCACAGTCAAGGCGAGCAGAGCTGCTACCTCCATATCGAAAGCTTCGTGCCACGTATTTTTGCGCCGCTAACGTTTACTACTTTCGCTCCCACTCACTGCTGAGACACTGCGCATGCGTCGTGTGTTCTTTCTCCTTCTATCATTGTGGCACACTGAGACAACCAACCGCCATCACCGCCCCCTAACGGGCTGGAGTGGTCAAAGCATCTTTCCTGTGTGACAGAGCAGCAAGTCTTACAGCTTATCTCAAAAAAACGGTTTTTAATGGCAACTGGACTTGTTTTAGTTCCTTGACTACGTTTCACCCTCCATTCCA
>JAUMHL010000006.1:11095615-11132698 GCA_032362345.1 Sandelia bainsii | reverse complement strand
CAAGGAAAATGCACTAAAGTCATATAAATAGATGGTTTCATTTGCTAAATATCAGCTGTACAGTGGAAATATGATTGGAAAAAACTGCGCCACCGGGGCCGGTAGGGGAAACACTGGTAACATGTTTGAGTGATCAGACATAGTGCTACGCTGGACAAAATGAGACATCTATAAGAGACTACTATGATGTGCAAGCGGTTGGATGAAGGCAGCTGAAGAAAGTGCTCAGCTACTACTTTGGTAACATAGTCCAGCCAGTTGTTGGTAATCATAATCTAATCCCAATTTAACCCACACCCTAATCGTTTAACTCCGTTTTCTACCAAGCTGCATGTTCTGGTGGTCATCAAGGATCTCCCCGTTACACACACACACACACACACACACACACACACAGGAAACTGAATCCATGAATATAATAATTTATTTAACAACTCTGAATCCGAATTATGTCATAAATGTGCAAAACTACCAAAGGCACATGGCAATATTTGGTTCAATAACCATTATTTTGAAAGTGATATGAAATGCATGTGTGTGTTAGTGCATGTCATGTTAACTGTTCTCACCGCTATGATGCCATCAGCTGTGTAAAAAGAACACTGAAGCAGCATTTTACCGGCCTTTCAGAGTTCAGTGTAAACAACAAAAGCTGCTTTAAAGAAGGGTCAACATAATACCAAAGTACTGCAAACTCTGTCTAAAAAGGCTTAACATTACTTTTATAGTTATAAAAAGTAAACAAAGGAGGAGATTGCTAAAACTAGCTAATCTTCCCACATTTGTCTTCTGACTTCTTTCATACAAAACAATTTAATCCAGAGTCTCCCAAAGCAATGGCATTCTATAAGCTCTACTGATTTTTCCTTTGCAGAGGAAGAGCTCATCTGCAAAGTTTTTGACAACAGCCTAAACAGGAATAGGCAGATCACCTTCCAACGTGTTGGGCAAACTTTATTTTTTAAGATATGGCTACACAGTGTAGATGTCAATTACACATGTCTGAGATCTGATCACAATGCAGTATAAAGCCATATCCACCTTGAGATGTGATCTGTATGTCCTCTAATAAAAAACAGCATGAAGATGGCAGTAGCCAAAATATGTTCCCCAACAAATGTGCGCCTGTAGACTGTTTATAATTAACTATCAAAAATATCAGAGGTGACTGAAGCACATCTGTCTACAAAAATACAAAGTCTTCATGTGTTGCCTTTCAGATGATTTTTCAAGCCGGTACCTTCTTTTGCTTTTCTGCTCAGTTGTGAAGCTCCTGTCCTCATCCTCCACTTCTCTCTTGCGGCTTTCCTTCAACACCCTTAGGACGCTTTCTCTAGAGCAGGGGTCCGCAGGGGCTCTGGGAAGCCCTGTACAACTCAGATGGTCCAAACTTCAAACGCAACATGAGACATTACAGTTCTGATCAGTTTAAAAGGTTTCCACTGCATTATGTCACAAGAAAAATACAGCAAATTAATGCGACACAATGTGATGATCTAACTTTGAAAATAGTGCAACTGTAATGTACACTGTATGTGGTTTAGTTCAAGATAATGAACAAAATAATGCAATAAAATAATAACACTACTATGACAACAGCCTAAGCACATGAATGTACAGACCTGGGGGTGCTGTGGTCGGGCCTGGCGATCTTCACAGTGACAGGGCTGAGGGTTCCCGGAGAGTTTCGGGGGCTGAGGATGTTCTTCTTCCTGAAGCCATCCCACTTGACAGGAGGGAGGACTCCCACTGAGGAGACACCTGGCTGCTGTAAAGGATAGTGACGCTGGGGGGTGATAGTGAACCTGCCCACTGTGCCTAGTGGCTCCCTGCAGGTGAGATAAAATATGATGTAAGTATCCACTACAAAGAATACAGCAAGATTATGTAATAATAATAACTGATATTTTATAAATCCTCTTGGGGAAATTCTTCTGGACAGGCAGCCCTCTTAAGGCACCAAGGGCTTATGGTCTTGTCCAGGGTCACTTCAACATGTGGCCAGGAATCAGGGGGAACTAGGAGTCGAACCACCAACGTTAACGTTAGCAGGCGACTTCCCTACCAACTGGGCCACTGTCGATGTATAGGCGTTTTAAATAACACCTCTACATCATACAGAGGCTTTGTGGTGACTTTAATCATCCATATAATACTTTATGATTCAGTCACAAAGTTTTACCTACACAAGCCTAAGGGCAGACATCAAAACATTTTTTTTTTACCCACCATCCAGCAGGCAGTTGCATCCTTACCATATGTTTGTGATTCCACAACTTTTTACAATTGACCAGAAACAAGAAAATACCTTTGCTGAAACCTAAATTTATTCCTGTGTTTACACCACTCTACACTCTGTTCTTCTCCACCATGCTGGGTAGACCTCAGACAACCCTGATATCATAAAAAGTTCCTTTGAAACTACAATATGCTGCAAGATAACAGGTAAAAATACATTTATATTTTTCCCCAAAGGTTTGAGTAGGAATGGTATGACCTTATCACAAGGTAACGTGAGTGATGAAATCAGCAATTGAGTTATAATATGTAGTAAATTTTGGCAATTCATTCTACCACTATGATTAAATTTTCAGTTGTGCATGTGTGTGAACCTGTGCCACTTTCTTCACGGTGACTAGTAGGTTGGAACATCAGTATGGAAATTTCCAACTTCTGATCATAAAAACAAGTTAATGTTTTTTTCTGGGTCTGGTGACTTTCTGTATAACAGAAAATATAAAGTTGGTTTTATATACTAGTGATAATGGATTTCGTTTTGGAAGCCTGTGATAATTTATTACCTCGTCTGCCTCCCAAAAAAGCTTGTTCATATGATTCAATTTCATAATTCTTAGTCTCTATTGTTTAATATTTCTTAACCAGTTACTAGTTTTGATAAATGTCGAAACGACAAATACCACAAATGACAAAATGGAAATAAATCCACAGCTTTATTTACCCTGCAATGCCTGATATATTATATTTTGTAAGTATATTACAATGTTGTGAAGAAAAATATGTTTTTCAAATTCTAAGACGATCTTATCAAGTACACGCAAATATTACACTAATAGTTCACAGCTTAACAATATTTACAAGTCTCCCAATAAATCATGTGAGCAAGTACAGGGAGGCAACAAACCACAAGTATGATGCACTATACTTACATTTTGAATTATCCTGCTGTGGTGTTTTAGTATTTGCACATCAAGATATATACAAATGTCATTAATATGCAGGCATTGCCGGTTAAATAATAAGACGTTATTTGTGTAAATAATTAAATAACGTTTAGCGTTATTGATCTTAAATAAAACCGCCAAACTGAACCATCATCTTCTGGTCTAGACTCTAACGTTACCGCCTCCTAACGGGGTGAGCTTACGCTGTTCTAGCATGATTTTATTATCAACATACCCAGCAAATGACAGCCTCCTGTTTGGGGTATAGACTGCATGGTTGGGTCGGGACAGCTTTTCCCGCAGTTGCTCTCGGGGATTTCTCGCCACTCTTGGCCTCCCATAGTCCGCATTTGGACTTTCGGGTTTCCCTATGTAACTCCCCATGAGGAAATCCCGAGGGCTGAAAAGAAAAGAGTCACTTCCAAAAGCTTCCCTGCGATAAATCCCAGTTTCACTGAGCCTTTGTCTGAAATTTCCCTCTGATTCCCTGAGCTCAGTCCTGTTGTTGGTACTCTTCGTTCTTCCCCGTGTAACCGCCGACACACCGGTCAACCTCCAACTCAACAACCAGCGCCGGAGTACGGATGGGATGTTCAGTCCAGCCCGTGGATTCAGGCCTAACCTGGCGGGAAGCGGTTCTCCGCTATGGTAGTAACACACAATACCACAAACTGCAAGAATTAAAGTCGCGTAGACGAAAGTAGGACTGTAATAAAGAGCAAGACTAACTACGCCTAAAGCAGACAGAAAAGCTAAATGTTTCTCCCTAGGTGACATGGCGGCAACGCGCCGCCGGAGGACTCTCATATCCCATCATGCTGTTCTTCTGACACCACTTCTTCTTCTTCGGATTTCATATTCGACGTTTTGTTGAATCATCGCCACCTATGGGCCTAAATTGTCAATAACATTAAAATAAATGTTGATTTACTTGTAATCTGCTACTGAATACTATTCAGATTATCATCAAAATATATAATACATAAAAGTACTAAAGCAACAGAGCTCATTATGAGGAAAATTCCTCACTTTCAGTGCTGTATGACATATTAGTAGGAAATTTATAGCAGGATAAACCCCCATAGTTTAAACAGCTGTGTTTGTTTGCCAGGTTAGTGATTCAACAGATGTAATGTATACAGGACATCTAGCTCAAGCTAATATGCAGCCACCATTTCTGATAATACTTTTAAATGTAATTTAAAACGTCAAAAAAATAAACTAAACAAAAACTAAATAACTTAATGAACAGAATCAATAATAAGTTTATAACCAAAATCTTTAAATAAAAGGTAGAGAAACAAGATTCTGAAACATAAATCTGTTGTCAATTCTGGAGTTTTTTATTCTTTCTGTGAAGACAAATCTGATAAAGTTGCAAATTGGGGCAACGAGTCAGAAACATCTGAATGGATCACAAGTCAAACTAACTTAATTTTTAACAATGCATTTTATTTTGCTGTATAAATTAATTATAGATTAAGTCATAATCAAATAATTTGATATGACAGATGAAGGCCATTGTAAACTGTATGGCGAATGCTTCTTTTTGTGCTATATTACAAGTATATTTTAGCTTTATGAACATATTCACATACTTTATTTATTTTCTTTGGTTTATTTACACACATACATAGTGTATAATTATGTTCCATGTTTGTTATGTCTGAAAATGTTGCCATGTTTTTTCAACTGGTGACCAGTCAAGGTGACAAGATCACAGTAGTAGGGTGTTTACACATTTCCAAAATAATAATAAACTGCAAAAACATTTATCAAAGGATTATGACAAATTAAATGTCATAATAAAAACATACAACAAACTGTATTATACTTAAAACAATTATGGCTAACCTGAGTTTAATAGTCATGACATGTGGCTGTATATATATCAGAACTCCAGATAATATCACAATTTCTTTAAGTCACCATAGCCATTGATGCCATAATTTTATTTAACCGGTTTCCTAGAAATCATTACTTACATTGTAATGTTAAGAGAATAGAGTTATTTTCTAGTGATAGTAAAAACAACTTTGTATTCTTGATATTAGAAGATAAATCATGTTAAGATGAGAAAAGACTCTGCAGTTATGCTTAAAATTAACTTGTCCTTATCTTGGCATAAAGTGGAAAGAAAAATTACTACAACCATGGTCCTTCTCAGCTTTTGTAAAAAAAACAAAAAAAAAACATTTGTACTGCCAACAACCTCTTGCTCCTCTGTTCCTCTTTTGGGAACAGAGGAGCTGTCTGAATTAAAGAAATACACAGTGAAAAGTGATTTATTTAGACGTCTATGGTGCAGTTTGTGTCAGTTGCAGTTTTTGTTGGATTTTGGCAGAACTAATTTAAAAACGTGGAATGATCTCCCCGCACTGATTGTCGTCCACATGAAATGCTCCTCTCTCCATGAAATCTCATTTGATGTTTACTATGTCTACTATTATGCAGATGTATTTGACATCTTTGAAAGACTTAGTCACTGAGAATCTCCTCAAAAAAGGATTCATAATGGGATCTCTGTGCAGGTTGAACCTACTAGGCTTCAAACCTCAAAAATAGAGGGCACCACAGTAATGCGACACCAAAATTGTCCAGTTTGTGCTTACTAAAGAAAAGTATTATCTGTATAGGTAAAATGATTCCTTTAACTTCTTCCTCTGTGCTATATAGCCCAATAGTTCTGCAAAAACTATTAAAAAATACGCAAGGGTGAGGCGTTTCTCCATTTTGTGTGAATCTCACAAACATGCACAAAATGTGTAGTAATCACAGCAGAAAAGTCCTCAACTATTGGACTAGTTTTTTTTCTTTTTTGAGTAATGTTTAGCTATTTAGAAAATTACTGAACCTTTTTAAAAGATTTAACTATATACTTGCGTAGCACGGCTAAATGCCAGGCGGGGCATCTTTTAAATAGGATGTTAGTTAAGTTACACCACTGCACACCACTTGTACTGACTTACTGTGAATATAGAAATGAGCACCTTGTAAATGTAAGGAGCGCAACAAAGTGATTCTGCCTGTGCAGATATACAAGCAGATGTTTAGCAGCACTTTCTAAGCCTGTCAGTAATTACCACAGTACTGGTTATAGACTGTACTTACAAAATGCTTCTCATTTCCTTATTCACACACCAGCCGCAGTGAGCTACTAGGTGCTGGGTTAAACATCGTGTGCACTTTGGGGATCAGTGTCTTGTCCAAGAACACATCAGAAAACAGACCATTATTTCAATAAAATGATGATTCGTGTACCAGCAAATACACATTTCAAGTCACCTGCAATTGTGTCTGTGTTTTGACCAATTACATGGCTGATAAATGTTTAGACAGTTGCAGTTTCTCCATAAAAACATAAGACTCATTATGCAGTAGGAAGACAGCATGTATTGCAGTAAATTTATCATCATATGAATTAAAACTGTTCTAAAAAGGTTCTAAAGAGTGGAGACTTTTGGTTTATTTTATATTTATAAATACATTACAGAATAACTCATTTTAATGGCTTGTACAAGAAAAGTTGTAACAATAGATACAATTTCCAGGTTTTTCTTGTCCGAACTAAATGTTTAAGATGCATTGACATTACAAATATCACTTAACTCTTTCTTCTGAAATGAAATCAGTACAAAAAGGCTGAGACTTTTTGGCTAAAGATTAAGTTTGATGAACAATGTCCAGCAGTTAACCCTGGATACAGCATCAAGTCAACAGATGGTAAGCCTCAATATATATGTTGATATATGCTGAGGCTGCAGGACAATGATGTAAAGAAGGATTCACTTAATCTGACTAACTGCAGTCTGAACGCTGAGAAGAAGAATATCCCCAGAATGATTACAACCATCTTATACCGCAAAGGGCAACCATTTCTCTATAATAACTGTTCAATCTGTCCAAACATGGAAATGTATATATTTGATGTATATAACAGAAAACTGAAATTAATCAAGGCATAAGTCATATTTTCCTCAGAGGAAAAAGTGCTGTGGAATCTTCTTTGTGGTCATTTGTTCAAAGTGTCTATTTGATTTTGGTCAGAGCCACAGCTCTCCTCTCTGTATTCTGAAACAAGGCTCGGATCAGATTCTTCACCTCTGAACTGGAGAACTCTAAGGCCAACGGACCTTTACCATCAGCCCACCTGTGGAGAGAAGTAGTGGACAAATCAGCCAATCACACACATCCAAAAATAGTAACCAGAGGCCCTTCTTTTAAAGATACTCTGCACAGACAATGCTTTGTTTACATATACTACAATTTTATCTAACATTTGTCAAGTTTCCTTCTTACCTGTCAACAATCTCCTGCAGGTTGGCCCGCAGCACAATAACCAGCTCCTTGAAGGTACTCCACTTCTTTACGTAGAGAGGCACTTCCTCCTGATACTTCTTGTTCTTGTTTTCCTCAGCCAGAGGTATAAAGACCAGTGGACCTTCCTCAATAATGGTTTGGCACAGAGTGTGAAGGTGCTCCCCATCCTCAGAGGAAATATCCTGTAAATAATCAATATATTATGTGTATATCATCGTATCTCATCCAAACTCTTTATTGACTCTCTCCATTTTTAAAAAGAGTTTTGTTCGTGTTTTAACTTAACAAATTTGGGGACTTTATCAACCTTGGACTTTAATGGAATTGGTGATGTGAGAATGTACATTATGCTGCATTTAATTCAACCATTATACTACATGTAATTCCACCCTTGTTCACCAGAGCTTTAAAACTAAAAATTTACAGTATGTGCCTGTAAGTCTTTTTCACTGGTATAAAAACAAGCCCTATGTTTACATAGAGGCTTCAAGATTTAAAAAAGGATAGAAAATGAGAAACCTCTAGCATCATGATTTTAGCAATGATTTCTGTGATGGCTGTGTTGAGGAGGTTGCCCATCGCTTTACAATAGATGCTGACTGGTAGGACATCCTGCCACACTGTGCCCAGCTGTTTCAACTGATGAATGACCTGTAATCAACCAAAGAGAATAGCACAGTGTAACAGTTTAGTCAACATTTTTCTGACACACCTGCATGGTTACATTTACATTTTGCTAGACTTTTCTCTCACCTGTCTTACTGCTTTACTGGCTGCTATGTAATTATCTTCATCATCCAGATTGCAGAAGTTGTGAGCGGTGGAAAGTCTCTCTAACAGATCAGCTCTCTGGACATTCAGCTGAGCTAAGAAGCACTGGGCACCTAAAGAAGAGGAAAAAGTTTTGGAGATGCCTTGATATAGACCAGAGTGTTGGTAATGGGTTCACCAAATCGTTAGGAATCAACAAGCATGAATTTCAGTATCGATTTTCATTGACAGTTGTAGAACAGTTGTTTACCTAGTTTCCTGAATCCAGGCACCATGTCAACAAATGTTGCAACGCCTTCGCTGAGGGGCTGTGGCAAGTGAGCTCTGAAATGGTGGCCCAGAGTGAGTAGGTGGTGGGCCAAGTACATGCAGTTGTTATGCTGGATGGCAGCTAGGTGAGGGAACTTGAGCAGGTTCTCCCTGGATGAAGTAGTAGAGAAACAAGAGACAATCATTCACAGCTTCAGGTGAAATGTGTGAGTTTGGTCTGATGCATGTAGTGACTGAAACATCCTTACTTGTGATATGTGGGTACAACATCATGGAACAGCTGGAAAATGTTTCTCACTGTGAAGAAGAGCTGTAGTGCACTGAAAAGAACAAAGGTTGATTAGATTTTACAATACAGTATTTGTTCACTGATGATCTACTTAAAAAAACCCACCAGTGTCAGGCTGACAGATTATTTGATTTATTTATTTTATCAAAGGCACTTAGACTACAGCTACACAGACAAACTGAAAAATACTAAAACTTAAAACAATATGAATTTACTGTAAAGGGAAAGGCACATTTGACCCAGGTCAATATAGAAGACAGTAAGATCTTTGGTACTGTAACATACCATTGTGTGGAGCTTCCAACGGCCTCACACAGGGTGTTGAGTGCCAGCTCCATCAGCTGCTGCACTGACTCACTGATGCGACAGGCTGGCAGACACAGACTCCACGCAGAAAGCTGCTTTGTGTTCTCCATTGTCATCTCGTCCTTTGTGACGTCTTGCTTCACCTTCACGTCTGACCTTGGAGCAGGCAGCTTGGGGAGACGCAGTTTCGAGTCTGCTGTGATCTAAAAACAATTTGAAGCAATTGAATAAAGACATAAAAATCTAGAGGTTTCAGGATAACTTGTGTAAAACTGGACACAGCAGAGTATACTGCAAACTAATACAGTAGTTTCAAATTTAGAGCACTTCATCTTGCACTAACTTCAGTTCCATGTACCTGCCCCTGTACTAAGGCAGCAGAAAGTCAAACCATGTAATAAATATCTGTATCATATAGTATGTGGATAAATATTGTATTAAGCCAAATATATAGTAATTTGTTTGTAAACATAATGACTAAGCCTTACAATAGTATTCTGTTTATTCATACAGACACTTAGCCCTAGTACATACTTTGACAGTGTTGTGCATCTTGGAGGTCATGAGTTTGCGAGCTGCCACGATGACGTCCTTGCACTTTTTGCTGGCAAAGTGACAGTTGACATCCCTTGCATATTTGAGCAGGTCTGTTGAATCACCCTGCAGATATTGCATCTCCTTTAAAGACGTCTCAAACTCCTCTGTTTCCTTGATCACCTTGAATACGTACAAGAAAAAAATGTATTCAGTAAAACTCTATTTGGTATTTATTACACTATAGAAAAAGCTGTTTGGTTCATACAGTGTTGTATTTCTCCAGCTGACTGCTGTTGGTGGGGATGGAGTAGAGCAGACACTCGTGGATGATACACTGAGAAAGTTCTTCCCAAACCAGTTCCCCCAAGATAGCCGAAAGTTTCTTATCACCAATGGACACATCTGAAAAATAATTTATGCAGTATTTCAACAACAGAAAGTTTGAGGTAAGCATGGATAATGCATATGATGAAGATGTCTGTTGTTGTTTAGATCTCAAATTCAGGGTATCACTGATTATATTAGATTGTATTTGTAATTCAGACTTTTTCACCTTTTGGTTTCTACCAGTTCTACTGTGACTGGTTAAGGAACGAGAAACTTAAATTATATATTTAACTTATGATCAGGGTGTAAAACACATTGACAATGAGCAACTTCAAAACCTGACAGACTCCATCCATACTGTACCTAGCAAGTGGGAGTGCAGTGTCTTGAGCACCAGCAGTAGTTTGGTGTAGACCTGTGAAGGAGTGCACCGCTCTTCGTGGCTCTCTTCCAAACACTGCAAGGCCAGGAAGGTCCCCTCACCCTGCTGCTCCGATACCCTCACTGAAAGTGACGGGTATATCACCAACGGCTTTAACATATTCTTCAACAGTACTTGACCTGAGAGGTAGAAGCAATAGAACAAAAATCAGTACTGAGCAGGACCTTGGATATACTGCTTTAAAATTATGTTGATAAATCAACTGATATTAGTTTAATGCAGATGCATACATCAGTATCTAAATGCCAAAACCAATCTACCTAAAAGCACTGAGCGGAAAGCAACAGTAAAATGTCCAACTCAGCACACTTGTTGGATGCAGTTTGCTAGCAAGTGTGGTGCAAATATCAAATTAAATGAAACAAATTGCATGGAAGTTATGAAAACACATTGTTAACATATTAAAAGCAATGCATATTAAACCACAAGCAGTGTTGCTTGTTCTTACTGAAGAGTTTGATCTTGTGCTGAAGGTCTCCCTGGATGGCCAGAGCTTGCAATACGCAGCACAGAAAAGCAGGTGGTTGCGCTTCACCGTCCTTAATGAAACCTTTGCTCAGGTTCAGCTCCACCTTCAGGAGGGAATTCAGACCTGCAGGCTCTAGTGGTAGAACAACAGCCACTGCTAATGCAACATGTTTGGACCATTTGTCATTTTTATTAAATACACAGAACAAACCAACTTAGAAATCTATGTAGTACAACATTAGTGAGAGAAAGTCTTGTTTCTTGTAATGTTTTGTGATTTTTTTATGTCTTCTTTACCTTTAAGAGAACACTGAGCACTGTTACATTTGATAAGCTTAGCTTATTTTGTTAGACTTTTTACATATTTTCTGTAGCAAAGAGTTCATACTCATCCAACATATGCTACAGGTTACTTCATGTAGTTGTGTTATGTTACATCTTACTACGCAATGAACATTTCAACCAGTTTTATGAGGAAGTCTTACCCTTAGATGATGGTAATCTCCAGATGACGAGGCGCTTCCATTCATCTCCCAGATGGTAAATCAAGTTTTCTCTCTGCACTGTCAACTCAGAGCTGAGAGCGCTAAGTAGTGGGAGCTGGGAAATCTTCCAGCCCTTCAATGAATCCACACTGACCCTTGCCTGATAAAAACATTGTCTATCAATTAGTGTGGTAACATACAGTCAGGAAATGTTTAGTGGACTGCATGAATACAGGAACTTGGTGTGCTTATTTCAACTTCTGAAGCCAAATTATGCCTAATACACACTGATATGGCATATTTTCTTTTTACAGCTATTCTTTGCAAATGTTAAATATTTCTAACAAGAGAAAGTAATTTTCTATGGTCACCTGGGCTTTAAACTGTGCACTGCTAATTAATCATTATTGCAAAAAAACGTTCTGTACATGCAGCAGGATCTAAATTATCTTGGTTAGTGTCGTAATGTGTGTGTTCAATTAAGGTTTTGTTAATAGCAGATGGAAAGCTGTGTGGACAAGATGTAAGCAGCTCTTACCTTTTCCAGCTGGTTAGCTGCATCAATATAATTCTTCTCCAGTAGAGCTTTGCTGTACTCCTCCATTGCTTTGTGAAACTGAGTCACACAGAACATACAACAGCTACAGAAATATTCAGAAACATAAATTGTGTATGCTTAAAACATAACATTTTCACTGCCCAAACAATCCTTAGTACTAGACAATTGTTTCAATGTTTATAACTCTACCTACTACAATTTGTTCTCCAGGATAATGTAATCAGTAACTTATTGTGTATGACATACCTCTTTTAGATGTCCTAGCATTGTTATGATGATAGTGTTTTTCTCCAGCTGTTGCTTCAGCTTTGCATACTCAGTCACAGCCACATGGATATTTTGCTGCACCTATGTTCACACACACACACAACAAATTGGCCTGCTTTAAATCTACCCTGAGAAGAGTTGAATTTGTCAGTTCTCTTCTTTCAGCTAGCTTAACTTCTAAACACTGTCACACGTACCTCATTCTCAATGCAATTTTTAAGTGCATCCATTTCTTTGGAGACCTCATCAACCTGTACCATTAGTTCTTCAGACCCTTGAAGACTAGGATGGAAGTCACCATACCTCTTGTTTATCATATCACATACTTCTTCCTGTAAAAAACCCCAAAAGAAATGTATGTAAAATGTAAAAAAAGAAAAATCTAAATACTCAGAAGTTCCCATTAAGTCCATTTGATCGATGTTTACAAACACAGCCTGAAAATGCACCCTTGTTGTAAAATTGCTTTAAAAACACAACCAAATGCACAAAACATGAACATAGAAAAACGCCAGTGTTGCATTAACATCTAGATCCAGGATACTTCTCTTGAACCCAGGGGCAATCACAATGGGTGCTACAAATTATTTATTTAAGAGAGTGCATTTGTGGCAGACTGGCCTGCCACAAAATGCACCCAGTTTTTGTTTGTCCCAGAATTTAATAATTTTGAAAGTGAAGTTGTAGGACTGATGCTGGTTAGTGGTGTAAGTTCCATGGATGTGACACTTTCCTAGTGGGAGATAGGGGGGGTGCTTTTCCTGGCAGACTGACAGGGGTGCATTTTCCTTCAGGGTTGCTTTTTCTGGCACAACAGCTGTATCTTTAATAGATGGATAAAGACTGACTAATTATTCAAGAACTTTCTATCAGCTGTGAATGGGTGTTTTTTTCCTTTTTTGACACAGTTAAACCAATAATGTTTTGAAAAAGTGTCAACACATTTGCAAAAAACTATTTCTGTTGTGGTAAGAAGGTAATGATGAAGATCAAGCTGATCCCTGTTTCATTAAGCATGTCTTAGCAATCGAGAAAAACTGTAAGACTGTTCACGCACTAAACATTAATACAAAAAGTTAGTCAGCGTCGCACTCATTTTGGGCAATTCATCTGTTACTTACATTCAACTCTTGATGTTGTTCCTGACATTTCAGCTAACGTTAAGATGTTTATACTATCGGACGCACTCCTCATACGATAGCCGATAAACCAATCGACAAACCTAAGACTTCTAATGAAAAGATATTTTCTTAATGCTTGAAATATCCTCTAACGTTGTGTGACTGTATGTAATGGAGCCACGTAGTAATGTCAGTCCTGAGTCTGCACAACAAATAGCTAGCTAACATGCTAATTACCTCGCTGTAGTTGGCTGAATAGTTCACTCAGAATCAGCTAACGTCATTAATCTTATTAAAGATGTTTTTAGTGCTATTTCAAGGCCACAACATAAATCTAGTGATGTAGGATCAATGTAGCGTCATAACCTTTCAATGTATTACAGCGCTAACATATAACACTTGTTTAAACTTTACTTAGCGTCGCTAATGCTATGCTAGGTAGTCAGTTACCTTTGTAT
This sequence comes from Sandelia bainsii, assembly GCA_032362345.1. Taxonomy (NCBI): domain Eukaryota; kingdom Metazoa; phylum Chordata; class Actinopteri; order Anabantiformes; family Anabantidae; genus Sandelia; species Sandelia bainsii. The sequence goes on along the minus strand of JAUMHL010000006.1, from coordinate 11,118,896 downwards.
CTTCCACCTTGCGAGACATTTTGCTTATTTTGCTGGACAGGTCCTCTTTCTCTAGTTTGCCAGAGCTGGCGAGAACTTCAGTCACAAACGACGCCATCCTGTAAAAACGGTACAATATTTTACAATATTTTAAAGTGTGACAGGTCAGCACAACAACAACTCAAGACCCGCCAGGTGGTGTGATTGGTTGCGAGAGATGTCGGCAGTTGGATGGTTCCGCCTCTCCTGTCATCTTCTTCGTTTGTTATTTGATGACAAATTGCTACCATACTTCACCGTTACCGCCCCCAAATGGTAGGGCAGTGTATTGTTAGTTGGTGAATTTTTTAACTTCATAACAAAGTGTCTGAAAAAAAATAATTTTAACATATAAAATCTGTCAAACATTAATTGGACTACAGATGAAAATGTGTTATTCGCTACATCTGATACAACACATCTGTTCTTATTGCATGAGATTACTGTTTTTGTAGAGGACACATAAACAAATTTAATACAAATCTTAAAAGTTCACATTTAGAAAAGAAAGTAAGGGCACTGATGAAAAGGGAAAGTATTGTAAAGTATTATAGATGATTATACTGATTATAGATTCTAGTTAGTTTTATCCAGGAGACAATGGGTCACAAGATAAATCAAAGTGGTTGTGAGATAATTGATTGGATAAGAAAGAAGAGAAAGTTTTTGATACACAAAGCCATTTTTTTTTTTTTGACAAAGGACATCTTTGGTTAAACACACAGACATGGACATCTTTAGTCAAACTCACAGACTTCAGAAATGTATGAAAGCCCCAATAGAACAGACATTTGTTCTTGAGAGAGAAGAGTAGATAATTCAGCATTAAGCAAAACGTAGCATAAAAGTGTTTCGGGAGGCATTTGGTCACTTGACCACATACTCCAGCTCTGTAGGTGGTGCTATGTAGTAAGGTCGTTTGCTAAAACAATCCAAAGAAGAAGAAGTAGAAGGACCGCCCCCTTCATCTCTATGGAAACGACAAATATCTATTTGTTGAGCTTCATGCTTTAACTTTAAGCTTGTTGACTTGTCGTGGTAAATATTATCTCCCTACAACATAAACTGTCTTTTGCTGACATTCCCGCTAATTACATTTTTAAAAGGTTGCACGTTGCAAGAGGTAACTAATAAAACTAGTTGTGTGGTTACTGTAGCTAACGAAACGTGCTAGCGTTAGCTAACATCAAACCAGTAGCGTTTTGCGAATGTTTAACGTTAAATGCTGAATAAATGGCAGACAACTGGAACACAGATACAGTGGAAGCTGTTTATCGGCCTCGGGATGCAGTCAAAAACATGAGAATAAAGTAAGTAGCTTACGCTTATGGTAATTATCTTAGGTACAAAACTCAAATGTACTAACATTACTCAGAAAGGTGGACTCGGGACCTGTTATTTACACTTGGTTTGCATTTGTTTACCCCACTTAAGGGTGCGTATAGAGAAGGTGACTTCGACAACAGCACTCTCTCAGCACCTGCAGCAGCAAGTTCTGTCCCAGCAAGACAGAGGAGCCATTGAGCTGAAAACCCTCACTTCACAAGGCCATAGGGGTAATGTTGGCAACTACTAAGTATTTTTCACTTTGTAAAGTGATGGGTTTTTCTGTGTGTTTTTTTGTGTGTGCATATTGTCACATTTAAATGATTCAGATCATCAAACACATTTTCATATTACACAAAGATAACCTGAGTAAATACAAAATGCAGTTTTTAAATGATGATGCTGTCCAAACCTGCCTGGCCCTATGTGGGAAAGTAATTGTCAATCAAAGTGACATACACTAAAAGATTCACGAGCACACCCAGAACAACATCTAAAGAACTGCAGGCCTCACTTGCCTCAGTTAAGGTCAGTGTTCATGATGTGTCCACCCCACCACAACCACCTCTTCATCCAAGTCCAGACTTAAATCCGATTGAGATGCTGAGGCATTACCTTAAACAGGCTGGTAATGCTTGAAATCCCTCTAATGTGGCTGAATTAAAAATAAAAATGGGCCAAAATTCATCCACAGTGATGTGAAAGACTCATTGCCAGTTATCACAATTTATTGTTGCTGTCAAGGGTGGCACAACCAGTTATTAGGTTTAGGGGCAATTACTTTTTCAATAGGGCCAGGCAACTTTGGACAGCTTTTTTTCCCTTAGTAAATTAAAAATTGCATGAAAACTGCTTTAATGTATTTATCTTTTGTAATATTCAAATTTGTTTGATGATTTGAATCATCATTTAAGTGTGACAAATATGTAAAAATAAAAAATCAGGAAGTGGGCAAATAATTTTTCACAGCACTGTATGTCTAACATGGTATAATGTTGTTGTTTTTTCTGAGGTGACAAATACTAAAATATACAGTACCATCATACTAGAATTGATATAGAAATGTAACAGACACGTGTACAGTAACTTGTATTTAGACATGTGTGCATGTTTTAGGTGGATGTATCTTTTAAAGCATATTTTAGTACCCTAACATTTCTGTTTCTCTGTCACTAGATGATAATGAGGAGGAGCTGGTGGTTGGCTGGCAGGAGAAATTTTTCAGTCAGGTAGAACTTTGACTATTTATTATCCTTATCCCCCAGAACATTACGATAAACTTCACATACCACGGTGCCCAAGATTAAAAAATAAACTTAAAATTCAATAAAATAACAATTCAATTCAATAAAAGCTAATTTTGTGATTATTAGTTTGCTGTTCCTACTAAAAATCCAAATGTTTGCCTATTTATGAACCCCAAAATAACCACCTCCTCATCATAACATCCTGTGTATTGTTTTAGTATGAGGTGGAGCTGTTCCAGAATGAGGCAGCATGTCAGACGCCTTTGGATCGTCAGTACCACAAAGAAGTAAAGGCTCTGAACAGGACCAAGTGCCGAAATAATAAAAGGATCTTCACATACACCGATCATGACCGCTACACCGACTGTCTTTCATTCCACCAACTGGTAGGTTCTGCTGAATCTTACAGTTTCAACACCATCATACAGTAATTCACATTACAGGGCTATCTATTCTTTCACAACAGGTAAACATCAAGCTCAACCTAATTAAGATTCATTAGAGACAAAGTGAATAAGCAAATTCCCTGGAGTGTTGACCTACCCTGACTGTAGTATGTAAATCCATGGCCACCTTTTTATACTACCACTTTTAAAAGATAAGATACTTTTTCTGAATACACTGACATACACAGGGATTTTGTTGGGTTCTGTCATTTTGGCCAGTGTCTTTGAACGTGTGAGATCTTGGTAAGTTTACCTTGTATGCTGTCACTGTATACAACACAACACTACAACACTTTTATTGTGTTGTATTCACATGTTCCAAATTACCTTTTTCTTCGTCTGAAAAAATGTGAAACAACAAAGTTTTTCTATAACTGTGTTTTTAAGTAGTTTCTTGTTTTGATCCATAAAGCAGCAATCCACTGACTTATTGACCACAACCAAATCCAGCCCCACTTTCCTGGCTGAAAGAATGGCCAGTGTGAGACACAGGCGTCAGGACAGACGCACCATGTAGGTGATACGCCAGCTCACTCTGTGGAACATACAGTACTTTCATTAAATTGTGTAGCTACATTGGCTTTATAGCAGGATCACATTTTATTAAGAAAGTTATTAATTCTCAAAGAAAGGGATTGTAATGTTAAATGTTCTAAATGGACATGTGACAGTATGGTCTGGTGTATTTTGCAGGGACTGTAGTATCCCTAAGTCAAAAATCATCAACTGGGAGCCCACAGAGGAGTTTGTCAAGAGTAGTCATGTGGTGAATAATGCTATGCAGACCATGCACATCATGGCAGACCTGGGCCCTCCTGGAAGGTAAGACTGTAACCCCAATGACATACTGTACATTCTGTTCAGTATTTGTTACTTTCCATAGGAGAGTTGGCTTGCAGCAATGCAAAAATAGACTCATCATTAGTCTCATTAATCAGTTTCTATCTGGTATTGACATGACCTGTATTTGGATATCTGGTATTGGTCAGCTGGATAATGACATCTTATGGCAGGCCTTTGGCTATACACCCAGTATTAATAAACAATATGTTTAACTTGATCCTCCCCACATTGTGGTCAGATCTTAATATGTGTCCATTGCTTGCTAATCACATTTTTATATATTTCACATTCTGACGTGTTTTCTTGCCATCAGTTTTCTTTTTCCTTGCCTTAATGGCACCACCTGTCGAGGAATAGTGTGAAACCACTGGCAGGTGTTTCTTAGCACCCTTGTGCGTGTGCTAAGCGACTACAATGCTAGTGAGGCCACCACGAGATGTGGAATGGCCAGTCCAAAGGCATTTGGGTTGCAATAACCTGTGTATGTAAAATAATGTCAGTATCCAGGTGAATTATGCAGGTACAGGTCTTGTGTCATAGTTAAGTTACGTATGCAATATACACTATAATCAGAAGTCTTGTAGCTTACAAAATGACCAAGCTGCAATTTTTTTTGCTTTCTCAGACTGGGACTGAAAGAGAATGAATGTTTGCTGGTAACCATAAAAACAGATGGCAATGGAACAGTCATTTTAAAACCTGACTTCAACAAAGGCAAAGAACACTACAGGTAAGTTCACAACATCACTAGTTCCAGCATTGATAGACTGATATTCTCTTTTAAAACAAGTGTGTGGCCTACAGGACATGAAGTTTGGAATGTTAAAGCTGTATGATGGCACACTAGCTGTTAAAGGTCTGCCACTTTGATTCCAAGTGAAATATCAGCAAATATTGGGTGCATAGTGATGATACAAAGAATACAGAGCTTTGTTTAATATTAGGATAATATATGATTATTTACTAAATTAAATGAATGCTAATATGGTATATGTGCTTTTTAACAAGGATTGTAACGGAGGGGGAAAAGAGAGAGGTTTGGTGCCTTACTTTGGAGAATGTATCCACAGCCATGAAACCAGAGGATAAGGAGAGGGAGCAGAACATGTACAAAGATGTGAGTTCACCTGTCTTCTGGACCAGAGTAGAATTGTGGAGTTTATGATTAATTATGGAGTCAAATGACATGTATTAAGACCTTTTTTCTCTGTTCCTAGCTGTATGTAAGGCACAAGGAGTACCTCAGTAGCCTAGTTGGACATGACTTTGAAATGGTAAGTAGTTTAATAGGAACAAATACAACTTTCTTTGAGACCAAAGTTACCATATCATATATGACAACATAAACAAGCATATTATCACATCTGAGAAGCTGTAGTCAGTAAATGTTTGGCTTTTTTGCTTAAAGAATGACTGAATTAATTTATCAAGTATTAACACTTAATTGAACTCAGAACGTTACTACTTTGATGATGGGCCTTGAAAAGCCTTTCCCAGTTACTAGATCTCTTTCCATTAGCCTCCAGGGGGTATTCTGCGTTACTTGATGAACGGAGAGATAGGTGAGTAGGAACCCTGTCCTCACAGTACACCTTTCTAAACGACTAGTCTTTAGAAATTAAATCTCCTCCTTTTTCTCTTTAAACAGTCTCAGCTAAAGGCTTTGAGTATGACAACCTATACATCCACTTCTTCATGGAAGTGCCCAACAGTGAGTCACATACAGTATATACACTCACTGGCCACTATGTTAATATTATTCCACTATATGTTGATTATTGAGGTCATAGTGAGTGGTCTGCCAATCTATTTAGCTGCTGTATTGAATTGCATTAGATTGTACAGATGTACCTAATAAAGTGAACAGTGAATATATATGGTACTATTTCCACTGTGATTGTTGCAACATTATATATCAGTTTACCACCTAAACTTGAATTATTATTCTTTGTGTAAGATTGGTCCAGTTTGCCCTTCCAGTCTCTCTCAGGGGTTACCCAGACCTGCCGGACCAAAACCTTAGGGAAGGTGTGTATAGTGGGGTGTCCAGTCCTGGTCCTCGAGGGCCACGGTCCTGCTTCTTTTCTAAACATCCCTGCACTTCCAGCTTCTGATTGTCTGAACACACCTGGACCAGGTGTCTACTGAGATTTGTCAAACTCTAAACATTCACTCTGCCAACAGGAAAATGTAGCTTACTTCAGTTTCCCCTTCAGCTTTGAGACTTTCTACATGAGTGAAAAAGAGAGTGATGGTTAGTATAACACATATATTATTATATTATGTTGATATGTTACTTCATTTAAAAAATTAAGACTGATACAAAAATGTTCTCCATATTTCAGAACCAATACCCCAGTGGCCAGTGCTCTACTTCAAAGTTCTTTCTCTTGACTTCTGGCAGCGCTATCGAACTGAAGGCTATGGTTATCTGCTTTTTCCTGCCATACCTGGTATGCCAAGCAACTTCTCCATTAATTAATCATCTCATCTCAGATTAACATTTACCAAAGATTCTTTTCAGTTCAATTCAGTTTGTTTATATAGCGCCGGAAATCTCAAGGAACTTTATATAGTAAGGTTAAGGCCTTACATATTATATAAAGAATTCAAAAAATTGCATACAGCTTCGAGACTGGGGATACCTGGAGAGAGGGAGACAGAGAGGAAGAAGCACAACTATAGGAGAGAGAAGACAAAGTCAATGATGAGCAGTGGTGGCAATGGTGACATATAAAAGGATAAGGAAAGGAGAAATGAGGAGAGGAGAGGTGTTCACTGCATCAGGGGAGGTCCCCCAGCACACCAAGTCTATAGCAGCATAATTAACAGATAGTTCAGGGCCACTTGAGCCAGCTCTAATTATTACTATTAATGCTATTGAAAATGCATGGTGCCTTATGAAGAGAATGATCAGACAATATCAACCACAGACTGCTGAGCAGCTGAAGTCAAAATGTGTTTATAAAAATACAGTAAAGTTGGTCAGTGAAAACACCTAAAATCTTTTATTTGTACTTTTGTTAAATAAATAAAGTTTCAGGCAAATTAACAAACCACAGATTTTAGTTTAGTTTACGTTTTTTAAAAATGTACTAACGTTTATAGAAATGGGGTTTATAGAATGTAGATGCAGAACAAATCACTAATTCACCCACAAAAATAGCAATTACATGATTTTTAAAGAAAGTTATATTTTTTAAGTCATCAGTCCTATTTGTCCACATTTTATGTTTTGTATGAGTGCTTACTTTTGTGCATGTTTTCAGGTAAACATATAATAACAAGCCATACATGGAGACCCCTTCAGACAGGGACAGTCTCTGCACTGAGGCGTTTCTTTATTGGAGGTTCTCCGGAGCTTGAAGACAACAGCTATGTCAGAATACCAGGAACCTTCAAGGTAGGCTCAAGCTTCTTTTGAAGCTCGCTGGAGAAGACATCTGTATCAATATTAAAGATATAACGATATAACGATTCAGTAACGATACTGAAGATTTTTTTTAATGTTTGAAGGGAGAGAGACTGAGTCGCTTTGGCTTTTACACTGAAACCACTGGAAGTGTCACTTTTAATCTGCACTGCATCCAGCAAGCAAGGTGAGCCATGTTCAAGTAACCCAGCACTGATAGGAAAAACACAAAAAGATGCTCTACAGTACACTACCAGTCTACAGCAACACAGTGAAGCAGTTTATGCTGAATCATTGAACTTACCAGACCAGGACTATATACCGTTTACAGTTATTAGTCTTCTCATGGTACAATGTGAACATCAAAAGCCAAATTCACTTTTCACTTTAGTTGATCAGAGACACATTAAACTCGTATCTTGTGTTGAAACTGTTGAATTTTTCAATTTTTAAGGAAACAAATCTAAAATGTGAACAACCACATCATTGTTTTTAGTCTGGCTCATTTTACTGTTGTGTGTTAAGATAACGAATTTAATATTGAAGGTCTGATGGGTTTTTTAAATCAGTAATGTAAATATGGCCATACAAAGGTGACCTACATATTTTGCTGTAATCCTCAGTATTTGTTTGTGTACAATATTTTGGTGATCATAATTTATTGTACTAATAAATGATTTTATTTCCTATGCATGATGTGATATGAGGTTTAATATATCAATATTATGTTAATTTAAGGGCTTTTGTTGATGCGTCCATGTTGAAGAAAAGGAGGCAGAAAGTTTTCGAACAACTAGGAGGATTTAGTCAACAAGGAGCTGTTTGCACCATCTTGGGTAAAGACGTTCACTCAAAATAGGTTATTCAGTGTTTCATATACAATCGAGTTCTGAAGGTTTAAAGATCAGTTTAAAGGTTAAGCTGAGTCAGTTTGCATTGGGTATGTATTGTTTATAACATTTCTTTATTTTTCTCTGTTAGAGGCCTTTCAGAGGGCCAGGAGAAAAATGCAAGAGGCTCGAGAAAGTCTTCCAAGAGATATTGTCAACACTACCTTCCAATCCCCATCCGAATCCTCTGCGTAGGTGTAAACACTAGAACTGTCATTCTGTCAAATATATTTAAGTGCCCATTTTACTAATGACACTAATGACATGCTGATTCTACATGATATGTAGAATTGGGACATAACCAGCAAGTATGAGTTGCCATTTAAAATATTTCATAAACAGTTTTGCAGATGATATAGAACTATGATGTACTGTAAGGAAAGACAGGGAAAAGAAAACAGAAAAGATATTGGGAAGGGTAATAATTTTGTGGTAAAGAAGCAAACCCAAAATGTCTATGTATGATATAGTATCATGTATTAAATAGTCTAAATTTTCAGAGTTATACAGTGACTCATGTGAAAACTGATGTAGCAAACACTTTTCCATATTTATTTTCAAACATTACTGTCATATTTTTTGTAATAAACTTTTTGTGTAACCTATAGCCAGTGTTTTGTGTATCTGTTTTATGACTATAGTTACTTTTATTAATATTTCTTACAAACTTATCCTTAGACTGTATGTTTTGTATAGTTTTGCCACATGCAGGTGCAAGAAAAAGTAAGTGAAGTAGTTGCCTGGTTTTCTGCATAAATTTGTAATGTGATCTGATCCTCACAAAAGTTACAAATGTCAAAAATCTTTCTAAGCTGATAAAATGCATACAGTCACAATCTTTCATGTATTTGTTGAACACACCCATTAAACATGCAAAGTGATTAAATGAAACACTAGGCCTCTGATCACTAAATGTCAACTGGATTTAGGTGTCACCAAACCAGGGGTCCAATTAATGAAACAAGAATGGAGGTGTGGTTTAGAGCTACCTTGACTTCTAAAAACATCCAAACAGTGTCAGGGTGCTATTCATAAGCAGTTTCGTGTGATGTGAGCCATCCCTCGCTAAAAAGAGATCTCTGAAGACCTATGATCAAGAGTTGTTGATTTGCATGTAGCTGGAAAGAGTTACAGACTAACTCAATAAAAATGACAGCATGGGAAACCTGGCTACCGTAATCAGGTAGATTGCTCCCAGAGATCTCACATTACTCTGTCATGTAAACGCCTAACCGGATTTCTAATCAGCTTTTTCTAAAGCGCATGTGCAGGACAAATGCTGCCGACTCTCGCCACTCTGCTACTTTCAGCTGAGAGGAGCAGCTGGATGAAATCACTACATGAAGCGATGCTGCCTCGTTTTTAAATTAGGTCCGCCCAAAATACAAATAATATTGAAATCAGAACCAACACAAAATGCACCGTAGACGTCTAAATAAATCACTTTGCACTGTGTATTTCTTTAATTCAGATAGTTTCTAGTTTTAGTTTATAGGAGCACTGTGACTGTCTGTATCTTTCTCACAGCGCTGTCAGTCACCTCCTCCAATACACATAACAAAAAAGCGGTATCTTCTGTTTTTATACAGTTAAAATCTGCGAACCATGCTAACAAAATAAGCCCAAGGTAGAAGATAAACCCGATTATCTACTGCATGTATACGAAGATTTCCAGTAACCAGATTTCTTCAGTGCATGTTAACTCGTTTCCCGATTACCCGAGAAACCTGGTTTCTCTGAGTAACCTGATTACTTGACTTCATCGGGACACCATCAAATCCATTCTTCTCGTGCTACATTCACAAACGTAGGAAATGTGGCACAATATCCTGTCACGCCCGTCGTCGTTGCTAACACCTGCACCTATTTCTTTAATGTGAATACCTAAACGACAAAGAACAAACTGATCTTTCCACAACATCGATTTGCCGTCGGTTATGGGGTGGTGTTGATTTCTATTTGTGGCATGTCGGACTATTTGCGTGCATAGATAATGTTTTATTCACTATGCAGATTGAAACCATACAAAGACTATCAATAGTCCTCTATAAAGCATTGGGTCGGCTAAATGTGTTTGTGTCAACATATCCTGTTATGTACTACTTCCTTGAAGGCTCCAGAGGAAAGTTGCCAAGTTTCCGATGGCATTGAACGTACCATCACGATCCCGATTCTCCATCTTCCTCAAACCAGGCAAGGGAACCGCCTGCGTCCTGAAAACACTGTAACTTAAGATTTTACCGCTGGCACTCAGTCGGGTATGTGAAAGGTTTTTTCAGTTAACAATTTCTGTAGCGATATTGCTTTGTGTAAGTTCATGTCTATCAGTTTGCTGGGCAACTCACCACTTACCGTAAACTTTAACATAGCTCTTGTCAATAGCAATAGAAACTGGGCCGCTGGCCACTCTTCTGTTTGGATGTTAGATTTAATGCTAAAACGTTACAAGTCACGCCGATCGACTGGAATATGTTGCTGATGGTGTTTATCCCAGTGTCGGTAGGGTTTGCTGTTTGTTGTTGTCACCTACCGTTAGTTAGCATTGCTAATTTGTGCTAGCGTCAGCGGCAGTCATTAAACTGATGCGGTTAGCATGCAGCCGTTTCAATTGGCTAACGTTAGCGAAGCGAAACTGCTGCGGTTCAACTTAATATTAATTTAGCTTGATATCTGAGAGACTTCAACCATTGTCACACGCAGAAATACATTATCACAAATGTCACATATAATTTAGGCTTAAATATAGCTGACGTTCTAGTTTAATGAGGGCACAGATTATTGAATATAAACGCTAGCTAACGTTAGCGATAAAGACATTGGTACTACGTAGCTTATCTACATAACACAAGCTAATTAGCTTGCAAATGTGGTGAAAATAATCTACATTATTAAGCTAAATATTTATTCAAACGAAGTCTTCTTGTAAGAGATCGTTTGTGTATTTTACAGTGAAAATGTGTGTGTAGCATCGTACAATGTGAACAGAAAATTCTGAGTTAAAAGAAACGCATCACCAAATTGGGCATAAAGTAAGTCCACAATCCGCGTTTTACATTTATTTTTTATTTCTGGTTTCATGTTGTAACTGTGTTGTTGATACTAGTCGTTGTTAATTCATGTGCACGAATGACCAAAACAATTTCCCTCTGGGATCAATAAAGTTTTTTGAATCTTGAATCTAAAATGCTGACAAACTACTTGACCAAAGGTGTGTGTGACACCTGAACATTTCAGCCATATTGTAGGTTGTTGCATATATTTTATAACGTTTTCTCTTTTGGGAAAGCGTTTATCTTTATCGTGGAATCTAGCTGATTGGGAATAATCACTGTCATTCAGCCACAGTAACGGTAGTGAGTTTGGTCTGGTTCTCCGTCTGTGTTCCCGTTCATCCTAAGGATATTGGATAGCATAGGGGTCAGAACTCTGTCTCTGTCAAGCTTTTTCACACCAAACTGGGGAAAGCATTTCTTTGTTGACCTTGGTCACACAAAGCACTGTTCTGTTGAAAAAACATAGGGTCTTCCCCAAACTGGTGCCACAAAGTTAAAAGCATGCTCCTTTAAGGAAGCCAAGGTGACCACAACAAGAGTGGGCACACACTCTGTACATATAGCCATTATGTGATTTTGACTGTGGCTGTAGTTATTGCTTTGAGTGTAGCTATAATATTAAGACTTACAGTATATACTTATTAAATGTGTACACATACATATAATAATAACATTTGCCAAGACGTCGTTGTAAAGCCAGAGAGCCCCACCAGGATTTGGAACCTGGTACTTTTGTCAGACATGAAAGGTGTTAGTAGTGCTCAGGAGTAGTAGTAGACTCCTACTCGTCCAGCAGTATTTTATCACAATGGTCAGCTAAACCATATAAATTCACATCAGCATATACATATATGCTGGTTGGTTAGTTAAGCTTCATTTAATCAGGCACTCTTACTGAGATAAAAAATCTCAGTTGGAGATCATTAATGATTGTCTTAAAAATCAAGGCAGAAATGAAAACTAGTGACAAATTCACAAGATTATAACAAGACAGGTCACTCTTTCAGAATAACTATCACACAGACCACACAGAGTGTGTGGTATGCAGCCAGTGGCTATGACAATACTACGTGCTTGGCACTTTTGTACTCTTGTCTAAATTAATATGTTGTAGCATTAAGAACTTCCTTCACAGTAAGTATGTATACAATCTAACGCACACTATGAAAAACGGCTCCAGACCATTATTCTTCCTCCACCAAATTTCACTCTTGGCACTTTTTATGTAGTTAGGTAGGTTTCTCCTGGCAGGTTCCAAGCCTAGTGTAGTCCATCACACTGCCAGATGGTGAAGTCTGATTTATATCTTCAGACAAAATATTTGGCATGTACTTTCATACATTAAAGTGGAACCTAAAATTTCAGTATTTTTGTTTGGTTTTAATGTAGTATTCAAATTCAGTTTGAATCTGTACTTTACTAGTTGAAGGTGTTACAGGTGTTACTGAAAAAAAAACAACAGCCAAATCTTATAATGTAAACCATATCAACTACAGCACTGTGGAAAAAGTATTTGCCCCCTTCCTGATTTTTTTTATTTGCATATGTGTCATATATGTTGATTCAGATAATCAAACAAATGTTGTTACACAAAGATAACCCAAGTAAATACAAAATGCATTTTTTAAATGATGATTTCATTTATTAAGGGATTTACTCAGATTATCTTTTTTTTAATAGCAAAATTTGTGTGACAAATATGCAAAAATTTAAAAAAAAATCAGGAAAGGGGCAAATACTTTATCACAGCACAGTATATGACTGCTGGAGCTTTCATCAACAGCTAAAAGTGGAATGGGATGGGAGTAATGATCTGTGTATTTCTTCTTACAGATCTAAGGAACCACAATTATGACGGACTCCAAATATTTCACAACCAACAAAAAAGGTGAGCAAGGAAGGCAGTGGTACTGAAAAATGAGTAACTCATCAGACTTTGTTGTTGCCATTTTTAATCTGTTTGATGATGAGTTCATTTAACCAATAAGCTTTCACTTTTCTTTATTGTCCACTTCAAGTAGCTTTAAGGTTGAGAAAATGATCTTATTTCACCCTGTCTATACTCAGCCAACATCACTTTGTGCTTCCTTTTCCAGGTGAGATCTTTGAACTGAAGGCAGAGCTGAACAATGAGAAGAAGGAGAAGAGAAAAGAGGCAGTGAAGAAGGTCATTGCAGCCATGACTGTTGGCAAAGATGTCAGGTACCTTAAAAATGAAAACTCTGACATAAAACAGGAAGTCATATAAAATAACAGCTGTCTGAAAAGATCAAAACTATGCCTAACTATTATTCAACAGTGTGTCCATCACATACTTATTAGGAACAAAAATTGAGGATTTCTGTCAGAAAGGTTAAGTTTTTATCATTCTTAGAAACAAACACTCAAATGTCTCCCCCCTTCCCCAGCTAACATTTATAGTAGCTGTTGATCAATCCTGCACATTGGCTTGGATGAGTTTTAGCTAATTTCTTCTTCTTTCTTCTTTAATTCATGGATACTGGTTTGCTTCATTGCATAAACAGAAATGCCAGAATGCAGTGTTCAGTCATCACTAGACATAACACTTCTGATTTAAGCCAGTCTTAGGTGTCATCCATCCATAGAACATTCTTTCAATAGCCCTTCTGGCTTATCCACATGGCCTTGAGTAAATTGTAGAGAGTAGTGGCTTCCTCCTTCCAACTCTGCCGTGCAAACAATTGCTGTTGGTAGTGGATTCATCATCACTGATATTAGCCACTGCAACAGAGGCCTTTAGTTGACTTCCCTCCCGTGTGACCTCTTGGACTATTACATACCTTATTCTTGGTGTGATCTTTCACAGCTGGTTAACAATGGTGTTGATTATTTAGAAATAGAGAAAGTTTCATAATGGCTTCATGGTTCATAAACTTTGAATTTTACTGTATGCTAGCCTTTAGGGTGACTTGCTTGTCATATTGCTCATGATGAAAACATGAGATGAGAAAAACAGCCTTTCTGTATATTGACCAAGTCCTTTTTTCTTTGCTATCAGCTCTTTGTTCCCAGATGTGGTCAACTGCATGCAGACTGATAACCTGGAGCTGAAGAAGTTGGTATACCTGTACTTGATGAACTACGCCAAGAGCCAGCCTGACATGGCCATCATGGCTGTAAACAGTTTTGTCAAGGTAAGTCCCTAAATTAACTTGTTTTGTTTTTCGACTCTCTATATAATATCCTAAACTGTCATGCTAATGCAGGTAAATTTAACCAACAAAGTGCTGTTTATTCTTCTTCCTGTCTTCACTCAAATGAGAAAAGATTCAAATTTTTTCAAATTTAGCTGACATAGTATAGACTCAGCTGTGAGTCCTAATCTGTCCCTATACAGGGTCCCTATAGGCTTAGGAAAGCTAAGGAAGTTAAAATGCTGTTTTGCAATGTTTTCTAAACAAGAAAATTGTTTAATGTCTTAGTATTGCTCTGAATTAGTTATAGAATGTTACTGAATTTGACTTTTGGACCGTGAAATCTAATCTGGTTAAAATCATAGCTGCGTTTCTTGTCCTGCCTTCTAGGACTGTGAAGACCCCAATCCTCTGATCCGGGCTCTGGCAGTCCGCACCATGGGCTGCATCCGGGTGGACAAGATCACTGAGTACCTGTGTGAGCCACTGAGGAAGTGCCTGAAGGATGAAGACCCATACGTGAGGAAGACTGCGGCTGTTTGTGTGGCCAAACTTCATGACATCAATGCTCAAATGGTGGAGGACCAAGGCTTCCTGGATTCTCTGAGAGATCTCATTGCTGACTCCAATCCCATGGTAGGTGGCAGACTAAAGTTTTAATAAATTATCGACACATGTATTGTTCTCTGCTCTTAAACACAACCCACTGAAAAAAGGGAAAGTCATACAGTTGGACCCAGGTATTTCCTGGATTAGGTGTAAGTCAAGTTATTCACTACAGCTTTGTACCAAGTTGAAGTTAGATATACAGTGGACAGAAAATCTGCATTAATTTATCCTGGCATTAAGGGTAAGACATAAAGATTAGCATCACTCATAAAGTATGTAACTTTTACTGTTTTGCTACTCTTTTTGCCTGGCAATTTTTGTTACAGTATATTTGATTTAAGTTTAAAAAGTTCAGTTTTAAATTATATATAATACTTAATAAAACAAATAAAACGGAGCATTCATGTACTTATTGACATTTAAAGACCAGATTATGTAGCACAGTTTAGGCAACTAAACCATTTTAAAATTATGACGAATGTCCTTTGAAGTTCTCGTCACAGAACATCTTGGTGTTTTAGGTTGTGGCCAATGCGGTTGCTGCCCTGTCAGAGATCAGCGAGTCTCACCCCAACAGCAACTTGCTGGACCTCAATCCCCAGAACATCAACAAGCTGCTGACCGCCCTCAACGAGTGCACAGAGTGGGGACAGATCTTCATCCTGGACTGCCTGTCCAACTACAACCCCAAGGATGAGCGCGAGGCCCAAAGGTGGCAATGATGTTGAGAAAATGTAATATTTAAATGTAACTAGCTCATTTGCTTTGACTGACTCTCACCTTTATCTGTTTCCTTTTGGAAGCATCTGTGAGCGTGTCACTCCCC
Organism: Sandelia bainsii; assembly: GCA_032362345.1. NCBI lineage: Eukaryota > Metazoa > Chordata > Actinopteri > Anabantiformes > Anabantidae > Sandelia > Sandelia bainsii. The sequence continues at coordinate 11,103,071 of JAUMHL010000006.1, read as the reverse complement.
GGCTGTCTCATGCCAACTCAGCTGTGGTGCTGTCAGCTGTCAAGGTGCTGATGAAGTTTTTAGAGCTGCTGCCCAAGGACTCTGACTACTACAACACCTTACTGAAGAAGTTATCTCCACCACTGGTCACCTTGCTCTCAGGAGAACCTGAGGTCCAGTATGTGGCTCTGAGGAACATTAACCTAATCGTCCAGAAAAGGTGTGTGATTGCACACAAAACAAATTGTATTGTATTTTTAACCACAGTGGACTTCATATTGCTACTACCCATGATACTGTATTGCCCGGTTGCTGGGCTAACCACCTTCTAAAATTCCTGTGATTTGTTTTTTTTGGATCAAGTCTTGCCCCAGTATAATGCGTACTGTGTTCACGTGTGCAGGCCTGAGATTCTGAAGCAGGAGATCAAGGTGTTCTTTGTCAAGTACAACGACCCTATCTATGTGAAACTGGAGAAACTGGACATCATGATTCGTTTGGCCTCTCAGGCCAACATTGCCCAGGTACCTTTACCTTCTATTTTGTTAATAGATGGTCCCGCTGAAATGTATAATGTTAGTGGTAGTAACAGCTGTTAATTGTGTGTGTGTGTGTGGTGTCGTCGACACATACACTAAATTTTACTGCTGTTTTTGGGCACGTTCAGGTGCTAGCTGAACTGAAGGAATATGCCACAGAGGTCGATGTTGACTTTGTGCGTAAGGCTGTACGAGCCATTGGACGTTGCGCCATCAAAGTGGAGGTAAGAAATGCATTATCATTGAACTGGGTGGGAGATGTCTTAAGTTGCGTGTCATCACATGCATCACTTCTAGCCAGTGTAAACAAATTGACATGATAAATTGTGCTGTGAGTTATTATGACTTTTTTCCTCAAGTAACATTAATAAAGAGCCTCTTGTTCTTCATGTTCTTCTTTAGCAATCAGCTGAGCGCTGTGTCAGCACCCTGCTGGACCTGATTCAGACCAAGGTCAACTATGTGGTTCAGGAGGCTATTGTGGTGATCAGGGACATCTTCCGCAAGTATCCCAACAAGTATGTTTCCCACTGAACCACTGCAAACTCAACAAAAAACAACTGTTTATGTACTGTGTCATAAACTTGTTAATTGACCCATTCACATCATGTACCATGTCGGTTTGTTTTTGACCAACAGTCACATTTACAACACTTTAAACCAACATTTATGTCTGTACAGTTTCCTTCTGACCATTGAGACCCTATTTTCTTTAGATATGAAAGCATCATTGCCACACTTTGTGAGAATCTGGACTCTCTGGATGAGCCAGATGCTCGTGCTGCCATGATATGGATCGTTGGCGAGTACGCTGAGAGGATCGACAACGCTGATGAGTTGCTAGAGAGCTTCCTCGAGGGTTTCCATGATGAGAGCACTCAGGTTGGTTCATTGTAAAAGCCGGAAAAGCTCACTTTGTAGCCTTGGCTACAAAGGAATTAAGTAAGGAATTTTGGGAGGCACTGTAAACTGAAAAAGACCATAATGCAATGTTGTGTACTTTAAAGGTCCAGCTCACTCTGCTGACTGCCATTGTCAAGCTGTTCCTTAAGAAGCCATCAGAGACTCAGGAGCTGGTGCAGCAGGTCCTCAGCCTGGCCACTCAGGTGAGTGATGTCTTTTTAGTGTGAAAAAGAGCAGGTTTCCATTCAGTTAGATTTATTCATTCACTGCTTGATAGTTTCATTGTTTTTCTGCTGTTACAAGGTCATTTTAATATCTGTATATCTGCACTGAATAAATACAGCACATGTTGATCTCTCCTCCCCTTCTACAGGACTCTGATAACCCTGACCTGCGTGACAGGGGTTACATTTATTGGCGACTGCTGTCAACCGACCCAGTGACTGCCAAGGAGGTGGTGTTGTCAGAAAAGCCCCTGATCTCAGAGGAGACAGACCTTATTGAGCCCACCCTGCTGGATGAGCTCATCTGCCACATTGGCTCCCTAGCCTCTGTCTACCACAAACCCCCCAGCGCCTTTGTGGAGGGCAGCCATGGAATCCACCGAAAACACCTTCCCGTCCAGCACAGCAGGTTAGACACAGAACAGTCTTCTTCTTCTGAAATTTTCCTCATTGATTGATGAAAAAATGAATCAGCCTTCTCATTTCCATCAGTAATGCAGCTCTATTATGCAATAACTTTTTCCAGTTTAATTTTAACATGCAATAGCTGAAACTGAACAAGACACTAAATGCTTTACAAAATGGTGTGCCACATATACTGCATATCACACAGATATCATTTGCTTAGCATTGAGCTCAGAGGGAAATTAGATCTCAGGATAAGTTATTTGTATCTTTTCACTCATTGATACACTACGTGTCATGCATGTTACACAAAGTGCAGCATGCAACACAAAGAGAAAAATACTCTTGATGTGACAGAATCACCAGTTTAAAGTGCTCAGGGGCTCATTTTGTTAAGCATGTAATATGGCTTGAAAGCAAGTTGTGTCACTTAAAATGTGGCATCAAGTTGGAATGGATAATACTGAGCAACATGTAACACTGTATATCTAAGCACATAGTCCATATTCCATAGCACATTAAATGCTGCATCAACTGTTCTGGAGAACAGGATGTTACACAATACCCTGCACAAGGAAGAAATACTTTGTGTGAAAGCGGATCCAGTGGTGCTTATAAACAGGAAATCATGGGGCAGATGTTTGTTTGTCATTGAATCTCTACAGTCAAAGTGACTGTGAATTGACCTTTTTTTTTGTCTTGTTCAGAAATGCACCTCTGTCCACACCACTCCCAGTTTGACCACGCAAAATCACAATTAACAGTTATGCTATCTCTTTATTCTTGTTTCCAGTTTAGTTCTCCCACTACACCAGTGTAGTACAGCATATTTCTCTTGTCAGTGGGCAGTGTGTAACTTCCTGTCCCTTAGCTGTCCCTGTTTTTCTTCTATGATAGTATTGATACAGGTGAGAGCCCAGTAAGCGGAGGCCCTGCTGCTGCTATGGAACAGCCACATGTGATTCCAAGCCAAGGTGACCTGCTAGGTGACCTGCTCAACTTGGACCTGGGCCCTCCAGTCAATGTTCCCCAGGTCTCCTCCATGCAGATGGGTGCGGTGGATCTTTTGGGAGGAGGCCTGGACAGCTTGGTGAGCTTGATCTCTCAAACACACATATGCCTATGATTAATTTTGCTGTAAAGGGGAAGGATTGGCTAAACATTGCAGAACACTCAATCAGCTTTATGTACTTGTTCTTTGGACTATAATTACCAATGAGGTGCTCTCAGCACAAAATCTCTATCGCTGTAATTTAACAAATCTATTATCTGATAGACACAGCATTTCTAAATCTCCATTCAGAATTTTTTCAAAAGTAAAACTGTACATTCAAAGTAGTTTTTAACTATTTTAATTCCCTAATAGAGGCTGTTACGTGATCAAGACACGCTGATAGGATTGTGCAATAGTTTCAGAGGAGGTTATTTTAGTATGAAGCTGACTTGCAGGAAACAATCAAATGAAGAAGGAAATAATCTATATCATTTTTAATTTATAAAATCTTTGGGAATTTATTTTTATTTTTAATTTAAATAGTGGGGATTTTTGTTAAATTATGATGGTCATTGAAATATATTGTAAGTTGACTTCCTAAATCTTATTTGTATGTTTACTGAATTTGTTATTTTCAATAACATGACTCAGGCATTGTAGGCTTAGAAAGTATTAAATGTATCACTAAAATTGTTGTTGATGTATTTTAAAATACTAAATTAAATTTGGTATATTAACACACTAGCCAATTAACATTAACATGAAATACATGAAGTCCTGAATGAAAACTTTTCTATTTCTCCAAGCAGCTGGAATAACCAGGCATCTTGATAATCTTGTTGCTGATTTTCTAATGAGTCTTATATCATTGTGTGATATGCCATGTGTAATTACCGTATTCACAGAACGTGAAGGTTCCTCTTGATGGGTCACGGTTGCTAAAAAAGTCTCTGTCTCTGTTTTTGTTTGTGTTTGGTCTGTCTGTGATATTTGGATGCTGTCTTTGGGGCCTCTCCTCACTCCTGTAGCTGGGGGGAGACCTGGGCGGAGGTGTTGGGGGAAGTCCAGCAGTAAGTCAAGCCCTTCTGTTTGGCAGCCTGCCTGTCTGCATGCTGCATGCTTCCTGAATTTAACGTGCCACACTCAAACCAATTCTTCCTTCTTCTTTTTTTTAAACTAGCATCTCTGGTCATACAGTCATATAATTTCACTGATCACATTTGCATGTTCACATTTTCTCTGTCATAAGTATCTTGGCTAATTACAGAATCTTGATATGGTTGAAATTTTGTTTTTCCTCATAATTACTGAAGAGTAAAAATAATTGTTTCTTCCTTTTGCATAACTTTGAGATTCTCCTTGTAGACTGTCATTGTCAAGTTATCGGTGATGCTTACTAAAACTGTAAGTAGTTACTTAGCTTGTGTGTTTTGTGTGTGTTTTTGTGTGATTCTTGCTGTGGTTACTTTAGGTGGGTCAGAACTTCATTCCCTCATCTGTCCCCAGTACTTTTGCACCATCACCTACACCAGCACCTCCAGCTGTCAGCAGTGGCCTCAACGACTTGTTTGAGCTTTCCACAGGGATGGCCATCACCACAGGAGGCTACGTAACTCCTAAAGCAGTAAGTTCATACAGCTGCAGTCTCAGCAGTTATGCCAGAGTTCACTTAAATAATGCATAACAGGCATTCAGCCATTAACAGATAAGTGATATACTGTACAGTCAATCTGTGACACAACAAAAAAGAAAATTTTACAGAGCTGCAAAACTGTTTCCAAAATCATTAAAGGAAAATTGTCTAATGTACTGTAGATCCCTATCTAGTTGATCTTAATGGCCAATCCATGGAGGCATTTTCTTTCAGACCCAAAGTGTTTGAAGTGATGTAAAAATAACATTTGTTTGGAAAGCTATAGGCTTGTCCAGACATTGTTTTGCATGACTCCTCTTTTCTCTGAATCTCTACAGCTGAGGTGTACAAGGTTAGAATGAGCCATACAGCCTCAGTGGCCTCATTTATGCAAAATATGGCAGTTTTACATAAACTGGAATGTAGCTTTAAACAGGGTCAGTTGGACTATGGGAAAGTATTTTTTAAATCAAAATATTCAAGATCATTTCAGACTGATTTTCTTTTTTAAAGTAAAATTTAAAGGTATTTTAGCCTATAATTGATAGCTTGACAGTGGAGATGGAGATGGGTAACTGGGAGAGAGACACAGAGAAAGAGAGCGTGACATGGAACAAAGGTTCCCCAGCCAGACTCAAACCAGAGACGTTGGTTATATGGCATTTGCACGAACCATTAGGCTACTAATGTGGTCTGTTTCAGACTCATTGTTATCTAAGATTGTTGAAGATGTTTAACTGCCCACCATCACAGTGAAGGCTGTTTCTCTCGGAATAATAAAATGAAATTTATTAGTTTGTTGATGGTTAGTTGGTTGGTTGATGTTTTTGTATTTGTATCTTGTTTCACGTATCCATGAGAAAAGTAAAATACAATGCAGGAAGTCAGTTTGGGTAATGAACCCAGTGAGTCTTATCTCAAGCAAAATGTCTACATTTTGCTTTATAATAATGGGTACAAGTACTTATTGACCAGGTCGGTGGTGAAGCTGTACAAATTTGAGATCACATAATTGTAATTTAAAAGTATACAAAATATATTCTGTCTGTTCATTTGACTGTACTGGTACTTTTTACCAGGTGTGGCTGCCTGCTGTGAAAGCTAAGGGACTGGAGATCTCTGGAACCTTCTCTCGCCGCCAGGGCCACATGTACATGGACATGACCTTTATTAACAAGGCTCTGCAACACATGACCGACTTCGCTATTCAGTTTAACAAAAACAGGTCAGTGCAAGGATTCTCAGGAAAAAATCATGTTCTGCCACAATCTACAGTCAGTTTGGAAAGTATTCAGACCCCTTCACTTTTACTTTCTTATTTTAAAATTGAAAAATGTTTGCCCATCAAACTACTCACAATAATCTAAAATGAAAAAGTGAGAGACTTCAGTTTCTGATTTTTAATTAATTAGCAAAATTTTAAAAACTTTTCAGTTTTCATGATATGTTATAGTGTCAAATGCCATACTGTATCTCACCTGTTTCATTATGTCTCGTGATTCTTATTCCTGCTTTGATTATTGTTTTATGCATTTTTGTACAATATGCTAGATTTGAGGGCGGCATGATAGCTCAGTGGGTAGAGCAGTCGTCACCCAAGGGTTAGAGGTTCGATTCTCAGTCCCAGCAAGCTACATGTCTTGGTGTCCTTGGACAAGACACCAAAACCCCGTAGTAGCGCTGACACAGGTCTAGCAGCTGTCCAAACAACAATTTCCCCAAGGGGATCAATAAAGTATTCATCATTATTATGTTCTGATGTTTTTTATATGTAATTTTACTCTACTGCTGTGGCACCTGAATTTCCCCCTTGGGGGATCAATAAAGTCTTACCTTACATTAAACTGATGGGCAAAAAGTGCAATTTCATTCTATTTTAGAATAAATTGTTCTGGTCATGCCCCTGGACATGTTGCACAGAATATGGCCCCCTTGGAAAAACATTTGGGAACCACTGGTGTACTCATAATAACTATATCTCAATAGAGGTAAAGAAAGCCACCATTTTCCGTTTGTTTCCTACATACAGTTTTGGAATGATCCCCACCAGTCCTCTACCCATTCACACTCCACTGATGCCCAGCCAGAGCATTGAAATCTCACTGCCTCTCAACACCATTGGCCCAGTTATGAAGATGGATCCACTCAATAATCTGCAGGTACAAAAAGAATCACTTACCAAACACGAATACATTTTGGCAAAAGCACAGCACATTGGAAATGTACAAATCTATGCGAGCATGTTGAATCTAGGTTAGAGGCTTTTACTGTGAGAAAGCTGATCTGTGAGCTGATTTCACAGCTTACTGCATCAATAATTTCTCCCATTTAGTGCTGTTTCTGTATTTTTGGCTTCCACCTTTTCTTTTCATTACTGTGTCTAACAAAACAATAGATTCAGCACTTCATAGCTTAGAAAGACTGGAAGCTGTAGACAGCAGCCAGCGCACATTATAACAACTCAAACAACTGTCTATCAGATGCATGTGCATTTTAACAGCAAATGACATTAACTCAGATTTTGTGTGATTAAACTAAATCACTTTCCTAACACCAAATGCTTAATTATTTATACTTTGTTGTCAGTGTTGATCAGAAAGTTTATTTAGGAAGCCGATGTGCACAGAGAGGATACAAAGTGTTGACATTTAAGTTTCTGTTTTTATGTTATTGAATTTCTGTTGTCACTTGGAGAATTTATGCTAGAGCTGGGCGGTATGACCAAAATTCTATATCACGGTATTTTTCAAAATTATGACGGTTTCACGGTATTCAACGG